>VXBI01009322.1:0-13706 GCA_013397375.1 Toxostoma redivivum
GGAAAGGAAAGGAAAGGAAAATGCCTTTTTTACTGTGAGTCTGTCTTGCAAAGAAAACTCTTCACTTACTATGACTTCTTTCTTCCCTTCACCCACATCTCTTTTCAAAAACCTTCCCCTGTGCCATGACAACAATGTTGTTGCTATGCTGAACTTCTAAGCATGTCGATTATCTGTCTGCTATTATGTATGCTGCTTGATTGAGACTATCATTATCCCACATGGGACCTGGTGGAAAAGAGGAGTGTCTGATTTAACACTATTTGACCACACTTCCCCAGACTTGCTAGACCACACTCAGTCCTTTGCTTCTCCCTCAAATGGAATCATCTGAAACTGACTGCTAGGTTCAAAGATTACTTGGGAAAACGGCACATATGTGATAGAACTGTTAAGCTGACAGCATAATTGGATAATCTTCAACTCCAGAAGGGTGATTAAAATCAGCAAATTAGAAGCTGAATAGGGAATATGTTTGTTATCTTTTGAAAACACCATTTCCTTGACCAAACGTGGTCACCACAGTTACTCAAAATTATACTCTTGCATTTTAGCAGGACCCTTACAAGGACAAAAGAGAAAATTAAGAAATATTTCCTTTAAAGAATATAACAAAATACTAGGCACTGTGACTGCGAATTCTCCATGTGTCATGTGTTCCAGTCTATCAATATAGACAAATAAATATGTAAGAGAAGTTGAAAGGAAAATCTATCAAGTGGATTTCCAGTGCCTTTTCCATATCATGACACCCTTTATTCCTCTTCATTATTCATTCTTTCGCTTTTTCTCTTTCTGTGACACTTAAGAATAATGTTTGACCAATACCCATGTAATCCAAACAATTAACTTTGATACTATCAGTCATTACAAAGATATGCAAAAACAGTGGGTTTTGTAGTCTTCCTTAGAGAAAATGGAGGTTTTTTCTCCCTTCCTAATTCTACCAACCAACCTTCCTTTGTCAAAAGATGCAGAAGAGATTGGTGACTACTATAGATATACATTGAGCACATTTATCTCTCTGAAAATGCCCACCAACATTCTTTGAATAAATCAGGTCAGAATTGGTTTTCTCTCTTTTCATGATTCCTTGAACAAGGGAATCTCCACTGTTTTGTTCTTCTATGGACCATGATGCAATATTAAGATGTTGTCCCTACCAATGGATCCATAATTTGCAGTTCTATCAGTCATATGGGTGGAAAACTGGAAAAACAGTCTTCGCAATCCTAGCTACCTTCTATATAACGTATACATTCCCTTCAGAACGTGTTGATATTCTGGCCATAATGAAACTATCAAAAGATAAGTAATGGATTTTTCTAAATTAGGGATTTCATTTCCAGTATGGATTCAACTCTTATGTTTATACATCTGCAGCATAGACTTCTTCCTCTCAGCTATCAGTCAGAATGCCTTGTAGACAATAGAGATGAAAAGACTATTTCAGGTCATGAGTTATCTGAACTTTTTCAGACCTCTTGTGATATATCTTTGAGACACTGGAAAAGCCTGATTCTCTCCACTGGTTATTAGAAAAGCCTAAACTAAACAGCTCAGGTAAAGATATCACCAATTATTTCAATAAATTTTACTACCAGAACTTAGTACAGCTGAAGGTAAAGACAGTCAGTACTGAGTTCCTTGTGAATTACAAGTAGCATCTCTCAATGTAAAATGTATTCTTTGGAGCTGGCTTTCCCTTCTTCAGGAAAAATGGTCAGTTTTCTGCTTGAAATTTCAACTGTCTTTCCCAAGATAAACTTGTCATTCAAACAAATAAATAAACCAAAACTTAATAGAATTCTAGTTCACAGGTACTGAGAAGAATCCTTTCTCTTGGTTGCTATAACTGTGTAAAGGCTCAGATTCCAATTTTTAGGAACTCATTTTGTGAGATCATGCAGGATAAAAGTAAAAAATATACACTCTCCTACGTATGTCTGCTACCTTACGGCCTCAGCTGCTTTAATAGGATTCATTTACATGTGGAATTCTGACAAACATTAACAGAGCTTGTTAATGTTTACAGATAAAGTAGGTGCTTTTTGGTTTCTTTTGGGGTTTTTTTAATATACTGGAGAGAGGATAGAACACAGTTTGTTAACAGGAAACTAGCTTAAATTCATAATAGACAGACTCATGTTGTTACTAGTTATACCTTAACCCTTTACCTCCGTCTATGCAAGGTTACACTCCTTTCTCCTTTTCTTCACAATATTCCTCAATTTTGGAAGATATTGTAAAATTTATCCTCTAAGCCCCTCTCATTTTCCCCCTTGAAATTCCCAAGACCTACTCAAATTCCATCAGTTTTCACTTGTAAACCAAAACAATGTGTTGGCATCATATCCGTGTGTGTGTGTGTGTGTGTGTGTATATAAAGGCTGAACTCAGTTTTTAATCGCATGAAACATGTTGATCTACTTTAAGGGCTGGTTGCAATATTTTCATGTAAGAAGTTGCATTTCATTAATGACATACTCTGCTTTGTTATACTTTTAAGCACATATTCTCTCTCTTAACTGGCTGATCCTTGTCTAATGAAACCCATTAAAAAGTTGAAAAACAGACTTAAGTTAAGCTTAACTATTGCCTGCTTACACAAAAGTTACTGGCGATGCTCAAAGCAAAATCTTTGATTTACCTTAAAAGGGTATCAGTTCTAATGCCATTCCTTTCCTTTGTTTTTCTTACTCCTCTCTCAACCTTACTGACTTGAAGATTTTAATCTTTATTTTAAAAAGCAATAATTAATAGCTTAGGTAGATCAAAGAATTAAATTAATTACATAGAAGATAATAGAATTAAAATTTGTTCCTCTAAGTGGTGGAATGGTATTTTTTTAATATTATACAAATGTATACTTTTATCTGACTTAAAGAGAATACTTAAATGAGAACTTTGCATGCTACAGTAGGTCGGACTAAACAATAGTAACACCATAATAATTCCCTTGACCTTAATGTCTGTTCATTCTAAAACAAATTTATTGCCATAGCACTGGAAATTCCTTCACTGTGACAGGCCATCTTAAACATTTTGCAGGCCTAAGGATTTGGAGAAAATCAGTAAAATATGTCTTGAAACATATGCAGTAGCTTACCTTTTTTATGTAAAATCTCAGAACCAAGAACAACACAATATTCAAAGTATTAAATCAAACTGATTGAAACCATATTTTTTCAAAATCTTGAATTTTTTAAAGAAAGTACAAAACTGAGCAATTATCTGAATTTACAAGTTTATTTTCCCCTCCAAAACAGTCAAAACAATGCTAAAATAATGTAAAACAATAATTCTAATATCATTTATCAAGAAGAGCTCAATAAAATTATGAGAAGCCAGTTTTATAAGATTTTCCTCACAATGCTTGTATATTTATATGTCTCACATCAGTATACTAATTACTCTAATTTTATTTGACAAAATATATGAATTTACTAGCAATCTGATTCACAAAACAATCCTGTGCAAACTTGTCAATCAGGCTCTCTATGCAGACAAACTTCAGATAAGACAGTAAATAAAAAAAGATCAGGTTCAGAGTATTCTTGACATACACTCAGATTTACTTGTTTACAAAATATGATACACTGATACCATGTGCAAACTTTCAAATAGTAAATTGGGTTTCACTACCTTGAATTCTCACTCTTTGTAGAAAATCTTACTATGTACCTTATTATGTACCTACACTGCTACATAACTTCCTGCATAAATTCCTTTTGCGCTGTACATATGACTAAAAGAAGAAAAAAATTGGATCTCATGGTTTATTTCTGTTTAAGCCTGAGTGACTGTTTTGAAAAGCAGAAATCCTGTGACTTTTCAAAGTTCACTTCTCCCCAGCCTTGCAATTTCCCATGCGAAATACTCCATTCTGATTCAGTATTGTAATCACTACTAGAAATCTTGTTGCCATAGCTGCAGCTGAGATGGCTGTCTTATCTTAAATTAGATATTATGACTATAAGACACTTATGAGTGTGGTCTAAACTTCCCTATTTCTTCTTTCCCTTCCTTTATCTTGCTAGTTGGAAAGGTTTTCATGCAGCTCTATAGACCAGCTGGCTACATGACCCAAACACACAAACAGAACTATAAATGTAAGTATAAAACCAACTATAAAATAACTCTAAATGTTTCTACATGAGTTATTGGAATAGCTATTTATCAAGCACATATAATTTACATATGTTCCCTTTCTGGATTAAGTACAGATGGCCCATCCACCCTGGTTAAAATCAGTAGAATTTTGTCTTGGACTGATGAAACATGACACATCATGATATGAGTCCATTGGTGTCCTCATGTACTATCCAGGCCTGGTGTTAGCTGGATTGTGGCTATCTTGTGCTCACAGCATTCATTGAGAAATTTTTAAGATGATACAACATTACATACTTTACTTGCAAACATACATACAACATCTACAGAAGCAAGGAGCTTTCTGGAGGCCCAGGCTGTCTTCGCTTGCCTCGATCTGGAGAGACTCTAGGCCCTCAAAAGTTCATAATTACTATGGTACCTCTTTTCCCATGTTCCAAGAGGCAAGCCCATAAATACAATGCCTACCACATTTGTTAGTTCTTGAAAGAGTTTATGAAGATGTTGGTATTTATATACTTTTTCTATCATGCCCTCTTCTAAAGATGTGTCAGGATACTCAGTGTCACACAGCCACAGGCACCACAAACGCTTGGTTCTCTTCACAAAAATTAGGGCCAGTTCCTATAAATCATTGTCATCTCTTATATGTGGTTCATGAAACATTGTCCAATCTTTCTGTTTAGCTTACTTTGATAGTACTTCACAGATGTAATCATGCCTTTTAATCCCTGCACCCTGTATGATTGGGCAGTTTCTGATGATACGGAAGCATGTTTCATGCTCGGCCTGGCAGTGACTGAAGGATTTGATGTACATTTCTTGTCTATCACTTGCCAGGAACTCTCTTGTGGACAGTGGAATCTCCTCAGATGGATGTGAAGTATAATTTCTTCCAGTTCCATCTCTTACCACCCAGTTCTTATGCTCTCCAAAGAAAGAGGAATTCTTCAGGAAGACCAGCTCGTATCATCACACTACTGCAGGCCTCGTTTTCCTAATTGGAAAGTGTCTCTAGCAACTTGCATGCATCCATGTACACCAGCATTCATGTCATCCAGTAATTATAAATTGGGAAACTGGGATTGAAATCTTTAGGTCCTTGCCAGACCATTAATCCAGGGGCCTAGGAAACACATTTGATAAGGTGCTCTTAATCTACAAAATACTGTTCCTGGAGGTTTGTGATTACTGTCCCCAAATCAGAATGGGCTACAAATACCAGATGGACCAGCTGGTGAGATACCAACTTCAGAACATTCCTGAAAAAAAAGTCATCTGAAGAATACTGCAAAATCTCAGGAAAGACCTTCTAAAAATAGTTTTTGGGGAAAATACTGTATGTTTTTCAAGCAGCTTTAAAGCAGTGAAAATGACTTAGCTGAGTACTGAGGAGAGAGATTACTAAAAGAAATACATTTTTGATATCTGAGATATATATTCCTCCTTGGCTAAGTAAAATACTCTTAGAAAAGGTCATAAGAAAAGACTTCAGAAAATACTCTAAAATCAGATTAAATAGGTCTGAGAACAAACATGGTCAGTGATATGACCATTCATTTATTTTAATAAGAGCACTCAAAGAGCACTCTTGAAAGCAAACAAATCCAGTTCTTCTAACAGTCAAAACTCAGTTCTCTTCTGGTGACACAAGACCTTCCATTAGAGCCTAGAAAATTTCTGAAGAGATTCAAGATGTCAGGCAGCTAAATGTATGTTAGGTGCACAGGTATTTGATAATGGTGCCAGACTGAGTTAATCAAGAAGCTGTGATCTATGAGTTCTGGACAAGGTCAAAAAGGCTAGTTTGGTTGCAGAGTTTGGGGGAAATATTGTCCTGAATTGCTCCACAGGGGGTTATTTGGATTGCTGAGCTAACTTTAAAGGCCCTGCAAAACATGCTGACCTGAACGAAGGTCTTGGCTCTGCGCCCAGCCCTACTGTAGAAATAAGATTTCCATAGACAGTAAATACAAATTAATCCAGGTGTAATACTCACATTCACTGCTTCACCAATAAGCAAACAATTAATAACATTAACTCTACCTCTAGCTTATATGTTGGTTAACAATCTGCAGAAACACATTGAACTGTTCATGCTTATTAAACTGACAAATATCTTGAAGATGAATAAAAATTGGGTTTCTTGGATGCTACAAAATAAGACATTTATCGGTGTTTTTTACATAGATATATTTTTTAATTTTTTTTTTTTTTTTACTTTTATCGATCTACAAATCCCCCCCCAGGTCGCTCTGAATCTACCACTATTAATGTTGCATCATCTGAATAAATGCTACACCACAACAGAACCCACAGTAAAACACTGCATATCCATCTTTGGGATTATTGATTTATACATTGTTAACTATTAATTCTTTGTAATTACAAATTTCTTTGTAACAAACAACTTTCCTCTTGAATTTTGAGTTCATTATGGTCTCTAAAACCAAAATTTCCTATGAGCTGGAGGAAAAATGTGCATCTTTATTTTTTAAATTACACTTTTAACAGATCTATAGTATCATTTCTATTGATCTCTAACTCAGTAGCAGGTGAAAAGGAGAATAATACAGCATGAGCATCTGTTTTGTTTTTGAGAACGAATTTTCAAACTAACAAAAAGCTACTAATCATAAACTCCTTATATCACAGCAAATCTTCCTCTTTCATTATGACTACACAGTTTAAACAATTTCTACGAATTGTTAAAGTTATATTTGTTACATTCGAGGATCATTCTGCAGAAATGAATCACAGCTTCTTGGGGCTTTTAATCAAGAAATATTGCCATCACTTGATTAAAATACTCTGAGAAATCTCTCTTTTTAAATTAAAAAATAACCCCAAAACTATAATTTTCACATGATCTAGATACTGTAAGGGAATTCCTAACTTAAACTGCATATTTAAATTCAAAATTGTTTGATCCAAAAATTGTGCTTTCACCTCTTCTCCAAACTTAGAGTTAATTACTCTGTTTGTATGCTGGTCCATCTATGAGGTTTTCTGGACATTTAGCATTTTGTTTTTTGCATGGCTAGAACTGTGCTTTTGAAGCAGTTTGGTGTCTGGATCAAAACTCCAGATCAGAAGCTCTTCTTTTCAGTTTCACTAAAGAACTTGATCCTGGAGATGCATTCAGAGTAGGCTCAGCACAAATTGATTCACAGTGATTGACACTGCAAGGGAAATGGTTTTTTGAGTCCTTTGACAAGAAGATTCGGTTGTCATTCTAGAGATGAGTCCTGGTCTCTGGTTCCTTCTTCTAGGACATATATTCTATATGTCGTTCAGGGCATTCCCATGTAACTGAATTAACCTAAAATGGCTGGGTGTATCCAGTGACAATTCAGTCACTTTTAAGACTCTCCTGGCTATCTGAAGGCTTACGATGATGGTGTAGGCAGAGTGGTCCTGGTACAGGTTGTCTTGGGAGCCTTGCCTTTTGTCACTCCTTTTCAGGAGTTCCTGGCAGTACCTCTTTCATACACAACCATACTCATGCCTATCATAGCTAAAAGGGTCGATATGCAAAAGCACAATGTCTTTCTATATCTGCATAGTACTTATCAGACAGGGCTTATAAATGTGTATTCAGTCATGTGACTCACGTGTTAATATATTGGTCACTTGAAGAGACCACATCTCATGGCATCAAGAGCTACACAACTCAGCCTGCATGGGGAAGAAAGGTTCATTGCAGCAGTTTCCAGAATTACAGTTCAGCAGATTGATTCTGGCCTGAAGAAACCTTACTTCTCCAGTTCACACTACTAGTTTAAACAGAACACTACAGCTAATTAGGCAAAAGTCTGCTGGTTTTGACATGACACTGGGAAACTGGAGATGCTTGATGCTTTTTAAAAAGTCTTTCAATGTGAAAAAGAACAGCAATTTATAATTCTAATTTAGAAGCTGAGTGTTTTTTTTTAATCTTCTAACAAAATTATACATATTACCTTCTCTGTCAGCTGTCCACTATTTCAATATAATCAACATTCAGAAAGATCCAGACTTTCATATCACAAAACAAATTAATTATATAGACAGGTAGGTGGAGCACTGGGATGTGAATTACAGGTCTCTGCAGGTAAAATTACTGTAGCACCCCTGAAACAAAGAGTTACAGAAATCTATAGGAGTTCAAATCCCAGAAGGAACCTGGTTTGCAATTTCACTAAAAAAGTAGCAACGTGTTCCTCATTGTAGAAAGACTTTTGCAAACTTCTAATTTGTCTTAAAAATCATACAGCTAAAAAAACAAAGAGGCAATCCTTCCAAAAAGCTGAAGTTTCTGTATTACAGGGATGTTTTTCTTTCTTGTGTATGTGTTGTTTTCCTGGAGTGACTTGTTTGTTTGGTTTTACTGTGGGTTTTTTGTGTTTGTTCGTGCTTGGTTTTCATAGGAGTTTTTTGTGGGTTTATTTTGTTTGTTGGGTTTTGGGATGTTTTGGTTGATTGGTTGATTTTTTTTCTGTTTTGCTTTTTTAATGAAAGCCATAAAACAGGCTGTCATCATGATCACGTTTGTGTTCCTTCAGAAAAAGCATGATTTTTTTTCTTCCTGATTAAGAAGATTAAAGGGAAGCTTGGGCAGTGATCTATATTTAAATATTGCTTTTGCATTAACAGCAACACAATAGACATAGAAGAAGAATGCGTGCATCAAGGAAAAAGGAGAGAGACAATGTTTCTATCCATGAGGAAAGGGAAAAAAAAGAATATAATTAGTTTTCACAGAGTTATTACAATCAAAGCTACCTTTTTTCTGTAACCAAACAGCAATAAGTAATTATATCATGCAGACCAGCTGTGAAGGTAATGAATACAGTGCAATGCAATACAATGTAAGATTCTGAAGACCATGTCATTATTTTGAGAAATTAGTGTCATCAATTAGCCTCCCTACACAGCATGCTCTCAGTAAGTTATTCTTTTATACAGCTTCATAAATGAAATCTATCTGAACAATAAATAACATTGGTTATACAACATACCACAAAAGCAGAATGTTAAAAGCAAAACAAAACTAAACTTATCAATTGTTAAGAAGCAGTAATAAAAAGAAAAAGAAATGTGTGTGCGTTGCAGAAAGCCCAAGGCATTTATGAGAATAATTAACCCTCTACACCTAAATTCTGGCCTCATTGCAAATCTTCTTTGTAGATTGCAATAGAGTTAATGCACTGATGGACCAACACTGGCTGAGTTATTATATGTACCTTGTGTACCTTGTTATTATATGTCAAAAATCCTATAAACACATTGTAATTTCTAAGTCCTTGATTTTGCATAATACAATTTAATTTCTGTTTTTCATCCCTACACTTGAAGTTATCAGTTCCATTCCCCTCAGACTCAATGTCATAGCTACAGTGACTTCAGTGGTGCAGAAACAATGCTCCAACACAAAAAAAAATGTTGATAGGCCAGAGAAATCAGTGCATCATTCATGTTGAATAGACTGTGTTCTATAGTATATAGTTTGAAGAACCATATGCATGTTAAAATTTGCTAATGTACTACAGAGCTCAAAGATAACTTAAAAACAAGTACATAGGTAAGTAAATAAGCAAGCAGAAAATCTCCCTCTTGCAGGAAAAAAATGGTTAATCAGGACTAAATTTGTAAGAAACTGACTCAAAGGAAATAGCATCAGGAATTATGAAAAGCATAAGCATATAACCTGAAATGATCTTAAAATCTGTTTTAATATTAAAATCCTTCTACATGATTATAAGGCAACAATCAAAAATTGAAGAGATTGGTGGAAGATGTATAGCAGTAAACGATGCTGTATAAACTCATCTTTTTCTGGTCTTCCTGTATTTTTGTGGTACACCTGATCTAGATCTCTACAAATTTAGAATGACCATTTAAAAACTTGCACCTAGAGAAAATGCATAAAGAAAAGCAGCAGGGCTGAGGATATGAGACACTTGAAATCTGCTAAGGAGGAAAACTAGAAATTTAAGTAAGAACAACGGCTGTCAATTAATTTGTTTCACAATTATACTATGATATTTGATACATTATCCAAAAAAGAACAAGAAGAAAAAAAGATAAAATAAAATAAAAGATATTGTAGAGAATAGATTTAACAAAGAACACAAAGGGCATCTTCCCTAACATTTCCTACCAACATTAATAAAACTAACACAATCTGCAAAACAAAAAATTTATAAAGATCCTATTGTATAGCAAAAAGGATTTTTGGCACGTTTGTACCACTGGTTAATACAGATGGAGCAGAAACACAGGCATTCTCCAAGAATATCAAGTATCAGTTAAAAGCTGAGCTGTAAAACATGAAAAGATTTATGCATAGAGTACTTCTGGAACCATACCAAATCCTTCAAGTTCTGGTACTTGAAGAAGAAGCCCTTGAGTATTTCAGACATAATAAAAATCAGACTACAGACCCACAAGCTATGCCAAGTGAATTCTAATATGGTCTTAGAATCAGATAGGAAAAAATGGAGACTATGAAAATGAACAACAAATTTATCAAGGTGAAAGACATCTTGGAGACAGTGAATAAGCAAGTGTAAGAAAAAAACACAAATGTAAACTACTACTAATCTACAGTGCAATGTAAACTATCCAAGATTGTCGTAAGTGCTGTCAATGATAAATATTCACTTAGAAGCTATATGAACACATTCTGTAGTATTTTCCATGCAATGCATAATGCAGTGTAATAACAACAGTGAACACCACAGAAACACGTAACATCTCTCTTACAATACTGATGCTGTCATACTATTCCTTTAATGGAAGAAAGTTAGATATGCTTTTGAAATCAGTCTTGCACTATGAGTTCCTCTCTTGAGTTACAGATTAGAGATCCTTCTCACCTAACAAGCAAAATAAAATTGCTCATACCCTCTTTAAGAGGGGAAGAAAAAATTCCATGAAAAATGAGTTCTATGTGTAAATTATAGTCACACTATGTAGAAGACTGCCTGCCTTTGAAACTATTTGAAGAACTTTGGTTCTGCTTTCTTCAGAGTGACCTTTGGAACAAAATGTGCTTCCACTGGTTGGGGGTTTTCTGCAGGAGTAACACCCCCTAAAGGAGAAGAACTGTGTCTTTCTGATATTTTTAATTTTTTTTGCTTTTTTAAAGTCTATTTTTTCAAAGTCTTTAAACTAATCTTTAATCACATATAATGATTGAATAAAGTTCCATCAGATTCTATGGAATTAATGATGTAATTACTCCATATCACATATTCTAAGACAAGTTGCTAAAACTGAGTTAGGAAGCATAGCTCAAAATCACAAACTATGTTTAATTTATAGCACTAGGAAAAATCCCTTCCTCAGCATTTTGTGACATCTTAGAAAGATATAAATTATGCAAGCCAGCTATATTCTTTCAATTAATTTGACCTTTTTCTTTTATCCACAATTATGGATATTACTATTCATAAGTATGATTTTGTATATTATTAAAATCCACTGAAACTAGTAGTACTTGTTTTTCTCACATTAAAATAGCCTAGTATCTTAACTACTTCTGGGTCTGAGTGAGCTTCATCTAGAGATTCTTGCTTAACACAGATTTGCTCCTTACTACTAATGTATGAAACTTTAAACTCCAAGAAGAGAATTTAGCAGCATGTTATTAACATTGCTTGAACTACTGCACATAAAGCAACATTAACTGTGAAAAGAAGAGTTTGCGGTTTTTTTCTAGTTTGACATTCCAAAATAGATAGTAGTCTGTAAGTCGGTAGCATATTTTACTTTCTTGAATGTGTTCAAATAAATCAAGAAATGCTAGCTCAATCCAGCAATTCATCTTTTCTAATGTTTTCCTTTTGACATTGCCTGATGCAAGACATATAAGACATCACCACAAAAACAAACTAATGAATCATAATATTAAGAATAATTTGAAAAAAATTAGGAAAAACTCTTCAACAAAAATGTTTCTTTTTATTCTCAAGAAGTGCTACTCTCCAACATGATGTACAGTCCCTACATATATACCAAATGCTTCATAAATTTCATATAGATTTGAATTTATTTTAGTCCAAGAGAAAATCCTTAGTTCCCCAGCTTCTTCCTCTGATGTAACACATTAAACACACACACAAAAAAACCAAACACAAAAACAAACAAACAAAAAAATCCTTCACTATGATTTGAAAGCAAGCTCAACTCCTTTAGCTGAAGTATAGTGACAGAGGGAATACAAAGATTTGGTTGTTTGGTCTAGTTGTTTGGTTTTGATTTTTTTTTTTTAAGAAAATACAGCAGTCCACCTGTATGAGGTAGGTGGAATATATTACTAAAAAGGGTATTAAAAAACCCCAGCTTTATAACCCACAGGGTGCTGACTTTTGTGGATTACCGCCCAGCACCCAGACTTGCAACTTTGTAATAAACTACTTCAACTCTGTAAGCTGCTGGCTCCAGCACACTGGGCTATGAACTCTGTTTTGGAATAACAGTAGTAGTAACACAACTGACTGGGAAAAATGAAATTACAGTTTTTCCATAAACTCAGTCTTCTTTTAGTTTGGATGCCATTTCCATTTCCTTTAATTTTATGCATAAAACCTTTGACTGGAAAAAATGTGTCTTGTATTTTAAACTGGCACCAACCAAGCTTCTCATTCAGCAGAAGTTACACATGTGCTTGATTTCATCAGCTTTGAGTAATCTGACTAGGATCTTTGCTCTTAAAACTAGCTTTTAAATTGTGCAGTTTTCTAAAATTTCCACAGACCTACAAGGAGCACCCTAAGTGTTTTCATGAAATTAAGACAGAAGTTGGAAGGTGCAATAAGCTATTATAGTGCTTATTAAAAGCTGCAGTTTATTAGTCTCAAAGGAACTTGCCAAAATGCCACTAACTTCCACTTACCAAATCCTTTGCTGCAAATCAAGGAAATTATAGAGGGTTTTTCTAGAAGCACCAAAATTTCCAGATCCTTGTATTTTGGTTTTCATTTTTCCTGCCTGAGGGACTATGGGTTCCCTTGTTTTATAAAAATTAAAATGATTTTTCATGTTGTTTATTTTATTCAGATCCTGTGAGGGACCTTATACACTGCTGAAGGGGTTCCACTCCACTTGAGCATCAGTCTGGTAAACTCAAAAATTCCTGCAAAACTGCTTCTTTCCGAGTGTGCAACAAACCCTGAAAATCCCTGCTCATGAGCCTGAACCTGGCTGATTATTACCTTTGCTATTTATTCAGTTACTTACTTGTGAAGTCGTTTTGGGGGCAGGGAGAGGGGAAGGCATGCCATGCAAACGTTCGATAGATGAGGGCAAAGGCAGCTGTCTGGTATTTCCTCTACGCAGCAAAGCGCAGGAGGACGCAAAGACTCGAGAAAGTCGTCCACTGTCTAAAGAGTTACTGCGTCTCTCGAGCCGCCGAGAATGGGGAGGGGGTGACTGGCTTCCTCTTGCGGGCAAATGACCGGCCGTAAGAGTGCGTTTTTAAGGGGTGATGTCAGAGAAATTAAACTTGAGCAAACACACCCCCCTACCTCAACGACGTGTTTCTCCTGTTGATAAGGCGAGAGAGGTGGCTGTGTAGCACATCCAGCTAACTCCCGCCCTACTGGGAC
>VXBI01009322.1:13725-58129 GCA_013397375.1 Toxostoma redivivum
TGCCCTACTGGGACGGGAGCTGGCCGGCGGGAGACACTTATTAATTATGAACGAGGAGATGTCCCTTTAAGGTCTGCTGTGCTCTTCGAGAGTGTTTAGTGGGGGAGATTTGGCTTTATTTGTACATCCTAACGCTGGGCTAATTCAACGGGGAGGTTTCCAAAACTCAGAGACCTTTAGAGGGGTGAGTGGGGGGGAAACTGTGTGCGGTGGGAGGAAGCTAAATCTTCTTAATGCGAAGAAGCAACGTAAAGACTGGATAACAAACAGGAAATGCCTAACTCGGCTGCGAGGCGGACGGGCGGTGCAGAGCGCTGAGCTCCACCGGCAGCGCAGCTCCGCCGAGCGCGCCGGCGCCCGGACCGCTCCCGCCACCCCTGCCCTCCGCCCGGGCTCCCCGGCCCCGGCTCGCAGGAGACCAGGCATGGCTGCCTCCTACTGGATGCTGACAGGTGAGGAAAGCCCTGTTTCTGCCTTGCTTTGAAGACTCGGGTCCCTAAATCAGCCATGCTCCCGGCGGGAAGCGGGTGAAGCCAGTACGGTCTGGCACCCAAGGGACGGCGCCCTCCCGCCCCGATCTCTGCCTCGGGAGTGTGCCCAGAGCTGCCCTCCAGCTGCAGACTTTGAGAGAACGTGCTTCTCTCTGGGAACTTTAATCCTTAAACCAATTTTAGAATCTGGGGGCAAGGAGTAGTTGCCAGATGAGGATGAATGGCTGAGAAGGCATACTGTAATCGAATCTGTCTTGGAAGAAACAAGTTTATTTGTTTTTGTTGGTTTGGTTTTTGGTTGGTTTGGGCTGTTTTTCAAAAAATTAGAGTAGACTTTCTGCTTTCCTCTGTTTGGCTTTCAGACTTCTGACTGGTAAAAGGGAAGTGAGGAAGCACTCACTCACTTCAGAAAGATGAGTTCATCCAGAGATGGAATATATAATATTTCCTTTCAGGGGTTCATTGATTGTTAGTGTCTTACTTGCTTTCCTACAAAAAAGAACGCAGAAATCTTTCAAGTAACAATCTCCCTAGCTAGTCAGTCTGTAGTAACATTTTGAATATGAAATCAGGGGAATCCAAGAAGTAGGAAAGAAGCTAAGGCAATGTTGGGATTCATGTGCTTGGAAACTTGGACATTGAACTCTCCAGCAGCTCTTGCGCAGGCAAGTAGCACAGAGTGAACCTGAAGCGGTTTCCCCCTGAAACAGGGGAAGAAATTAATTTCATAAGAATTGTCCAAATGCAGGCAGCAGCAAGTGGGGAAAAGGCAAAACTAGAGTTTTCCCCTCTTCCCTCTATGTTTATTGGGCAAGATAGAACAGATACCGGAAAATGTGAAAATTTGAATATAGGATTTTGGCATGCCATACTTAGTTGATGTTCTTAAGTGTTCTTAACTTCATTATTACAGTGACATACTCCAAAACGTGTTTTTGTTTGTGTTCCTTCAAAGAAGGACACTGTAAAACAGCAATAATTTAGTGTGCCACAACTTCCTTGCAGAGTTGCAGAGTTGCCACTGACAGATAATTCACCAGTAATGAGAAAAAGGTTTACTGTCAGATAAGAAAACATTTCAAGATCAAGTCTCATCCAGATTTGCCAGGTGATTACTTTTTTGGTGGTGGTATCATGGGGGTTTCTTTTCTAAAAGACTGGTGGGAAAGAGAATACACTTAGAAATAAGAGGAGGCATTACAGATACCAGGTAAAGGATTCAAATTGTCTCTAATAAATAAGAGAAGTAGTCCTACACAAACAAGTCAAAATATCATAATAAATATGGACAAAGGATTTTCTTCACAAAGAGAAATATAGTGATATTAAAATTAATTTCAAAATAAATTACATGCTGCTCTTCCTTAAAAGAAAAAAAAACAGCAAATAATCTGGCAGGCCCTAGCAGACAAAAAGAACCAAGAGTAAAGGAGGTACATAAAGATGTTATGTACATTTGTGTATTTATATAGATTTTTGTTCTTTTTTATTTTGGCTTGGTTTGATGAGACCTCTGAGAATCTTGACCACAGAAAGTCTGACATGCAAACGGACAGAAGTGCACATAGAATTGAGAAGCCTGATAAGGGCTGAGAAAAATGATCTATGAAAAAAGACTGAATTAGTTAGGCTTGTTTATCTAGTAGGAGAAACACTAAGGGCAAAATGTTGAACATTTCAAATATATCTTTTTATCCAAGTATTATTGCTGAGGATATTATTCCAGATGTCAGCGTTTCTTTGTTTTATGAGAGCACTCAGTCCTGACTTTCCACATTGGATTGCTGATTTCCAGAGATATTGATGAATACTTGGTTCACCAAATCCAAAAAAGGACAAAAGAAAATATATGTAACTGACTTTGCAAAAATCTTAGGAAATATTCAGGATTTTCTTACTCTTCAGGTAAAGAATGGCTAGGCTACCCAAAAAACCCCACCTCTGCATAGTCTCTTTCACCAGGACTTTTGAGGAAGTTGGATGAACAGCTATAAGTGATGGCTGAGTTTACTTCAGCTGGCCTCTATGTAAGTGGTTTGACTAGGGATTTGCTGAAGTTTTCTCCAGCCCTACATTTCAACAGATGAGGAATGAAGAACTCAGTCTAAAGGGTTACATTACCTTTAAAAACTTCTTCATTTAACAGTGTTATGCAAAGCCTGTTCCCTTCTGAACTTCTCCTTATTGATGATGTCTTCTTGAACTCATCTTTATAACTGAAGAGATGAAAATAAATAGGTAAAGACAGAACCGTATGTAGAAAATGAAGTTTGTAGAGTTTGTAGAGACAGGACAAGTCACAGGATAAAGGCAAAGCATGAAAAAAAGATGTTTTCCCAACTTTCCCTCTCCATCTGCCTCTTTTATCATCCTTTGCTCTTGCAAAAATAATGTCCAACATCTCTTAGCAGACTTCCCCCTAATTTAGAGATTCTTTCCTGTTAGTTTTTCTTATCCAGAATTGTAAGTATGTTTGCATGAATTCTAGCTGAAGTGGCTATAATATGGAGGAGATGGGATTTCCTATGAAAATGACCTTTCCTTGTCTAAAATATGTACATAACCCATCTTCATTAAGAAGTTGACCAAGACTTGAAGATATAGGAAAGCGTGTCTCAAACATTTTCAGAATAATAACCTTATAACCAGCATGGTTCCAAAATCACTAGAATATATGCTATCACCATTTTCATTTTATCTTGCACTGTACTTAAAAAGGTCCAAAAATGGATGCCAAATTGCTGCAATTATTAATACCTATAAAATAGTATTTGAAAAGTGATTTATTGCAATAACTCTTAGGTGCTACTCATAGTCTCAATCTTTCACCAAGACAGGAACAGGCTACGCAATTTTGAACTTTTATGTTAAAACTGTGTGAAAAGTTAAAAGAACACACTTGTTTTGGTTCTACCATGGTCAAATTCATCTCTCTCCTTGCCATTAGAAAAAGTAGAATGAACTTAGAAACTTTCTATGGTCTTCTTAATTTTTTTGAGATGTTTTTCTTTGCTGCTCATACTTTGACATACTCAAACAAATAATAATACTCTATATTTACTTTTTACTAGAGTAGGCAAAGCATCATATCTAGTAAATATTTTCCTTTGTAAGCTGACAATGGTTCTGCTGAGTTGATACATCATTGATGTTTGCATTTGCCACTAAATATTTGTGGATCAGTGTTTGTAACTCTATAAGTCTTACAACCTGCATTTTGAGAAAAGGCCCATATCAAAATGTCTCTTTCTACAGTAGTCTATTTAAGATTTTGAGTGGCAACTTCATTTCAAAGTTGGTCTTTCTTCTTTGGTTGTGATTTTGTTTGTTGTGAGTTTTTTGCTTGTAGAGTGTGTGTATGTGTGCGTGCGTGCATGCACATGTGTTATTGTGGGGGTTCTTTCAACACAGAAAGTCACCTATTTTCCTGAACTGAATGTTTATTTTCTACTAGATAGTATACTGGATGCCAACTTGCAACCTTTATCTAAAGTATGTTGTATCTCCAGGGACATAAGGCTGCTTGTAAAAATTTGACTGGTATGAATAAGCACAGAAAAGTTTGTATATACACAGCAGTAAAAGAATAAAAAGTAAAATACATTTTAATGTGGAAGTTAAATATGCACCACAACTATTTTTTCTTGAAAGAACAGCATGAGGTCAACCCTTGCAATTTTATAGTTGCGAAGAATGTAAAGAAGAGAAATTTGCCATGAATTCACAATTCAGTATTTATATAGATAAGTGACAGGAACTCTAAAGTAAAGTTGAATGCACACTCCTAAAGAAAAGCTAAATGCAGAAGTTCTCTGCCTCTGATGTTGCATTAAAACATTAATGCAAAATTATTAGTATGTACAAGTTCAAATTAAATAAACACACATGCGCTTATGTTGTATTCCCTTGGGTGGTCCTGCTTGATTCTGTGAAACCATTCATGCTAACAGAGTTAAGCATGTGTACTCACAGGAAGAGAGTCTGAGGTCTGATAAATAAATCCTATTATGTAATATCTGATAAAGTTGTTTTTACACCAGTATCAAGCTTAGGGAAAAGGAATGCACATTTCTGGGCCAGATCTGAGTTCACTACTGTCCTGTCACAACTGACTAGAACTAGATACTTAAGAGAAATTTATAGGTACACCATAATGGGAGATATGGGATTATTTTTGCTCACAGTAGCCTTATATCTCATTAAATTATTGACTCCAAAGCCTTTCCAAGTCAGCAAATTCCATAATCCACAGTGGGTTGTTTTTTTATTTAAAAAAAAGAAAAGCTAATAGAAAACAGAAACTTCCTTGCAGCCACCCTCTCATCTGTAAGAAGATGCCCTCATGCTTTTCTGTTACCAGACTGTGTAGTCATTCCAAACTTAATGTATCCATTGCAATTGCCCTGACACACTTAGCATGGCACATTAGTGTGCCTACTTTCTCAACCTGTTTTTATTAATCATTTCTCATGCAAGCTTTCTTTTTTCTATTCTCTTTTCTTTGTTCTAAATTTGCAGCATTCATTCTTAAATGGAGTTTTTAGTGTTATACGCTGTTTCAAAAATAAGCTACAGAATTAGAATCGTAGAATTATAGATTTTTAAGGGGTTGGAAAGGACATTAAAGACCATCTAGTCCCAACCCACCCTGCAATGGGCAGGGACAATTCCCACTAGACCAGCTTTCTCAAGGCCTTGTCCAATCAAGACAAGGGTTGGGGCAACCACAACCTCCCTGGGCAGACAGGGGTTAGACACTATTTTAGAAAAATTTCTTCGTATTGTTAAACTTAAATCTCCCCTCTTTCAGTTTGTACCGTTTACTTATTGTCCTGTCACTGCACTTCCTGATGAAGAATCCCCCTCCAGCTGCCCTCTTTCCTGTCAGATACCAGAAGGTTGCTATGAGGTTTCACATAACCTTCTCTTATCTTCCTCCCTTCTTGTATAATGCTACAATTTTTCATTACTTCTGGCTTGTTAGATTTGTCTAGGCTGCAAATGCAGCTGTGTAGTAACGGTTCATGTCCATTTTCTTTGCAATATCATTGAACTGATACGTGTTTTAGCAAGGCATCTTATTCCTGTATGTGAACATCCAGCTTCGTTTGAAACGTGCTTATCTGCCTTCCTACCGTCTCAGAACTGAAGGAAGCCGGTCATGGTTCAGTACTGGCTGAAGTGTAACTCTCAAATTTAACCAAAACCTTTTAAGCCGGAATTCAGTTTAAGAGCAGCGTTCAAGTAAGAGTTCAGGTTCTGATGTTGCCTGCGTCTGGCTTTCATTTCCATGGGTGAGGGCCGCCCCGCTCCGCCTCAGGCGGCGGCGGCTGCCGGGGCTGGCTGGCACCGCGGTCCTCTAGCTCCTTGGCACTCGCTGAACCACGGGACTGTACCGCTCGCCTCTTTCGCCATCTGTGCCTGTAACTTTCCACAACTGCTTGGCTTTGGCCGTTTGGCTTTGGTTTGTTTTTTTCCTCTCGTGTTTTGAACCGTGCGGTACGGTGTTAGAAGACTTTAGGAGCTTGGACTACCGCTGTGAAGTGCTGGAGGGAAAGAACGAAGGCGGGGACGACTCCCTCCCCCCATTCCCGGCGAGGCAGTAGCCGACTTCCAGTGTTCGCAGCACCCAGCGGCAACGCGGCTGCTTCCCGGTACCCCTCCTCACACCGCCCCAGCACTTTTCCTTCCGCAGGACGGAGCTTCGGGACGCGCCGCCAGGTTCCCCGCGCATGCGCCCTGCCTGCCGTGACAGCGCGGGGCGCGCCCCAGCGGCGCCTTTGCAGGGAGCGGGGTCTGTGCGCGTGCGCCGTGCGGCGGCCGTGGACGCTGCGCGTGCGCGCTGGGGCCGGCGGCAGGCGCTTCGGGAAGGCCGTGCGTGTGCCTGTCCGTCCGTCCGTCCGTCCGGGAGTGTGTGGTCCCGCCGGCTCCAGCCCTCAGCCTTCCCTCCCGGGACAGGCCTGCTGCCCGCTGCCGCCACGACACGGGGGAGGCCGGGGAGCGGCGCGAGGAACCACCGGGATGAAGCTGGTGAGAAAGGACCTGGAGAAGGATAATGCGGGGCAGGTGACGCTGATCCCCGAGGAGCCTGAGGACATGTGGCACACCTACAACCTGCTGCAGGTGGGTGACAGCCTGCGCGCCTCCACCATCCGCAAGGTTCAGACCGAGTCGTCCACGGGCAGCGTGGGCAGCAACCGCATCCGCACCACCCTCACCCTCTGCGTGGAGACCATCGACTTCGACTCGCAGGCCTGCCAGCTGCGAGTCAAGGGCACGAATATCCAAGAGAACGAGTATGTGAAGATGGGCGCCTACCACACCATCGAGCTGGAGCCCAACCGGCAGTTCACCCTGGCGAAGAAGCAGTGGGACAGCGTGGTGCTGGAGCGCATCGAGCAGGCCTGTGACCCGGCCTGGAGCGCCGATGTGGCGGCTGTGGTCATGCAGGAGGGGTTGGCTCACGTCTGCCTGGTCACCCCGAGCATGACGCTTACTCGTGCCAAGGTGGAAGTGAACATCCCCCGCAAGAGGAAAGGGAACTGCAGTCAGCACGACCGGGCGCTGGAGAGGTTTTACGAGCAGGTGATGCAAGCTATCCAGAGGCATATCAACTTTGAGGTGGTGAAGTGTGTACTGGTGGCTAGCCCAGGCTTCGTGCGGGAGCAGTTCTGTGACTACATGTTCCAGCAGGCAGTCAAGACTGACAACAAACTTCTGCTGGAGAACAGGTCCAAGTTCCTGCAGGTAAGGATCTAAGCAGTCTCCAGAGTGGGTAAAAGAAGGCTTGAGAGTTGTGTGTGATAATAAAAGGTAGTTACATGGGAAATAAGTCATTAAAGAAAATAGATTTCTGACTGGGCATCATGAGGAAGTTATTCTCATGCCTCCCAAACTGTAAAGGAGTTACGCATGGTACAAGGATGGTTCCCACCTAGGATACCTTAATGTGGAGTAGAGAAAGTGTTGGATATTTTAAACTCCCTGGAAAGGCACATTTACTTTCCAATTAAGTGTGAAGTGCAAGTTAAAAAAAATTTGCGCTCTTACTCTGTTACACTGGATAGGTTGCACGTTTAATAACAACTTTCTAAAGATGTTTTTTAAAAGTACCTGGATGTGGTATAGGTTAGTTAATTTTGTATTACAAAAATTAACTACAGTTTTGTTGTTAGTTTTGTACTACATAGTTAAAGGCTGTGCTTTTTCCGTTGTTTCTTAGTCATCTCATTGGTTGAGTTGCAAGGGGTTTAGCCTTATACTGAAATAGGCATATTTACAGACTAAAATAGGTTTTCATGAGGATACTTACGTAATTTTTAGGTTGGAAGAGGCCTGGGGTGATCTGGGGCAGGGGTAGTGAAGTGAGTCTCAGTGCTTAATGATCCCAGTACTTAGAAGACCCAATCCACCAAGAACCCTCCTTTTCCATGTGTAGCAAAGTGATAACAGAAGTTTTAAGGTATTTGCAGCTTTGCAGCCATAACAATTGCAGAGTTGGTGCTTTTACACTATATGCCTGCTGTGTTGAGAGACCTTCCTTTTCTTGAATGCTCTGAACAAGAGACTTAGATCTTAGTTTCTTGGTAGTTTCAAGTAGCCTTACCTTGGGAACTGTTGAGCTTGTATATTTATCCCAGCCTTTGAATAAGAGAGGCAGTTTTCTTGTGCTGCTTGTAAGGCAGTTGAGGGGATTTGGTTTAGGCTTTGGGTTACAGGAGAGATTAAGAAAATGATTGGTGTTTCAAGAAGGAGATAAGTTCCCCAAACAATTATCAAGATTAATATGATGTATCATGGAGAATGTTTGTGGTTGGTTAATCAAGAAAATGGTCCTTTTTCTTCAAAAACACCAAACCTTTGACTTTGTTTTCACTCTAGGTCCACTCTTCCTCAGGACATAAATACGCATTGAAGGAAGCACTCTGCGACCCAACTGTAACTAGCCGTCTTTCTGACACTAAAGCAGCTGGTGAGGTGAAAGCCTTAGATGACTTCTATAAAATGCTGCAGCATGAGCCTGACCGGGCTTTTTATGGCCTGAAACATGTGGAGAAGGCCAATGAAGCCATGGCCATTGATACCCTGCTGATCAGTGATGAGCTTTTTCGGCATCAGGATGTGGCTACACGTGCCCGATATGTTAAATTGGTAGATAGTGTACGGGAGAACATGGGCACAGTACGCATTTTCTCCAGCCTCCATGTGTCTGGAGAGCAGCTGGGCCAGCTCACAGGGGTGGCAGCTATCCTGCGCTTCCCTGTTGCTGAGCTCTCTGACCAGGAGGATGAATCTAGCTCTGAAGAGGATTGATAACAGTGACTTCATTCCACAGTTTATTTTCCATGTCATGTTGAAGCGACATTAAAGGTTCTCCCAACCTGAATACTGTGTGTGGATGTACTAGGACATGTAATTAAAAAGTTTCAATAGTAAACATATACATACATTTATATGGCTTTACTCAGCACACTACTTGATATCTAATCTATGGTAATAATTGTTGATATGCTGTGCTGAGCTGACTGTTTTTGCAGTTCTGGACCACCAGCAGTACAAGAAACTAATTTATCTCCCCAGTGCTGCTTAGTCTGCATGTTAAGGCAGACTGCTAGCTCAGTGAAGTATGTAGGAAAAAATAGTAAACTAAGAGGAAGAAATTCACATCTATTTCTGTTCAAGTGCTTGAAAATAGTATTGCAAAACAGACGTAAACTTCTTGGAAGACCTGTCAAAACTGCTTGGTCTTCCTAAGAACTCCCATGTTCTTCATAAGGTGTGTCAAAGGAATGGGGTCAATATCATCTCTTAGGGCTTTGTGTGGTGATGTAAGTCTAACCACTTAAGTATTTTTGTGAAACACTTGAAGCAGTCTTTCAGCAACCAGATCCGTTAAGTTAACATTTATTTGCTAACATGATAGTATATGCAGGACAAATGGTAAATCTCAGTGCAACCATTTAGTTATCTTTGAATGCTGTTACCTTGGGAGATTGTTCTGAAGACTAAAAAGGTGTCATTTGGCATTTTTAACACCCATTTTTGAGAAAATATAGGAAAAAACTTAGAAAATCAGGACTCTAGTTTCCACAATGAATGTTTTGATAGCAAATAGTTTAAATTTATAATCTGATACTCTTTGCATATCTCTTTAAAAACATACATAAACTGTGATACAGAAATGAAGATGACAAAATTTATAAATCAAACTTCATCTTAAGATAGTGGCAACTGTAAGAGTGAAAATTACCTTTGCAATTATTTGATCAGCTCAAAGTACTAAGAGCCAAAAAGAGTTTTGTTTCTTCAGATGGCAGTAAAACTTAGGTTGAGGAAGCAAAAACTGCTTTCAGATTCAGACATAACCTATGGTTTTATTGTTTCAAACCAAGGTTTGATGATGTGACTTGTGCGGGTAAATAGGCATTACATTTTAAATGTGATGGAAGGTAAGAATAGGAACCACGGAAGAATTCTGTAATATGGAAAATGTTGTAAGAATGGAACATTAAAAAAAACTATCAAAAGTCCTAGTCTAGGTAGATAGCTTTAGGAAAATCGTTTTTAAGCATAGTCCCCTATGTTCATGGGTGCCAATCCTCTGAATTTAATACTATCTATTGGTAGCTGAAACATCAGTCTAAACTTCCTGATAGAGAAGTACTGTTGAATTTAAGCTATCTCCCCTTTTCTACATCATCCACACAGTCTAAGAAATTCTTGAATAGAACTTACATTAGAGCTGTCACACTTCGATTCTTCTTTTGTTGAAGACAGCAAGCCCATTGAGACACTTGTTTATTGTCAGCTTGCACACCTGAATTAGGTTACTTGAGCTTTACATTTTTATCTTGAATGGTGTTGGGTGCCACAAGTCATAGAATGCTCAGGTAGGATTTCTTTAGCAGTTAAGACTGCTTAAATTAATTTATTTTTTTTAATTTGCCTAAGTTTATTACACACTTGTTTAGCTACAAAGCACGTTGATTCCTGTTACATCTAGTTTAATGTAAAAAAGAAAAATAGGAAGCAGAAGAAATTGACCAGGAAATACTAATTATATGCAGCAAATTAGGGCCTTAAAAAAACTCAAATCTAAATAAGTTGTTATTTTCTCCAAGTTTTTATAACATTGGATGGTGTAGTAGTGTATTCTCTTTAAGTAATACCAGTTTGTTGCAGCTGTACACAAATAATATATTCCAATTTGTAGTACATCAGAAATTTTGTTTTTTTCTCAGCAAACTCTCTGAGAGGCAAATCAAACTGTTCTTTGGTTGTGGGATGGATTGCTATTTTATCAGACCAGATTGGTTAAAATTATTCCATTGTAAACTGGAAGTTATGAAGAGTTTTTGCTGTGTACTACATGATTACAATAGTGATTTTGTGTTTTGTGCCTGTAGTTAGTATCAAGGAAAAGAAGTGGCCATTTTGTTGCGTTTTTTTTTTTGTTTCATCTGCTGAGAAAATGTGACAGTAGTGATTCTTTTGATTCTTTGAATTATTTACACTTAAAATTAAAATTCTACTATGACTTTATATTTTGTGTATTTTTTTTTTAATCTAGTGCTCTCATGTTGTTACATCTCTGAAAGTAATACACACGGAGTGTGGAGTTGCCCAAAGTATGGAAGGATGAGTTTTTTTGGTTTGGGTTTTTTTTGGGTTTTTTTTTGGTTTTTTTTGTTTGTTTTTTTGGGGGGTGAGGAGGGGAAAGCATTTTTGTTGTAAAATAAATATACAATCACTATGTACACAAATGTATCCTGTTTCAGGAAACAGCTTAAGGGCTTGGTATTGAAAGTGGGCTGTGTTCAGTAGTTGCAGATGCTTGACCTGGCCAAGTTCCAGAGTTGCTAGTATCTTCCACATTTCAAGGAATTTTGATTAGTTGAAAAGTCCATATTGACAAAGTTGCTTGCTCAATGCAGACCTTAGTTTGTGTGTATAGATAACACTTGCACAGAAGAGACGTTACCAGCAGGTCAAAGGAGTGAGTGCTAGAGCCATGGGAAAATACTTCTTGTGTCTGTTGTCTGGAACTAAACATACATGAACTAAAAAATGTGTCTCCATTTATTTTAGGATTATATTCTGACATAATTCTGTGAATTAATAGTGTGGTTTAACTTCCAGTTTTTCAGTGTTCAAAATTCATGAAGACACATTGTAGAACTTCCTAAAGCTTGTTACATTTGGTAGGAAGAAAGCTTTAAAAAGTATGAAATTAGATTGATCATGAACCCTGCTGTGCTATACAGTGATTCAAATAAATTTATTAATTTATTCATTTGCCTGTCTTGCAAATTTGTATTTTGGAACTGGCCCCAGTTTGTCAGTTTTGTCACCTCTGGCATTTAAATCCACTTGCATCCATTTTTTGTGATTGTTAATCAGCTAAAGCTTGGTGCAAAATCCAAAGTCATCACCAGCTAGAGACCGAAATAATCTTACTGATTACAAAGCAAAATAAAAGATAAATCCTTCAGTAAAATTGTAAAGCATTTAACAGTATTTGACTGGGGAATTCCTCATCTCCCTCCTGTCTTTACCCCTGTGTAAGTAAAATGCTAGTAATAAGTGATCTTTGGACCACCAGTTTAACAAGAGCCCATAGCTCTTCAGTTTAATTTGTGATGGGACTAGACATGATGATTTTAAACTTGTGTAAATGTCTAAATTTTCATTTTCTGCTGTTCTCTCACAGGTTAAGTAGTCCTGAATTTTAAAACTTAGCCTTTGAAAATTTATTACAACTTCTGAGCTGCTGATCTTGGTTTGCCTTGTACAGTGAAGGTATATTATAGCTCACTTCTCATTGGACTGATGTATCACTTGAGCCTCTCAAATTTCTTTCTGGAAGCTGCATTATATATCTAGAAAAATGTATTCATATGCATGTGTCTTTCAGATCACCTGGTCCATTCACTTTTCTCTGGGATTTTCATAGCTCTCTTTTTTAAGAAAAGCTTGTTTCATCAAGGAATAGACATTGAGTTTTGCAGGAAAAAAACCCATATTGTCCGAATGTGTTACTTGAAGCCATATTTCTACAGTGTGTTGTCTAATGATTCTACAAAAGACCTAAGAAAGCAGTTTATAAAATATGAAGCACCAATTAGAAGATCTGCAATTAGGAATCCTTATAACCTAATATCGGAATCCCTACAGGAGACAGAAAAAAAATGAAGGACTAACTTCAGAAAAGTACTTATTTATGTACTTTTTAGATAGGCAGAACTTCAGACTTGATTTTTTTTCCTTGCACCAGTTGCTTTAATAGGAAGATTTCTTAGTTCTGATTTGATTTAGCAGATAATGGGAATAGAGTGGTAACAGGGCACTGCAGTAAATAATTTTCCAGTATCTGTCTTCCTCCTGTAATGGCCGCAACTTGCTTTTAGGGACTGTTTCATTCAGATTTTGTGTGGGAAAGAATATTTTGATGTTTCATCGTTCTGCAAATTTAGGGTTAAGAAAAAGTCTAACCATTTGGGTCTTGTGATAATTACAATTCTTAATTCAGGCTCTGACAGGGGTTGAGCCTGGGCACTTTCAGCAGCGGAAAGGGTAAATACAGGCTGTGAAGCTTCTTGTATGACAATTGCCCAAAGACTTGCTGAATAAGTTTAATTTTTAGTCCTGCCACATATTTTATGCTTGACTCAAATAGGGCATTGACTTGAATTTGAGGGTAACTGTTTGCATGATACAGAATCTAAAGGAAAGACATGTCTTTATTCTAACAACCGGAGTGCATATCGCATGTCAACTTGTGAACTTGACTGTTTTAGGTATGCTCTATAGCTTTTCTGCGAAAAAATTGACACCTAAGGTGTCTTAGCCTAAAATAAAGTGTTAGGAAAAGGTTTCTGAAATCATACTTGTTTTTTCTGTCTGAAAATAATTCTTCCTTTTGTCCCACTTGAGGGCTATGTAAGAAACAGAGAAGGGAGTGGTATCAGGGCAGCCATTTCTTCCAAGTTAGTGTCTTCTGGGAAATGCAACACAAAGCAGCAACTTTCAAGCCATGCCAGGTCTTGTCAGTATTTTGATATATCAGTCTTTAATTTATTGCCTTCTTTTTGGGAAATGCTACATTCACAGCTAATGTAATAGCTGTCATGCTGCTGTAATAATTACTTAGAAGTCAAATTAGAGCTGATCATGAATCCTCTGGCAAAGCAGCTGTTCCATTAAAGAATGTTAATTAGTTGAAACCAGTCCTCCTTTTTAGGAATGTACATACCAGACATGATGGGAAGTGTTTTCTCTGGTCCAAAATGGAATTTCTAGTCAAAGCCAAGCCTGGAATAGCAAAGAAAGAGTGTAGGGGTTTAAGAAGTCATATGGAACAAACATACAAACCTCAAGGCCATTTTCTCTTTCATAGTAAACACTAGGTTAGAGGTGCTCTCTTTTCTGTCAGTGTCATTGGTAAGTACAACTTCCACATTGAGCAAATAAATATTTTTATATCTTGTCAGAGATGTCTAAATCACAGCTGGCTCAGGCATGATATCTCATGGGATGAGGGAGGCAATTTTCAGATTTCTGATCTGAACATGAAAGGAAAATAATTGAAAGTTAGGACTGTTTCTACCAAACCTTTCATCTGTAGTCTTTTCAGAAAAAAAAGCCCTGAATAGTGTTCCATGTTTCAAAAAGATTTTGGACCTGACAGCAACCAGCAAATCTGCCTTTGGAGATGGGCAGATTTTTTCCCATGCAGTACTTTTTGTTTGATTAGAACAAATACTTCTAGCACACTTTTTACTGTAAGGGTCTGTATGCAAAGATGTGTGTGTGTGTGTGTGTGTGTGTGTGTATGTGTCTTTAGTAAGAGAAAAAGCTAACTTGACTCTTGGGTTGTAGTTGCTTTGGTAGCTGCAGGATTGGCTCAGGATGCAGGGTTGATGATTATCTTCAAGACTCAACGATTTGTTTACTGTAGGAGGAACTTGGTAGCAAGTGATAAATTCAGGAAATCTGAATTGTTAAATGTTCATAGACATTTCCTTTAATGGTTTCTGAAGCTCTGAAAGCTACAGCAGGTTTTGCTGAAGAAAATTGCCTTTTCATTGACCTGCAGTGTTCAACTGTTTTAGATAAATAGTTTCGTTTGGGTGTGAGAGAAGTTAATTAATTGCATTTGTTTATCTTGCCCAAACAGGTACCATAAGACCAGTTCCATTTGGTAAAGAGAACTGGTGTACCCCATATAATTTATTCCTCTCCTGAGTGGAAATTGCTGTTCTGAGATAGGTTGTCTAAGAGTAGCTGAAATGGGCTTCGCAGAAACAGTGCTGGGTGAACTCTGGCAGTCTGCCAGGACAGTCCAGTCTCCTGGGGCACTGGCTGCCCTCATTGCAAGGCTCTATGTAGGAGCTACTGGGACAGCAGTGGTGAGAGGCAGAAAAAGAGCAGCTGTCTCCTGAGGGAACTTTTCCAAGTTCCAGAGCTGTGAGGAAAGATGAAGAGTTATGGTTTAATGGAAAACATGAGATGCTGTTTTGGGTATGTGACTTCTTCCCAAAGGGAGACTCAATGAATGTTTGAAATATCAGTTCTAACAACTCATGATCGGTTGAGGGTAGCGTGCCAGCTGATGTGATTAAGCTCTGTGTGTGTGTCTGAGGGAGAGAAGCTTTGAGCCTGAGACAGAGTATAGAGATACTGAGACCTTGCTAATCCTCTCACTGTGGAGTAATTTCCGGCCACCCTGCTATTGCTGTATTTGAGGCTTGTGAAAGACTGTCTTTGTTTTCCTTTCATACCTGTCTGAAAGCCACCTTCTTTTTCAAAAATACTGGTTTGTGAAATAAACACCTCACTGTGTTGTGTTGGCAGTCTATGTGATAAGCAAAGGAAAAATTCCTAGTCAGACATTAAAAAAACTCATAAAACCAACAGAAGCTGATTGAAATAAACCTTTCAGGCTTTTTGAGAGGGTGCCTGGTGAGAAGAAAAAAACACATGAAACCATATGTAATAAGGTTTGTTGTGGTTTTTAATGGTTCTTCAGGTCATTTCAACTGAGATAAACAGACTAGTAAGTCAAATCAGTCAAATGACAGGTTTTTAGGCCTTTTCTCTAGAAAGCCCCAGAAATCAGTTGTTAAAACTCTATTAGTACACAGTCAAGCATTGTGATCTTGGTAAATTATGGCTGCCGAAACTGTTTCAAGCTGTCTGCATTTGTTTTATCCAAGTGTAGGTTTGCATGGTCCTGTGTATTGTTCTTATGAGACAAAGTGTTTTGTTATGAATAAAAGTAAGTGTTCAGAAAAAGCAAAATTAATGTTGAAAATTAATGTTGACAACTGTGAGTTCAAACTTTCCTAATTTTGAAGATTTGTATTTCTTGTGTAAATAGGTAGTGCAAATTTATAAGTGATGTGGGTTTTTTTGGAAAGAGTGTGGAAGTCATCCCTGAAAAAATGCTTAGGGCTTTATGCAGTATTAATTTGAATTTGAGCTTTTTTGCTTATTTCCAAAACATTTTTAAAACTGCTTTGTTCCCTACTTAAAGGACTTTTATTTTGACATAAGGACTGGCAAGAAATAAATGTATGTTAGAGAGCAGAAAGTTCCTACTACGGAAAAATGAAAAATTGGAACAGCCTTCCAGTCAGAAAAAAATCAGAGTAAAAGGTCACTTTTATATGAAATTTGTTTACCCTGAGAAATGTGATGTAGTTGCCAGCAACAGATAGGAATCAATTCAGCAGTCCAGTACCCATGCTTGGAACAGAAGCAGAGCACTTGCTGGTTTGTTTTTTTTTTTTTCATCAGAGCATTGTGTTGCCCTGTTTATATCTATTCAGCTCTTAGCACATATGTTCACACTACATCTCGACAAATGCACCAGATTGCACCTCAACACTGACCCCCTGTCAGACAGGGGTTAGCTGTCTGAGCTAATGATGCAAAAATGCTTAGATTAGGTACCTGGTAAGGATTTAATGAGCACTTTCTTTTCCATCTCTACCAGCTACATGTCATCCAGGAGCTGTAAACGTTATTAAAAAATAATTTTTGAGTATTTTGTTTGTAAACAGGCATTAGACTGAAGTCATTGATCATTAAATGGGTTTTCTTTAGAAAGCATGTTTTCTCCAGTAATTTTGAAGTGAGCAGCTATGAGCACAGCTTGGAAAAGTCTGTTTCTTACAAAGGCAACCATGGTAGCCAAAGAGCCATAGACTAAAGAAGAATAAAAAGAGCTGAGTATCAGCACTGCTGTATTGCGTCATAGCTGGGCAGGAAGGAAAAGCTGGAAGAGATCTGCCAGTCTCTGCTGCTAGAGGTGTTATTTGCATAAGACTGCTGTAAAATCTGTGGTAAGATAGCATATATATGTAACAGGAGTGTCGCGGGATGTAAGTTGGTGGCAAAAGTTCATTTGTACCTTTTCAGGAGTTCCCTTTTTTAAGACTTGCAGATCCTATTCACTTTAGAAGACTGAGTCACTCTTAAATTACCCTAAAACTGACCTTAGTTTTGCAAACTTCAATTCAGCTTAGACAATGTCCTCACTATTAAACTTCCATGGTAGTTCTGTGAGGGTGATGCAGATGTTTGAAAGAAAGAGTAACAGGTTCTTTATGGAACTCCTGATATCACGAGGATACTAGGCCTGGTCCAGATAGATATCTTTAAAATCATGGGTGTACTTTAGTGGTGTGGGTGGGAAATGAAAGTTATTGGTGCCAGTAATTCATGTAGAAAACTCTATCTTTAACTGTATCTAAAAAACAGGATGTTTTTCTACCTCTAGAATCCAGGTCTAATTTTTGGGGGGAAACAAACCTTCCTTTTATAATTTCGTCATGGCTGGTTCCAAATTTCCCTGAATTGTTTATTGACCAATAAAAATGAAGATTTGCAGTAAAAAGACCTAAGATTAATTTTGCAGTGCTTTCAACGGTTTACCAGAAAAATCCCTACAGCAATGATACAACAAAAGAGATATTCATGCTCTTACTGATACTTGAGTGCCAGAGTCTTTAAAAATTAGTAGATATTGTTGGTGATGCATATTATGGTAAAGTTCTCACTATATTGCCAATCAGTATTGATAATTCATGATGAAGTGACTTTTGGAGAATTTATAAGCTTTTCACTCAAAAAAAAAGTATCTTGACCATAAAACAATACCTACATAAAAGAAGAATATTAAAAGTCCATCAAATTTTACTGCAGTTTTAAAAATTGCTTTGTTTTCCAACTGCACTGTGAAATGACAGTGAAATAGTCACCAATCTTGACCATATTCTATTCCAAAAATGTCCCTCATAATTATTTCTGGGTGTAAGTTGCTTGCTAGAGGTGCATCTTCTGTTCTTATTTAATGAGTGATACCAATTGGAAGTTGGCACTTTGATTTTGTCTTTTTTTCTCATGGTTACACATGAACACTGTATGCCAATTCCTGGCTTACTGGTATAGGAAGCCATTTACAGAAAGTTCAGTTTTATCTGTTGCCTCTATGTTCACCTCACCTCACATGTAGACTGGAGATGAGCTGCTATCATATGACACATCAAGTTTGTGAAAGTCCTTTTTATTATCTTAGACCATAAAATGAGCTAAGCTGCAAAATACCTTTTGCAGCAGCCTTATGAATTGACAAGTGCAATACCAGGTGTTCTTTTTGTCTTCTTTGACCAAATGAGTAAACTTTTCTTTCTTGGGGTGCAGTGTCTTTCATGATATGTGTATGTTTTTTGTAGCCTTTACTAGATTAGGCAGCTATTTTTATGGTTAAGTCCATGGAAAGTTTGATTTAATTATCACTGTGGTAATTTGTAGTTCCACATTCTTATCTGCTTGGATTTCTCAGTTATAAGGGTAAACTTTATGTTATCACAGAGCCATGTTCTTTAAATTGTCCAGTACAATAAAAGATTTCTCATCACAGTTAATTCATAGGTAGAGACAAGGAAACAAACTGGCTGAGGATTATCTTCTCTTTAGCAGTGAAGATTTCAAACCAGGAGAGCTCTGTACATCTTAGTAGAAAGTCACTGCTGTGATCACTCGTGCTGGCACATGCTTGGAATAGGTTCAGTATTTTGCTATGAGCAGATCAGACCTGATCTGTGCAAACAGGCAGTGCCTGCTCCTTCATGCTCTTGCAGGACAGGCTAGCTTTCCCTGTGGGCGTTTCAGTTCTGTGCAGTTGGGGATGAAAAGACATTTCCATCTGACCCTTTGTGAAAACACTAGCATCTGGGGACCATTCATGGAGAAATTCCAGCATTTCAAAAAATACACGACTTATTTTACATTATTGCCTGTAGCAATCTCTTATCAACTATATTCTCACAGTAGTAAGTTTTTTGGTTACCAATAGGATAAAAAGTTTTTAAAAAAGTAAATCTTGAACAATAATATTGACAGTACATTTGATGCATCGCAAAGAATTAACAATAGCAAAAAGGAATTATTTGGATGATGGTTCATATTTTCAGTCCAAACTCCATGTCAAGTATTTTTAAACTTCAAAATTTGCCTTTAGCAGCAGTAGGTTTTATCCCTTACTCTACAGTTCTTCTCTCAGAAAGCTGCACATACAATTACTTAATTTTTTTTAATTGTTTAAACTTTACTAGGGTACTTAACATTAGTAAAGGTGCTTTCTGTGTTAGACTTGTACTATTTCCCTGTGCCGTTAAAATGGAGTTCAGTTTAGTGAACATTATTTTGATTTTTGTTTTTTCTGGAACCTGTTAGCTTTATATAACAAGTTTGTCTGAAGAATGAACTAAGTCTTAGTGCTAAGAAGCACTTTAAGAGTTTTCAGGTCTCTGCTGTATTAGGAATACATACAAACAGGGAAACAGAACTCTATGTATCCATGACGTAAGAAGCTGCAGAAAACATAGTGGTTTCCTCTTACTGTACTAGAACATGGTTCAGCTAAAAATGAATTTTCTGTTGTGTTACAAAGAAAATTATGATAGCTGCTTTATCATGGGAAAAAACAGGTAAGTTGTCTCTATACATCTTGACTATACTTTGCAAGTTGATTTTTTCTTTTAATATACATGCCCAGGATTTAATTCTGAAGTGTGTCTCTGCCCTACTTGTATGTCATTTTTGTTTGGTCAAGCTTCCTTCTTGCATTTGGGTTCCCACCCCCCACAAATCACTGCACAGCAAAATTGTTTCAGACCAAAGGAAAACCTAGATATTTATAATCTTCTATCCTTTCCCTTCCATTGCACTCCAAAAGAAACTGGATCACAGCTGAATTGATATTAATACATTTTATAGAGACAATCTATGTTTTTGTTTTACTGTGTAAAAACTGGCTTAGATTTGATGCTCTGGCTAGTTGTGTGGGAGTGGGTCATATCAGGATTTTTGCACTTCCTTTTGGAGGATTTCTTCTGTTCCTGAAGCCTTGAGTGATTTAGTTGAGAGCAAGCCAATGATTATGCTCAGACCAAGGCGATGAAAGATAGGAGTTAGTCGTCATTGTGAAGGAATGGAAAAAGTTTTAGTACCTTTAGACTTTGAGAAAAATTACCCAACAATCTCTGAAAACCCACTGAGGGAGGAAATGAAAAGGTGAAGGAACCAAGTCAGGTACGCAAAATAAAATTTCCTTCATCCGTGAAACAAATGGAGTGAAGTACTTCACTCATGTGACTGAAACACCAATATATGTTATTGATATAAAACAGTGAGTTGACAAAATTCAGTGGTAAATGTGTAGTCTAACAAGATTTGATGGCAAAGTACACTTGACTATTAACAATGTAGAGGGCAGGAACAGCTTTCAGGGAGACCCTTCTGTTGTGTCATCAGGTTCAGAAAGGACTCCCTTGCTTTCTAAACTCCTCTCAGAGAGGAATCTAAGTGCAGCTAGATCCTCTCCTGGTTCTAGATTTGGTCAATGCTTACATCCAAAAAGATTGTATGTGCACAATCAATCCTCTGTATCACTTATCTAAGATGTCAGAGTACAGCATGCTGTTAATCACTTACTGCTGCAAGGAGTTTTTCAATTCTTCGAGGAGTAATCTTGAGAGGTCCCTTTTCAGGATAAGAAAGGAGCATACTTGCAGTCCTGGTAGGGAGATAGTAGCATGAGTTTTCAGTTAGGCATTATTTTTTGCATCAGTTCTCATATTATCAAATTTCCCACAAAGTTTGAAAGGAATTTCTGTCCTGGGACATTTTATAGATAGTTTATAGGTTTTAAATTTGATGGAGTAGACTGGTGAAGTGTAGGCTTATCATATAGAGTGACTTGTTTGGGGGCCTTTTCTGGTGCGATGGTTCACATTCTCTTAAAGTCTATTTAGATGTTTTTATATGTGAATAACAGCACGGTGGCAATGTATCTACCTTCAGAAGTGCATTAATTTGCCTGCAGTGTTTAGCATTTTTTTCTCAGTTTTGACAGGCTTTTTTCAAAGAAAGCTTGCAAGTGCTAAGGAAAAAAACAAGTCAAAGCATGGATTCAAAAGAAACTTAAAAATATGCAGACAATGCCATTTGCAATTCACATTTGAACACTGACAAGTAGTGATTTCCTCAAATCAAAGGATTCACCATTGTCATGAGTATTCAGGACTCTCTTTTTCCTTAGTCCCTATATTAGCATACTAAAATTGTGTAAGATGTAGCATGTTGCATAACGACAAAAGTCACCAGTCTCCATCTTCTCAAAATAAACTTCCGTTGAATCACAAATGACTTACTGTTGAACAGGTATTACACTTAACATCTCTGCCTTGAAATTTCTGACATAATTCTATAGCCTTGCATGTGTTTTTTCCATGAACTTCAACTCTGAAGTCAACTCTGCATTGTAAACTCGGTATTGTAAAATGCATCTCTGATTCAAAGGTATATTTACAGTAACCAATTGCTAACCATAGTACAGGGCACTATGTAAGGATGGTCATATCATTTTTTAACCAGACCGTGATGGGTTTGACCTTCTCAATCATTTGTGGTACCTATTGCACAAGCCAGCTATATCTTTGGGTTGAATCGTAGGCATGTTGTTTGAAGTTACGTGTGATTTGATAAGACAGAAAAGGTATAGCAACTATTTGCTTAAGAATGAAAAAAAGTATTAGGTTTGCTTCCTTCCATTAAGCAAGTGTCATAGAATTTAATTCTGTAGGAAACATGAAATGAATACTTAGAAATATTCATTAACTATTTCACATGATAAGAAAAATAACACTCTTGATACTCAATTACCATTATACTTGGTTTCATGTTGGGTCATCCAACATAGGCTTCATGTTGGTTATATTTAGGTGGGGTTTTTTTAGGTTAAGAGCAACAAAATTGTCCTGTAATACATGAAGTATACTTGTGTGGAAAAACAGCCTAACTAACAGTGTGAAGTTAAATGAAAAATCACTACAGAAGAAGTGTCTCTGGGGCTTGGTATCTTGTGTTTCCTGCAGCACAAGGTATACTTGACCTACCATGCTAGTTTCAAGAAGGCTGCACAATGGAAACATTAAAGAGCATCAGCCAGTAAAGCTGAGATTCATCATAACTGAACAAGTGGTTGTAGAAAACCAAAGCAACTGTCCTATTTGACTTTTACTCATGGGTTTTATTTCAGTAAACAACATACGTGTTCATTTTAGCTGTGATTTCTGCCTGAAATATGGGGTTTACACATAAAGCTGAATGGTAGGAAATGAAATTTCCAGTGGAGTGTTCATGAGTAATGGTCTTTCACAGCAAAGGAGGATGAACATCAAGGGAATGCAAAGATTGTAGGGACTTGTGTAGAATTAAGTGTTGATGGAAGAACTATGTCCAAAAGATGGACTTGAAATTGTTGGAGACAAGATAAAACATTTTGTAGGAATTGTTTCACTTTCATCAAGCTGCTAAATTTGCTAAGATAATGTACATCTGCACAAGTCAAGAAGCAGACTTCATAAAGTTCTTTGTATATGACTGCATATTTCTAAGGATTTTTTCTTTATTTGGTGAGAAACTGCAAAGTGCTAAGGATTGTGATGACGAGAGGACCACTTTCCAAATTCTGATCAAAATAGTATTATTCTGATTACTGCACTGAGTGGGAGACATATTCTTGGTCTTTGCCACTATATTTCCAAGTTTTGCCTGGTGCATCGTGTTACTCATTTAGTACCACATTACAAAGCATTGATTCAGTATATTTTCAGACTTGATACTGCATTATAAAGCTATTTTCCAGCACAAAATACTTAGTATGAAAACAGCAAATAGAGCTTTATTTAATGGGTTGTACAAAGCATTTAATTGGTTTTGAAAAGCATTTGACTACTGCATCTGGAATTACTGTCAAATATATATTTCTTGGTCTTCTGGGGTATTTATCTACTTTTAATAAGAAGTGGTTTATTAATTATTCAGTCTCTTTCCAGAAAGTCCGTCTTTTGCCTTCAAAGGTTAAAGATTAAAGAAAAAATGCTGGAGGCAAAATCAGACAAAAGGTCTTTTGTAGCCCAGAAAAATAAAAGGCTCGATTTAAGCACTACTGAAAAATTTCTGAAGTTGATTTTTCTTTTATATATATACAGCTTTATTTGAAATATGTTGATATTTAGCCAGGCAGAACTGAATGCAACAAGAACTCCTGCCTCATCCCCCTTGGCCTTCCGCAGACCAGAGCACCATGGCCCCTGAGCTCACAAACAGCAATTGTACAATGCTGTCGTATTTTCTTCCACTTGGCATGTCAGTGGCTAAATCTCTTTTTCATAGGAAAAGGCTGTGTAATTCTGCAGTGACATTATCACAAGTAAAGTGAAAAATAAAAGCATGTAGATTTGCTGGTCCACTTTCACACGTTTGAGCCATGTTTTTAAAAAATAGCGTTTCTGTTGGTATGACTTTGCAAATATTTAAATATTGCATATTTAATCTTCCTTGCTATCAGCCAGGTGCAGCCCAGCTCTGACTCAAGTGCATGGTGTTGTGTTGGTGCAGAAAAAGGATCCATAAAGCTTTGAGGAGGTTTTATTTCCCGAGGCGCAGTGCTGCGCATACTGAAGGACACTGTTTGTTCTCTGCTGGCTTGACTGCAGCTAGCTGAGAGCTGAGAGCTGAGACCTGAGCTCAGGTTTGCAGGTGCCAACACACAGCAGTGTCAGTTTCCTCAAGTGAAAGAGTTTTTAAATTGCAGAGCATGATACTATTTGCCACCAGTTTGAAAATAAACTTTTGTGGGTGGCCACAACAATGCTTCCCTCACTGAGTCACATTGACCAACACCCCACATCCTTTTATGCTGATTAGTTTCATAGGTTTTCTAAGATCACAGGACAGGTAGTCTTTGCAACATCAATGTAAAATATTTTTAAAAGCAGTCGTTTACTGTCTTACAATTAGGACATCTAATATCACCTAGCTTTCAGTGCATTTTGATCACATCTACGGTCCCCTGTAAGTGTATTGCACAGCTGTTCTGTTTGCAGATTTTTAAAATAACTTTACAACACCATTGATTGTAATACATGATGTACAAACATCAAGGCAATTTTTCTTTTCATTTATTTTCCAAGATGTCTAAATATATGAGAACTCCATGAAGCATTTTAATCTTATTTTAGTCTTCAGCTTAAATTTCTTCATTTTCTTTTATATTCCAGGATGAAAGCAGTCTTATTTTTTTACCTTTTTTAATTTCAAATATTTTCCAATTGTGCGTACTTATGAAAAACATTTCTACTTGTTTTGGTGCATTCCTTGGTGCACCAACAGCTCCTTTGTTTCAGTCTCCTGCAAAATACAGATGAATTGATAAAAACATCTGAAGTGCTATAGCAATAAGTGTGAAATGAAACAAAAATAACTTTGACCACATGCTGGCAGGGAGAAGTAGTGCACAGCAATGTGTTAGCCTTGTCCATTGCTAAGTGTAAATTTGTCCTTTCCTGTTCTTGAAAGAAAACATTTTTATTTCTTGGGATAATCTCTATTTATAGAGGATGCAATTGTTATTTGCCATAGACCACGCACAGTTAAAATATCTTAACTCAGTTTATTTCTTTTCTTGTCTAAGTTGGTCTTCGCAATGTCATTTATTGTGGTTGATCTCTTTCTCATCAGTAAAGAACCAGGTGTTAGGCTTTGTTCTGCAGTTTGGGTGACGTTTATATCCATCTTTTTAGGAAAATAAGAGTTCCGATTCTGTGTTTGAAAGGTTAGAGTGGCCAGCCAGGCAATGTGCTTGTGAAGAAGTCCCAGAAAAGTCTAGTTCTGCATGGTTTGGAGGCAGAATAACTATCCAGACAGCACAAACGTTTAGTTAAAAGAATTCATTAAATAAAACAGAAAAGAATTTTTTTGTGGCTACTGGACAAGTATGAGCTACTACTCCAGGTTTGTAATAGAAATAATATTTGTGTTGTCGTCTTGGTGACTGAGTGTTAACCTTTCATGTATAGGTACAAGCTGTGCTAAGTAAAGAGTGGCACGTGCATCAGCTCATGTTCTGCTCAGTGTAAATCAGTGGTGAGAGGGACATTGTCCCAGGTTTTCTGCAGTGCCTTGTTTCTTGTAGAACATGAAGATAAAACTGCAATTTCAATTTTAACCTTTGAGAAACTTCCATACTCTGCATTCCTGTGTCAGTTGATTCTGGTCTGTTCGCAGTCATTCTGTTAACACAATATGAAATAGTTCAAAACCTTAATTTACCTACATTATTTGTGTTTAAGTCAAATACTATGTACCTTATGAATTTTTTTTCTCCTTAATTCCCATAACTCTGAAAAGAATCCTCTCCAGCTTCCCTGTGGTTCTCCTTTTTCCACTGTTTCTGTCAATCCTCTTCTTAATTCATACAAAAGTTAGCTAGAAACTGTAGAGATTGCATGCCATCTTAGACAGAAACTGGAAGTTTGGAAGAGTTCAAGCTAGATATTATTAATAATTTAATTTTCACAGTCACAATCAGAAATATTTTTAAATGTTCTGAATTGTTAGCTCCTGTGTACAGAGTTCTCTCTACTAAAAAATGAAATAAAGTATGAAAGCCAAGTTGCCATAAACCAGTAGATTATTGTTAGCTAGATGTGTAATATAGGTCACTGTAAACTCCACTTTTCCATTTACCATTTGCAGATTTGAACATCTCTTTGTCTTGTAAGATTTCCTTTTACAGGATCTATGGAAAATGCAGCAAGCTACCTTTTAAATATGTTAATTATTTGTAAGTTAATTTTACACTGCTTATCATGACCCTTACTTTAATGCAAAAAAATTATGCTTGTGATGTTTCAAAGCATATAGAAGACAAAGAAGGCCATGCAGTACATTTGCATATTAAAATATGCCAAACAGTTTGTGTATGCAGTCAAGCTTCAAAATGTCTGATTTCTCACTAAGGTAGAAAGGGAAGATGAGAGAGCAAAAGCAAAGCCATACTGGATCAAATCAAGATCATGTTTTGTCCAGTATCGTGTCTGCAGGAGTACATGTAAGCTGAGAGCTGCAGTCAAAAAGCAGCCACGCAATCATATGTAATGTTCCTTTTCCAGTTTCCAAGTATGAGTTTCCAGGCTCTTTCAGCTAAAGGGATTTCCTGAACCAGATTCTGCATTTTGTGTGGGCTGTAAACTGCAGTGGTTTTGTCTTCCACTGAGTTATTCAGATCCCCATTGAGCTCATTACATTTAGCCTCCAGATCATTCTTTGCCAGCAAGGTCTACAGGTTTGTTCTGCTGTGCGGAGTCACCACCTCAGTTTTATTTCTGACCAGTCTGGCCCATCTAGCTTCTTTTCTTTCCTGTAGCTTTATGCTTTTAGATAAAAGCATTATTATTGTTGATTCTAAGTTGACCTCACTCAGAAGCATGAGGAGTTGGGTGGTTGGTAGTAAATAGGGCATTTTTTATTTGTCTTCTGGTTTGCTTACTAGAATTTCATATTTTCAGCTGTTAAAACTATGAAGATTGGAAATGCATCCATTAAAATAGTGAGCTTTGTGAATGTTACATAACCAATTCAGGAAACTTCAAGACTATTTCCTGTAATGACTACAGAGTAAAAATCCATAGCTGTCAATGCTATATCACTGTGATGAAACTCCTTGTCTATCAGCAGATGATAAAATGATGGTGGAAGATATCATGGTGAGCAGAGTACAGGGTGCACACATAACCTTTGGCTGCTTTAGGAGACAGCATATGGGCTGGAATCTGTGGTGGCCTTTAGTGTTTCACATCATGATACATGTTGAACATCACAAGGTGAGGAAGGGGAAGAGCGTGCCTCTAAAGGTCTCCAGAAGGATGTTCTGTCTTTCTTGTTCAGAGGCTGAAGTGAACGGACTTCTGGAGACCATTAAGAGAGAAGTTGACATGGGTGTATGGGCCTTACACATTTCCTCTTGAACTAAATAATGAACTTAGACAGTTACTATAGCAGGTGACTCATTAGTTTCGTTATCTAGGAGGTAGACTGTGAGTGTGAATGACACGGTCGCAACCCCTTATATGGTTTGAAAAGTAATAATAGCAATTGTTCTTACTCTTTTAGTAGTAAATTCTGGTTTTTACTGAAATTTAACAAAAGAAGACTTGAACTAGTGATAACTTGACTGAATTCCTAAAAATTGGGTTTGCTTATTGTAATTATACTTGAATGACTGAGAATAGGGGAGGGAATGTTTAAGGGAGACAAAATTATTTTCTACCAAATTATTTCACTTCAGGCTGTCAATGATTAATTTTTTCTTATCACTTGCAATGAATATTTGCTGAAGAACTAATCTCTGTTTTAGTCTTTTTCACTTCTTTATATTTCCTGGCTCTGACTGGAGAAAGGAAAACTAAAATAACACAAATTAAACTTTTCCCTTTTTTTGCTGTCCAGTGAAACTGGAAATACCTACTGAATGACAAATGGTCTTCTGTGATAATTTTATTGCATTAAGCAGGAAATAAGATGCTGAGAAAGACAGATTAGCATTGACCACTTGGGAGGTGAATTATAGTAACAATCTTTCATGAGAATTTTGTCAACTCCATGGTGAATAACACAGATGTGTTTTAGTAACTGGATTTAGATGGTCTGACATGCAGCAAGTATTGGGTTTTTGGGTGTTTTTATGTAACTGTTAAGTGTCAGCAAATGACCATAAAATGCTTCTTTAAAATCAAATGTAATTTGCGTATATTTGTGGTTTTAAGCAGCCTTAATGTTGTACAAATTCACCTAATCTTTGACTCTCGTGAATTAAATATGCAGCTCTGCAGCAGCAGAGTTGGTGGTTACTTTTGAAATTGATTTACAGGACAAAGATGGAAGAGATCACTATAAGAAATAGTAAATAAAGAAAATATAAATAGCCTTATTTTTATACATAAATAGTGGTCTTTGCTTTTTAATGAGCCTTGCAGTTGGTTATAAGTATCAGTTCAAGCTCGATTTTTGCCCTATATCTCAAATTTTTTCTGAAACTTGCTATACAGTCATACTTCTGCAGTATTTTCCTTGGTGATGATCACTGAAATTTAGGGTACAGGAAATAAGTCAGAAAAAGCATTTACTCTCTTGATTGATCCCTTCATATTCCAAGATCACCACTGTATAGTAACTTTTCCTAAATGCACAAATATCAGAGTTCTGCAAATAATCACATAGAGGTACTAGGGAGGACAGCATATGGTTGCATAGGAAATTTTATTCTTTTCCAAATATAAGTGGTTTACAGAAATTAAGAGAAAACTAGATACTTTTTTTCTCTAATATAGATTAAAATTAAATACATCTGAAAGCTTTTCCTCATTCTTTTCCTATGTGGTTTTTCTGCAAAATGTTTCTGTTGAAAATTAGTTATTTCTCAATTTAAGTAACCTTAAGAACTACTTACTTGAATGAGGGAAGGAACATTTTGTGTTAAATTCTTGCTTTAGAAATGAATGGAGCTGAAAGAATAACTAAACTAAACTAAATAAATAACTAAAAAGTTATTTATTCTTAAAGGTGGTAGTGTTTTACTTACTGTCATTGGAATTGATTTGAAAATGAGTGATGGGAGTTTGAAAAATATGTTTTGGATACCAAAGTCCAGTTTCTAACAACTCTGAATTTAGCTGTGTATCTATGTATGAGGAAGTATGTTTTAAATCACTTACAAACTGTGATATGTGTGTCTCAAATGCCACTTTTCAACATGTCTTGTACCTTTTGTTAAGTTAGAATTGAACGTTGATTTCTTGGAAGTATTGGGGCTTATTTGTACTGCTACATACTAATTATTTTTTTGAATACTTATTTTTTAAAGCTCTCTTTCACCTTGTTTGCACTTCCAATGTTGATGTGAAAAATGCACTGACCTTCAGTGGGCCTCTGGAAGATATGTTCGGGTACACAGTCCAACAGTATGAAAATGAGGAAGGGAAATGGTAAGCTCTTTTTCTTTTTTTAACTGAACACTCCAAATTATCATGTATTCAGTGACTCAGGTGCTGTACTTTTATTTTCAAGTTAGGGTCAAATTCTGTTAGGCATATTTCTTAAACTTATGCACAGTCCTTAGGAAATCTGAAAGATTGGGAGAGAGAAAAATCCACATATATACCTCCAATTATCTCCTCAAACAAAATGGGTAAATTCCCTCATTGATGGTGCTGAGAAAGTACTGTGTTTTGCCTGAGCTCTGTTTTTTCCGTTTACCAAATTAAATCTTTACCTTTTTCTTCAGTTAATGTATTTACAATTAAATTACTCCTGTTTTACCTAAATAATCTGCACTAAGTGCTTTTTTCCTAAAGTTTTCTGTCAGAATTTGTCTAAACTGAGTTTTTTTAACTCAGTTGGAAGATTTACCTGTCAAAATATTAATTAGTACTGTACTCTCTCTGCCTTCTCTTTTGGAGAGCTAAATATGTCTTGCAACTGGTAATATATTTGCATTTGGGACCTGGAGCCTTTATCTTAACCTCTCATTTCCTTCCTGTTGTTCTAAGTAGAGGCTGTATTTTGGCATGCTCGTTCATATCATTGCTTCTTGATCATTTGATAAACACCTGCCTATGCTTTTTCCTTGTTAAACCCCAGAGGCTGATGACTGGGCTGGAGGACTGAAATAACAATTGTACGGTAAAAGGTTGGGAAAGAGATCTCTATCATTCTTTGCAGCTGGCTCTGGTTTTCCCAGAGCTTTTTCGATAATTCTTGGTAAACCCAGGGACTCCTGCAGGCATGCAGCAATGACAGGCAGCAGGAGGCTGTTTGACAGGCAGGCCAGACTGTTCTGTGGTGAGCAATCACCAGTGCAAGTGCTGGGTCTGCCAGACTCTGAGAGTCTGACCACCACGTCAACACAGTGCCCAGAGAAATGAAACCACAGAGCCTGCTTTTGAATGTGCTAGTTCTTGACTGCTGCCATTGTGGAACCTTTAAATACACATTTATATGAGGGTCATGAGAGAATAAGAATAATGACCTTCTTTGAGCTAATTTAGACCTTCAGGAAATGGAATCCGTTCTAGGAGCTGGGATTTTGCAAAGTAAGCTGTATTGTTGTAAACAGTCCTGAAACCTTTCAGAAGCAAACAATAATATGAGCTGGAACTGGTGGTTCTACCAGTAGCCAGACAGTGATAAAAACTAGTGTGCTAGATCTGGACATATCTGAAATTGAACCTCAGAGCTCCTGTAAGTTGTCAAGCTTTCAGCAGGTAGATATTTAAAACAGAAAATGTGTAAGCTGATAGTTAAAAATATACAAAACAGCTTTGAGAGGATTTTTCTACTGCCATAATGCTACCTATAGGACACCAATAGAGCTTTCCAGCAACAAATGGAGTTTGAACCTGACTGCAGCTGTTTCTCAATAACTCAGGGATTCCCTCATGCAAAAAGACAAAATAAAATAGCCTTTCACAAAAAACTCTTCGTGGGGTTCTTTCTTTCTGAGAAAGAAACAGCACAGGGGCTTGAACCTGATAACCACTGATGACCTCCCAGGGGATGTCAGGCGCATTCAGCTTCTCTGCATTTAACAAGTTTGAAATTTCTTTTAATAACCTTTTTTTTCTTACTAATGGGAGGGAAGAACATGTCTTTTACAGTGCTGCTCCACTTTATTTAAGATTAAATTCTTCCTCTGAGTGCTTGTGAGCCTCTCCTATGGCATTTTGTCTCAGAGCTTCAAAAACAGGTTTTCATCTAAGATCTTGTAAAGATCAAGGACATATTAAATAAAGCATATCTTTCCTTCTGTATTACTTCTAAGACTTGTCGTCTACCCACCTATATTGCTTTAATTTTCCTCTAGAATTTTTTAAAATGTTATTCTATTCTGTAATTTGGTATATAGGCACATTTCATGTCCTTATTATTTCTCTTGCATCTGAACTGGTATAATATATACTTTTCTTTTTCTCCATTGCACTGCTAGTGTGGGGCTTGCTGCAGCTGTGCTCTCTCTGTAGGTTTTATTTGCTGACTTTTGTGCCTTGTTAGAGAGAAGACATTTCAGGTAACTTATTTAATTCACAGGGTACTTATTGGTTCACCACTAGTTGGCCAACCTGAGAAAAGAACAGGAGATGTCTACAAATGCCCTGTAGGAAGGGACAGCTCATCACCCTGCATAAAACTGAACTTACCAGGTATGAAAGGAAATAAAGCTGTGTCACATGGAGGAGTAATAGGGGTCAGATCTTAGGAGATTTTTAGCTAGTAAGTACGCATTAGAAAAGCTTTTTCTAGTGAAAATTTGCATGCAGCTCCAGAGCTAAATGTGAAGGAAGCTGTGATTGTAACATTAAAAATCATTTTATTTTAAGGCTTCTTGCTGTCCTGTGGAAAACATGCTCATAGTTTTAGAATGGGTATGTGGTAGTGTTATCAAATCTTTATTATGACTGACATTAATTGACTGTAGTTGGCAGTCCTGGCTGTTGGGTCAGGAAAGTCTTGGATCATAGTTTCATGGATTACCTTTCCAAAGCTTTCTGAAGCTGAGAGCCTTCATAATGCCATCAGTAAGATTTTAATGAAAATGTAACTAGGCTGACATATCTTAATATGCAAAATGTAAATATTAATAATTTTCTTGGTCAAGTCAAGAGATGCCTGATGTAGACTGGAACAAAATTCCCATTTAATGCGAACTTCACTGAATATGTGAGATTTTTTTATTTCCTTGTGTTCCTTGAAAACCTAAATGTCAGTAATGTAACATAATAGTAACAAATAGAAAAGCCATTAAGTCAGTCATAGCAAGACAAGGCAAAAAAATGAATTTTTTTTTCCTAATTAGCAAAACTCTGTGCGTAGTAGTATCTTGTTTTCATTGTGCTGTTATTTTTGCTTTTTTTTTCCTTTTCTTGCGGTTCAAGAAAACTATTTGAGACAGCAACCCAGACAAATTTTCTGGGATAAAAGCCAGTCTCAGAAATTTTTCTTGATTGTTGCAATTGAAGAAGGAGGGGGAAGGGTGCTAAAATATTTGATGAAACCAGTGTCAGTCTGGGTTTTAATTTAGAAGCTGGAAGCTCCATACTAGGGGATATATAATTTAACATTTTGTTTTCATGTTCCCAAATACTTAACATTTTAATCTATTTATAGCCTCTACTTCAGTTCCTAATGTCGTGGAAGTAAAAGAAAACATGACTCTTGGAACAACCTTAGTGACTAACCCAAAAGGAGGGTTTCTGGTAAGAAAGGACTTTTTGCTAATTTTAAAAGTCTGTTTTTTTTCTCGCCTAACATAACAAAAACATTTCACCCTTTTTCATTTTTTAAAGGCATGTGGACCACTTTATGCTTATAAATGTGGACGTTTGCATTACACAACTGGAGTTTGTTCTAATGTCAGCTCCACTTTTGAAACTGTTGAGGCCATTGCTCCATCTGTGCAAGGTATGCATGCTGCAGGAATTTTCCTGTGTGTCCAAAAATAAAGAGTGCCAAACAAGACAAATGTATACACATAGGCATACTGAAAAAAATGAACTGCTTAACTTAGCTACCAGCATTACCAAGTTAAGTAAATGTTTTCATTGTCCGTATATAACCTAAATTCTTCCTACTTTTGGAATTTATCTCAGTATAAACAATCATTACAGTGCTATGTAACATCCAAACACAATTGCTAAAAATAGTTGCTTATGTTTTTAACTTATGGCCAAAAGACTCCTTTTAAACAATGATGGCATATCGAGACCTAATACAAACCCAGCTTAGTAGCATACATAAAATTTTAAAGACTTGGTCCTTTGAAAAAATTGTAGAATAGACTGACATTGAATAAGGTAGGGAATCACTGGTAAATACTCCAGTTATGTGAACTTCTTCCATTTTAAATTTCTGCTCATAAGAAAACCCCCTCCTGATAAAGGGAACACAAGCCATGTGAAATACAATTCAGAAGTTGAAGAATGCATCACACGTCAGTTCAGCCCCACTGCAGAAGGATATACATTTGTTACTAGTGACAAAATTAGCTGGAGCTGTGAGAAAGGTCTGATTCTTGTTACTATCAATTCTTATGTGGCAATTTGTGTTGCAGAGTGTAAAACCCAACTGGACATTGTCATAGTCCTTGATGGGTCCAACAGCATTTATCCATGGGAGAGTGTCACAGACTTTCTGAACAGCCTCCTAAGAAACATGGATATAGGTCCTCAGCAAACACAGGTAACATGGCAGATATTTTATGTTTTTTTAATTTGAGAGGAAAAAACAGTTTACAGGAAATGATATAACAGTGTCATCTATGGACATCTTCAATTCCAAGAACTTAGAGCAGCAGGATACTAAAGCAAATTAGCTGAAACCACAACTAAGTCAGTACTCAGTCATCAAGCAGCAATGTCAGGAAGACTATCCCTCCCCCCACTGCTCAGGCAGTCTGGTGAAACCAGCTTTCTAACCTAGAGACAAAAGTTAAGTGCATTAAGTGAGGCTACTTGAACATTGTCCTTTCCCACTTCCTTCCTCTCCACAGCCCCTTCTTGTCTTCCTTTGTACTTCGTTGCACAAAGGTAATTTCTGCTCTTCCGAAACACACATGCGTGGTTTGGACAGCCTTTGATTGTAAGCTAGTTGGAGCTGTGTTCTTGGTACTGTGGAACATTGGGCATGCAGCCTTTAAACCTTGAGATCCTAATTAATGAGTGGCTGTTTAGCTGCATGTTATTAATGGCAGAAGCTGCATTTATATAATAAGTGGAGAGGGCCAGATTCCCAGCTGCCATAAATCAGTGCAGTTCCATCAGAATTAATGGAGCTACAACCAATTACCCCCCTGAGGATCTGGCATATGTCCCACAGGCTGCTGAACAGATTATGTAAATATCAGTTCTAAAAGAACTCTGGGAAGGGGGAAATACTGACTCTGGGATACATATTAAAACAAAAAGCTTTATTAACAGCAAGAGAAAAAACTCTTTTCTTCCTTTGCTTTCTCTATTTTCCACCTCACAAAATCAAGGATTTTCCAGGACCTCCTGTAATAAATTACATGCTACAGGCACTTTTGCAGCTTTGGGTTAGCTGCTAGCATTCAGCTCCTGCCTTCACAAAAGAGACTGTGAAAAAATGTAAAGGATACCTCTGTCTGCAGAGAGCATTATCCCATAATTTTCCATGTTAATTGGGGTTTTCAAGTTACTACCCAGGTCCTCTGTTGTCTGTACTGAACACTGGCTGATAAAATAACTTATAAACTGTCAACTTCACAATCATATCCTGTTATTTTAAACACACTTTTCTTCATATATTGTGAAGAGGAAGGAAAAACACTGTCAAATTCAGCAGAAAGGAAAAAAATTCCTTCTGTTCTCCTAAACAGATGATTACTCAAACATGTACCATTTAAAAATACTTCAATCTGAACTTCCCAGTATGAGGCATTGGCTGCATGGAAATCATCACTGTCTTTTGCCCAAAGGTCTTCATAGGAGTCGTACACAGGGGAATCAACTGTACTGCACCCTCACTCTTTCACCCAGCAACTCCTCAATTTTTACAATGCCACACCTCTGTTACTCAGTTTTGGAATACTGCCTCATCTGTGTGGCTTAGCTTGTGCACAAAAGGTCCCTCTCTGGACTGCACTCCAGCAGCCTCCCATCTCCACCTACAAAATCCCTTGTGCCCACAGTTTGGCATAGCCCTGTTCTCACACGTACACTTATTCACTTGAGGACGTCAGCTTTGGCATCTGGTTGCTACAAAGCATAAGCATTTGAGAGGGAGATAAGAATGGGATAAGGAGGAGAGAGGCTGAAAAACTGGAAATGAATGACAAAAGCTCAGTGGAATTTTCCTCAGTCCCTCTTACCTTCCTCCTTCCCCAGAACACATCTCATCTTTCTTCTCTTCTCTGAGCCCCCTGCTTGGGAACCCATGTGCATCTGAAGTTAGTAATGAGTTTATACTCTGCCCCCCACCCACACTGTCTCCTTTCTCAGAAAAAAATGCTTAAATGACTATACAATAGGAAAGAGGAGAAACAACAGAGCAGGCTTATTTGTCCCCTCTCCTCTGGGAGCCCAGAGAAGCATAGAAACAATAACTTACTTTTTGTCTGTTTAAATTAATTTTTCCAATTTGATTTTTTATTACTGAGCATGTAGAAATCAGTGGACTTTCACTGACTTAAGATTGTTTTGCACAGGAAAGGAATGAGATGATTACAGAATAATTCCTTAGCAGATTGGGTGTGACTTGTTCAAAACTGTGTTTTGATTAGAGGCTTTTGAGATTTTTTTTCCCCTTACCTCCTCCATGAACAATGGTCATTAGACTTGTACCAAGTTGAGATAAATTGCTCAGAGTCCTGTGTTTGGCAGATTTGAAAATGAAAGCCTGAAGTTTCAGATGCAGAAGGCCAAAGTTTACAGTATTTTTTTCCTTCCCTTCATCTTTCTCTTCTCCAGATAATCTACAACACCATACTGATGATTAAGCTGCATATCTTAAATTTTTGGGATAAATGAAGTAAATGGAAAGTGATGATAGAAAAATGGAAAAAGAAAGAGGAATTATGTAGAAATAGTAAATAGTAGGAACAAAATCAAAATACTTTGCTTGGCCTTTTTTTACTTCATTTTTAACTGTTGTGGAGATAATTATCTTTTTAATATGGAGGGGTAGGTTTTTTTAATCATTCACATATGAGTAACTTTCTCTGGATGTCTCTCAAATGAGAAAGAAGGATACTTGAATAAGTTCAGTTCCAGCTTTAACACTATGCTGGAAAGGCCTTCAGAAATCTTTAGACTGTTTCTATTTTTACACTAATATATGACATAGGCAGTTACAGATATTTGGCCTGTACCTTACTGTGTCTCCAAAGGGACTGTATCAATACACTAATTAGTCATTCCATGTCATATCTTTTCTTCAGAAGAACAGAAGTGTACTTAAGAGATATTACAAAGATTAAGAATGAAGAAAGATTTTTGTAAGAGTTTACAAATAACTTGTGTCTTGAAGTAAACAAAATGTGAGAGATTTTTTTTTCAATTGAGATGTCTTTAAAAAGATTTCCTTATGAAAAGAGGTGCTATCCATTAATGCTTCCCAAAACATTTCTGCTTTTCTTTTACATTAAGTATCAGTACATCCAAAAATATTTCTGATTTCTCTCCACATCCCAATGCTGAAAATCCTAATATGATTTCATGTAACAAATGGTTTTCCTTTTGTCATTTTAGTTGTTGGGTTTTGCCAAATTGATTAGCTTAATAATTTATTGGGAAAGTCAGAATGTACTTTCCAAATAAGGGTCTGTATTCATTTATGGGACAATGATAAATTGTAGCCCTGAGAACTGCTTTGTTCCAAAGTAGAACAGTTCATCACTTGCCTGTTCTCTTGTACAACACTTTTCACAGGAACTGTGGACAATTAAAGAATTATTCCCTTGTGTAATGTAAAAGCCATGGAATGCTAGTGAAGGGAACATAAACTTAAGAATTACAAGAATGTTCAATAGATTATGGTCAGCAATGCTGGGAAAAATAATAAATTCTCTTGAGCAGAGCAGAATTATGTCCTTCAGCGTAGTATTGCATTTTCCAGATATAAATTAAACAAGCAAATCAAAACATATGATGCCTGTAAGCATCATTCTTAGGGGTTTGTTAAAGTCCCATAAAGGTACATTTCATGTGCATCAACATATCATGTTGATGTGTCACTTTTAGTTTTCCATAAGATGAAAAGACTACAAAAGTTCAAACCTTCATTGCTGTCTAATAGCATATAACTCTAATTTTACAAGATGATCATTCTGTGATCCTGTAGGAACATGAAGCCTAGTAGTATTTTTCTCAGAGGCTTTTTGTTACCTTTTGTTGAGGAATGATTTATCTTTGATGCCATGGAATATGTAGAACATGATGATCAGTGTTTTCAAAGCTAGTGCTAAGGAAGGGTCGCGCATGACAATTGTATCCTATAAGATAACCACATGCCCCTCTTCCTTCCTGATTTACAAGCTATGCTGCACAGTGCAGTTTTCAGACTCAGATGTTCTTCCCATTCACTTCCTGAGAAGGAAATGCTCAAAATGTGTACTTGCTGTGATCATGGACATTTCCTTTCAAACAGGAAATGATACAACTCAATGTCAGCTTATAATCTTTTTTTAGTAAAATGACAATACTAACATGGGTCTCTAGAATAATGAAAGACTGGCAGATGCTTTTCACTGGCAGCAGTGAATGGATGATTTCATTATTGGTATCTCAAAAGCTGCAGATAAGGACCCATGAAGCCACACCAAACAGCTTCCCAGCATACTATTGTCTCTGGCTACAACTGGTGCATGGCACTGGAATTCTTAAGCCATTACTCCTCCTCCAGAAAATCATGCATGATGCAAATCTCTTGTTCATCACCAGTTCACAGCAGTTGTTTTAAAAGTCTAACAGCATCCTATTGACGTAATGTAGTGTGTCACTTTAGATGCATGCCACAAAATAGTTGCCTTGGAGGCAACAGGTTAAAAATTTCATCTTCAGCTTGTGATTTATTCAGTGCCACATGAGTGCTCTGAGTAATGATACAGAGTGTGCCCTGGTTGGTTCTGTAAACACTGCACAGGGTTAATAGCCCACTGCTCACAGGAACTTTGCAGCCTCTGCATTCTCTGTGCTGCAGATGGAAGGGGGAGACAAATATCTGAAAGGCAGCAACTTGCCATAACTTTGAGCCCACATCAGTTCTTCCAGATTTGACTGTCTTTTCAAAAAGATACAGAAATTCAGTGGGATAGATTTTGTTATCAAATGCCATTATAATTATAGTCCCATAATCATATGTAGCTAGCATTATGATCATTTTATTGGTGTTTACTGTGAAATATTTATCCAATTCTAACCCTTCTGCTACAAGCAAACAAGCACTGTGCAGAATCTAAGAGGCTATGAAAATGCCTTTAAAAAAAAAACCCTGTAAAGCAATTGTAAAGTACATACTAAGCCACTTCTAAAGTAATATGATGGAAAAACATCCCAGAGGTCTTATTGATCTTCAATACCTTAATGCTAGAGTGCTTTTAATAATAGATGAGTGAGACATAAATGCCACATAATACTGCATTATCCTAAATAACACCTATAAATTACCAGGTGTAGCGTAAAATTGAAATATGCTAATGGAACATTGTGTGGCTTCTTCCCGGTAAAAGCTGTCAGAAATCTGCCAAAATATTAAAACTGACAGAGATGAATGGGAGAAATTAATTAAGATTTAAGAGTATTGCTCGTCCTTTTATGCCACTCTCAGTTTTGCAGCAGATTTCCTCAGGCATTTTGAAGTTATTACACAATCCTATGTGTTATCTTTTGGACAAAGCCTTATCCTGCTAAGGTCATCTATAGGCTTTACTTTACCCTCCCCCATCCCAAAGCCACAATTTCCTTCATGTTTTACCCTCTGGTACTTGTCAGGTGATACTTTGACTTATCTCCTGCTAGGAGAATGTGCATGCCACAGTTGTCCCTACTGTCTTTATCAAGACAGGAGTAATTGGGTGTTCCTGTTTCTAGGCTCAATTTAGGGTAAATAAACTATTGGATGTAGGAATATTATATTTGAGTAGAATGAAGAGAGTTGTTAGTGAGCCATGATTTTGTATGCTGTAAGGAAAATAGTTTTGAGGAGTTGGGGGGTGGTCTGGTTGGTCTAGAGAAGAGCAGAGCTCTCATCCAGATTACCTCAAACTAGGAAGACCAAGGACTTGAGACAGCTTTTGGCTTTATTCCAGTTTTTAACAAAAGCAATTCAGAAACTTCAAAATGTTTCATGAGACTATCATCTAGCTAGTCTTTCTCAAACTCATACAGGTGTTTCATACCAAGGGAAACACAAAGAGTTCAATTGTTCTCCTGGCTGTAATTACTGACAAGCATTTACTGCACTGCTGCAGGAGGGAGGGGTATTTTCTTCAAGGGCAGTTGATTCTAAACATAAGCTGTGTGTTTCAGGTTGGAATTGTTCAGTATGGACAGACTGTAGTCCATGAATTTTTCCTGAATACATACTCAACAACAGAAGATGTGATGGCTGCAGCCTCGAGAATACGCCAGCGGGGTGGCACTCAAACCATGACAGCCTTGGGAATAGACACGGCCAGGTAAGTGCACAAGATTCTGTCCTGCACCTGGGGAAACAAGCACAGGCAGGGGGTGATTCTGATTTTAAAAACATGTGTTAAAAACATGGCGTGGCTAACATCTGACTTCCTTTTAAGCATAATTTATGAGGAAAGTGGATAAGCAGACCCTATCCAGCACCTAGAGCAGTTGCATATGAAGGGCAGCTGTCTCCTGAATGGGAGAATTAGGAAAATATGATAGATACGGAGCAAGATTGTAGGCCTAAGCAAAGAGCTGACAATATCTGATGTCCACATAGAGCAGGTAAGAATTGTGTATGTAGAGGATTAAAGAAAATCAAGATTTTCAAGGGAAAAACAAAAATAGAATTTTTAATGTGACTTTGTTTTCATTCTGAAATTGAATTTTACAATGTTTGAGACCACACTTGTCAGAAAGCCTAAAAGTTTTACATCCTAAGTCTTTGAAGCTTCTCAATCAGTGGGAAATTAAAGACCTGTTTATAAAGACCTGTTTAAAGATCTAGCAATAGCAATATTTAGAAATGCTTTTTTTATGAGAAAAATGAAATCTGAGTTTCATAGAACAGACAGTAAATATAAAATCTCTCAGAAAATTTCAAACTGTACAATGTTATCCTGGTATCCTTTTTCTTTTCTGGGTTTGTTTTTTCCATCACAAAAGCATGCTTTTATTCCACAGAAGATTGCATTCATTCTTTACAAACAACCATTTACTGAAATATGGAGCATCCTTCTGATGAACAATTTGATTATTTGACCAAAGTTTTGTTGATCTGATATACAACTGAATTCTTATATATTAAGATTTTCCTGAAACAGAAGTAGAAGCTCGAGGAGTCTGAACAAGTTCATGAAAGCAGAGCCAGTTGAGAATTGCCAAGTATTCAGAAACCACATCTAGTTCAGAAAGCCCCCATGTACCACAAACTACTGCAGGCATATACAGGAACTGTCAGCAAAAGCTTCCTCTGTTCTCACAGTTATCCCCCTTTGGCCAATTTCAGTGGTAAATTTCAGCTTTCACTCATGTAGCTAGTCCTAGAATTCTGTGGTATTTTTCTGAAAAGAGGAAGCCCTACTTCCTCCTTTCTCCTCCAGAGCCCTAATCCAGCCTTGCCTTGTCAGGTCCAGTCTGGGTGAACAGCTGCCGAAAACCTCAGAGCCTGTTTGTGTATCTGTAACTGTAGAATTAAAGTGGGACCTGCCTCCACTTACCTGCAACCTTTCTGCCACATCCCCAGCACCCAGTGTTAATTAACGTAGGTGTGCAGAGATGTGCTCGTAGCTGAGTAAATAGTTTGACCCCTTGAAGTGCTGCTGTAAGGTGGAAGTAGGTGAGGGTTTTCTACATGGGTTTTTGGAAAGGGAGGGTTGGCTGGATTTTTTTTTAAGATGCCAAAAGCTATTTTAAAGTGCCAGAATTTTTTTTGTAGAGGGGAAGAATTTTTCACTATCCAGATTGGTATTTTCTGCTATTGCTTACAAGTGAGTGAATGATGAATGAATGCTTGTGTAACTTTGGCTGTGAACTGTCATGTAAGTTTCAATTGCAGTTGTTTGTATTTGTTCATGGTTAACATTAATGTCCATTTCCTGCTTCCCAGTTAGTATAAAATCTTTTAGTTTATGGTTGGCTATGCAAATATGATGCATGTGCTAAATGCTGACATTGCCTTTCTCCAAAACACTTTATGGTCCCTTTAGGGAAGAAGCTTTTACTGAAGCTCACGGTGCACGAAGAGGAGTACAAAAAGTAATGGTTATTGTGACTGATGGGGAATCACATGACAACTACAGATTACAAGAAGTGATTGATGATTGTGAAGATGAAAACATTCAGAGATTTGCTATTGCTGTAAGTGAAATTTAATGGGAAAATTTAGAATCTTAAAAGCATGTTTCATCTTCTGGATGCAATTTCAGTTTTAGAAGTTCATTTCATAGAATCTTTATGGAAATATAATTATCTCAGAGAGGAAAAAGCTGAAAAAAAAATTAAAATTTGCTTTCTGATTTTATAGTATATAACAAAAGCAATTTATCTGTCTTCTGGGTGATGACAGGTGTGTGTCTGTGTGAGGAAGAAGGAGGAAGAGTTTGAGGGACAGTTTTAAATAAAATCCTTTGTTAAAAGCAACACTGAGCAAAGTGGACTAATACAATTCTAAGCAACTTCTGTAGAAACATTACCTATTTAGGCAAAAAAAAAAGTAAACCATCCAAAAAATATATGTTCATTATGTCTGTATTGTATGCTTGCATTCTAAAGCTGTTATTTTCATGTTAAGCAAACAGCAGCTGAATGAGAATAGGGGTTAACCCATATCAACAAATATGAAAGCATTAGTCATGGATTTGGTGTTAATAGTCCACTATATTTCTGTATTTTATACACAAATCTTCTATTTTCTGCTGTTAATTTTGAATTGACATTGGTTTGTTGCCTCTCCATTGATATATTTTTTTGTTTTGATAGTTTATTGTTTGGTAAAATAAGGTGGTATGAAACCATAAAGCTTTTAGAAAGATGTTATACTTAATTTAAACAAAGATATAAAACATAAGTTGAGTCCAGCAGCAAATAAATTTGCAGTGGTTTTCTTTATAAAATTAGAGATAACTAAATAAAACATTATCCTTGACGCAACCATTTTTTGGCAATAAAATCCCTGTTTAGAACCAAATTTGAATTGCTCCAGTGGACTGAGATGCTAGAGCATAGAAATCTATTTTTGGCTCCCTCTCAAATCAAGTTTAGTCTACAGAGTCCTTTTTCATATGAAAAATATATGTTTGTCTGGGAATTAGAGAAGTGAGGTGGTTTTATTCTGAGGTATCCTGAATTGTTACAGCAGTATTGTTAAAACTGCAAACTAAATCTAAATTCTTGTATGTGTTGAAATTAACACTGAATGCAAGTGTTGTTCTTTTATGTATTCATTCTTCACAGAACGAAGAGCTATTCTATGCCTAATCAACTTGTCATTAATTGTATGTATAGCATGTTATGATAAGAACTGGTGGTTATGCAGAAGCCAGTGTAATTGTACTCTCAGTTGGGAAGTGTTTTGCTGGTTTTTTCCTAAATTGTGGCCTACTTCAATAAGTCAGAGAATAAATTATTAGAATTTTGTGAAGGAGAGATGAAAAGTAAAGTTGAGGATAGCAGACATCACACAATACAGTTGCTTTTTTTCCTGTCAAATGATATTTTCAAAAAAAACAACGGACATGTCATACAGTTCTGTTCTCCTTGAGAAAGAGTGGTTTGAAATCAATTTGAGTGTAACAGAAGGTAAGATATGATTTTCCACTATTCTCTGACAACCTACCTCAATGATATCTTTTTAAACAGGTTGTGAAATGTATGTTTGACTTCTGTTTTGGGTTTTGGGGTTTTTTTTATTCTCTTTAGATTCTTGGCAGCTACAGCAGAGGAAATTTAAGTACTGAGAAATTTGTAGAGGAAATAAAATCAATTGCCAGTAAGCCTACTGAAAAGCATTTTTTCAATGTCTCAGATGAATTAGCTCTTTTAACCATTGTTGAAGCACTTGGAGAGAGAATATTTGCCCTGGAAGGTATGACATTATTTTAAATTTTACTATATACCTGCATTACAACTGAAACAAATAGAAGAACACCTGTTTTTTCCTTCTTTTGAAATGCATTGTGCTGCATAAAATTTATTATGCAATTATTTCTTCCATGCTCGTAATAAAAATATTTTATAATCGACATCAAAATAGTAGATACAGATGTGACTATATTCATAGGAATTAGAGCCTGTGCAGCCTAAAAGGGTAATTAACCAAAACTGTTTTAATGCAAAAAATAGGAAGTTGCCCTCTTTTAGGTAAAAAACATTGCCAGATCATACGCCAATTACCCTATGATCATCTGTTTTTCTGCCTGAATGTTTAGGGTCTCTTTTTGGTTAGTTATTAATTACAGCATATTACTTCGCAGTACAAGTTAGCATGGACTTGCTGTATAGAGTTAACAAGATTTAATTTTCCTTTGGGAAGGTTCACAGTTTTCAGCTTGTAGCACAGGAAAGTCATTCTCTCATATTGTCTGCTTACATTCTCCATCCAAACGAGACAACACTGTCCAAATCACTGTTTGTTTCAAGTACAGTACTGGTAACAGGAGACAGAGTTTATTAGTTATAAATTATACTGGCCAACTCTGAAGAGATTCATGTAATACAAAGAAAACATCCATGTATTTGGACTATTTTTTTCAACACTTCAACTTTCCAAGTAGCTAGAATAGCGTAGTTTACAGCTGGAACAAAAGAAAATATTGATTTGAATGTACAAAATTGAGAGAGTATTTTCACTTTTTTTTTACATTGGAGTTGTATTTCTCAGACATATTTAGATTGGAGGTTTTTTTAGTATTTTATTTAGTTTGATCAAATATTAATGTTTTCAGCTATTACTAAACTTTTCAGCAATAAACAGTAAATTAAAATATAATTTATATGTTATTTTTTTTTACCTTCTGGATGATTTGGTTTCCTCAGCTTTGCAACAAATTAATTTGAGGAGAATTTAATCTCTCTAAAGCTCAAAGTTTAGCCTATTTAGTGTCATTGAATACTTCAAAACTCAGTGAATAGAGTGCTCTTTTCTTAAGTCACTGTGTACTAGGAAGAACACACTTTCAGTGGGGATATAGTTGATCAAACAGAAATTGTACACTTCGTCTTCAATTTGTCCTTTATACTTTTTTAAAAGTGAGAAAAATATTTGCATTTCATTGTCAGAATAAAATTTTAGTTATAACTGTTAGCTATAATGAATACAGAATAAGAAGTTAATTAGTAAGACAACAAGTGAAGGATGTAAGACTTAACACGACTGAGTTTCTGATAATCTAATTAATTTCATTACTGCCAAAAGGCTTCTTGGTTTGCAGATTTTCTGTAGGAACTCAGAGATGGGCTAAGATTTATGTACAAGACACCTGCAATATGAGACATGAAATGTCTCCTCCTCCACCTTAGTCCCAGAAATCATGTAATCTGTCTGCAAGAGAATCATAGTAGAAATGAAAATGGGATTTTAGCTTTTTTATCAAAACATCACAAGGTCAAGGTGCTCCAGTGGGTTGGAGCAGATATTGCTGACTAAATCAATTTATTCTGATTCTTCAGGCATAGTTTCCTGTCCTAAATCAATCGGTTGTGATTTACAACTGTGTCCATGCACCCATTTTTCTGGTGGTAGAAGCAAGCAGATTATTTCTGTACCATGCAGCTTTCAAGCCAGTTTATTGGATGTGTTTAATTGGAGATTAA
>VXBI01009324.1:0-11487 GCA_013397375.1 Toxostoma redivivum
ATACATTTTGAATTGTAAGCCGGAGTTTTGACAGCCTTATAGTAACAGAAGTCTTGAATTCTGATCTGGGTACAACATTTGTGACCTGTAATTTTTTTGTTTGTTGTATTTTCCAAATACAAGTCTTTTGTGGGTTAATGGCTAAAATCCACTATCAACTTTCCAAGAAATATACATGTACAGAACAAAAATATTTTTATCAATGCAAATTCAAAGGAATAGAGTCACAAACAAGTAGAGCTATTTCACATGTAGCTAAGGGGTTGGTTCTGATAATTACAATCCTTGAAAAATCTAGAATCTAAAATCCACCAAGATGCTGAAAATCTTCACAGAATCAAAGGAAATGGAAACCAGCAGTAAATCAGAAGCAGCATCTCAGTTTGTCAAAGCTAGAGGCAAACATGAAGCTGACAAAAAAAAAAAGTGTCACAGCCAAATGCCAGAAAAGATGATTTTCAGATTTCATTGCCTGACTTTCTGTGATTACCAACAAAAAGAAAGGGGAAAAGATAGCTGGTGCCAAAACTCACAGCAAATCCCCTAGTGCAGTCATATTTTAAAAGGCCACAGAAACTAAGCAAACAAACCTGTGTCACATACCTAGAGTAAACATAATCTTAATTTAGACTGTAACACAAAGATTCAGCTGCAAATTATCACCCAGCTTATGGAGATTATCTGAACATGAAACTTGTACTGACAGTAGTCCTTCTTGTATTCCCTGTCTTACAATTTCCTTCTCTCTGACCTTGTCCCACTGTAGTCCAGGCTCATAGTCAATAGAAAGGGTATATAGCCACAGCTCCATTCTCATTTTAACACCTGATGACATAATTTCATCTACATTCCCTCCAACAGGGTAATGAGTTTGCAGAGAAGATCATCTTTAGAATATGTTAAGAATTGATTTAAATAGAAGCTGGGTACCTGACTACCAAAAAAACCCAAATCTCTCCTTTCCTTCTCTGTGTTCATGAATCTACAAAGTTACAAACAGTGCAGTGCAGTACAGTGCCTGCTCCAGCATAGGTGTCCAGATTTGAAGTAGCTGATATCAGTCGGTCTCTCAACAGCCACAGCGCATCCACTGCACAAATTTAAGGACTGTTCTTTAAGTGTGTCATATATGGTGGAGACATCTGCTTACACAGATGACTACCAGAATCATTTGTTAGACCTTTTATCTCATGACCCTTGTATTTGCTATTTAGTCATTGCTCTCACACAGATATTTCTTAGGTGAGAGTCCCTTACTCAAATTAAAAAATTCTACTCTATGTATTAATGCACTGGTGATTCAAGTTTATTTTGCTCAGGCAAGGCAAATTTAATTTAAATTATTCTCCTCAACTTTCTGCTTGGAAGCCACTAAAAAACCAGAAGCATGTTGAGTTAAACTTAGTTCAGCATTCTTCTCCAGGATACATTTTATTTCTACAAGTATGTCTGTTTCTTCTCCCAGGTTTTATTTACCTAATAATGAATGGACAAAAAACACGTGTTGGTTGGTAGCAGGCAGCTTGATGTTATTTGAAAGCATTGTGCTCATACTACGAACTTCAAAAATGCAACAGAGTTACATCTACAGCTTCTTTCTTTCCCTCTGAAGGCAAAAATGAGTAAAAACTGCTACTTTTAAACTTTTCTTAATCTGCCTTCTAGTAAGTTTCATTTTTTTGTCCTCTGCTAAGCAGCATGTAATGCTTCCTATTCTGGTTCCTTAGCACATTTTTTCTTCAGTGTGTAACCAGTCCTAGATTGTATTGTCAAAATCTTCCTGTCTTTTATATTATGGGCTTTTTATTTTTAATTCTTCTGAACTGTCTCCTCCATAGAATGAGTTTCTGCTCATTCTAAAATCATTGCTTCTTCTTAATTTCCTCCTACATTTTCAACATTTTTTTCAATGCCACCTTGTCCCTTCCATTGCCACTTCCTAGCAGTCTAAACAAACCCCTGGTTGATGATATCATAAGTTCTTCCTCTTATAATTTCCTCATGTCTATTTTTTCCATAAAACAGTCAAGGTTTTCATAAAACAGAATATATTAGGTATCAGAGTGTTGCAAGTACTCGTTTTGTTCACAGTTGACAAGTGGATGTGCTGGCAAGTGAACAATCCAGTGGACTCAATATATGTTTGAATCATGACCATTTATAGCTGCTGTGTTCTTCCAAAAGAACAATTCATATCCCCAAGATAAATTTATTTCTCCGTCAGAAATTCATGTCACTGCTGGGGAATGGACGGGATGCTGCACAGCTAAAATTGTGTGAATAGATTTTCTTCTGACATTAAAAAAAACAAAACAAAAAACAAACAAACAAAAAAAAACTTAAAAAATCACCACCCCTCTACCACAAATAAATTGAAATCAACCAAAATTCTACCTGGCTCAAGTCCAAATTATTATTTATGGCCAGAGGTCTCCTGCTAACCAATTACAGTAATGACACTGAAATTAGAAAAATTTGTTTGTGTAACACCAGAATAACACAAGGGTGGCTTTTGGCAGAATCAAAAATAGTTCCAAGTCAAATTATTTGATATAAAAAATCCTTGTTTGTCAACTGGAGAGACATTGGTTTGACAGATGGACCACTCAGTGAGCTGTATGGTCACACTCGAAGCGTGGTCAATGGTTGGATGTCTGGGTGGAGAGCAGTGAAAAGCAGTGTCTCTCAGGGGTCAGTACTGTGTCTAATGCTGTTTCACATCTTTTTCAGAAACATGAACCATGGGACTGAGTGTATCCTCAACAAGTTTGATGGTGACACCAAGCTATGGTGTGGAATTGACATGTTGGAGGGAAGTGATGCCATCCAGAGGGACTTTGACAGGCTTGAGACGTGGGCCAATGCAGTGTCATGGAGTTCAACAAGTCCAAGTGCAACAGTCTGCATGTGGGTCAGGAAAATCCCCCCAAAAATATTTGGTGAGCAGAGAATGGTTTGAGAGTAGCTCAGGGGAGAAAGACACAAGAAGTGTCCACCATCTCCTGGAAATGTGCAGTTGCAACACAGGAAACCTCAAAAGAAATGTTGGCAGCAAGTTGAGGGAGGTGATTCTCCACTCCTACTCAGGTGTCCTGAGACCCCACCCAGAGTGCTGCACCAGCTCTGGGGTCCTCAGCATGAGAAAGCCTATTGGAGAGCATCCAGAGGAGGCCATGGAAATAATCAGAGAACTGAAACATCTCATACAAAGACAGGTTGAATGAGTTCAGGCTTCTCAGCCTGGAGACAAGAAGGCTCTGGGAGTCCTTACAGCAGTTTTCTAGTACCTGAAAGAGGTTGGCCATGAGAGGTTTAGAGAGGGGTATATTACGAGGACATGTGGTGACAGACAAGATGTAATGGCTTCAAACTTAGAAAGAGTAGGTTTAGATTAGATATTAGGCAGAAATCATTTACTGTGAGGTTGGTAAGGCACTGGCACAGGTTGCTCAGAGATATTGTCAATGCCCCATCCCTGTGAGTTCTCAAGTCCATGTTGTGTGGGGCTTTAAGCAGCCTGGTCGAGTGGAAAGTGCCCCAGCCTATGGCAGTGGGGTTGGAACTAGATAATCTCTAAAATAATCACTTCCACCCCAAATAATTCTGTGATTCCATTATTCTAGATTTTGATTCATATTTGTGTCTCAGACTGATTTTTGTGCACTAAAACTATGATTGAAAAGGTAGAAAGTAGATTTCTAAAAGAGGTGATAGTTGTATATTATGTAGCTCCTCTTACTGTAATTCATTCACATCCCTTTATGCACGTCTTCCTCCAAAGAATCATAAAATATGCAATTGAAAACAGTTCTTTTAACAATAGCACATACCTGGTTTACCAAAATGGTATGATACTGTTGCCCTAGTAAGATGAAAACTTTTATCTTGCTCAGAGACATGCTTACTGTAGTAATTTCAATGCAGATGAAATGTCAAACTTCTCGGGAGTATCAGTTGTGATATACAGACAAGTAATTGCCTTGGGAAGCTTTAAGGTAGTGAGTCAATACAGGAGACTGCAGAGCTGACTAATGCAGATGCTTATTAATGGGGAGAAGAGAGAGCATAGTCATAGCAGTTTCTATGAGAAATAAAATAAAACTGTAGCTATTAAAAAACTAAAATCCCTTCACATTTAATCAGAGAGCTCCTTCACACTCCTTCTTATCAGATTGGTCCCACCTGTAAATGTCTTATCAGTAGCTATGGGTATGTCAGTCCTCATTCTTGCACAATTCTTAGACCAAGAGAGCACAGTTGTGTTACATATGGCATAGACCAGCCTATTACACTTCCATAAAATGTAGTAAAAATAGCATAAATTTAAAATTCAAATTACCCTAAAATACAACCTAAAAATAGCTTTGCTGAAATCAAATTTTAAACATGAATATTTAAAATGTAGAAGCTTAGCTGCAAGATACAAATATATCAAAAATATTTTCCATACAGTGTGAAATAAGCTAAATCTTTATGTTAAAATTTGGTCTCATGCACAGCAAAACTATCCTATGTGTCCTTAGATTGCTTTAACTTCTCCAATTTGGAGGCCTCACTCTAGACAACATGGTAGAAATCTATAGTTTTTTGTAAACTGCCCAGTTGATTAACTTCTTTTGACCCCAGATTGAAGTGACTGGCTTCGATTTTTCCTTTTTCCTTTATAATGAATAGTCCTTAATAAATGAGCATAACAAATGCTAGGACGCAAGTACAAAAGATCATTTGTTTCAAGATTCTTAGATCAGAAGAGCAATGAAGTGGTCTAAACACTATGAAAAAAGGTTAATGACCTTTTTGTAACCTCTGCCATGGTGGTGAAAAACTAAAATAAAAACAAAGCATATGGGGTTTTTTTGGCATTCTAATTACATAGGAATTTTAACTGTGAGCATTAGACAGTGTTTCATCCTTTTGTTGGTATTTTGTTTGGAGTTGACTTCTCACTAAGAAACCTATGTAGATAAAATAATAAAAATTATAAACCTGTGAAATTAAGGGCTTCATAGTATAAAAGCTCCATATTCGTATTTCATTTTATCATTTAAGTAATGTAGAACTTTTTAGTGCTTATAAACCAACTCTAGACATGACCCCAGTTAAGTTAAAATAATTTTCTTACATTCTTCAGCTTACTGCAATTAATGATGAATTGAAAATAAGGTCTGAGGAGTACATTCTGAATATTATTCCACATAAGTAATACCAGTTGATTATTAAAAGGAGTTGAAACAAACATGTTTACAGAGATTTTTGAGAATTAATCCTTTTCAAATGTTCAGAATAGAAGTAGCCAGCATTATAAGACAAATTAACTTCCTTTCCTTTAGAGAAAATTTGACATCCACAAAATGTGACTTTATTGAACCTAATTATTTAATTCTGCAACACCTATTAAAGCCAAATCATACCACGCCCTAGTTTACTTGCTGGTGGTGTGGAGGGAGGGGCCTAGACCTGTGTGGGTGTGGCTAGGTTGCTAATCTATACCAAGTATTTAATCACTGGGGGGCATGCCTTGGAGGGGAGTTAAAAAGTGAATGCACCCTGCAAACAGCTCCATTTCGTTCCATTTCTCTCCTGGGGAAGTAGGCAGGACGAACACTGTAGATTTTGTCTCTCTCCCGCCGCTGCCCAGCACTTCCTGTCCCTTGGGATGAACACAGCTCCAAGTGCTAAACTCAGCTGAGCCCAGGGGAGTGTGCCTGTGCCTCAGCAGCCATGGGCACTGCGGGGGAGGAAGACCAAGCCCAGCCGAGCCCAAATCAAGTGAGGAGGAGCCAAGCCCAAGCTGAATGGAGAGGAGCTGAGCTGAGTTCTGCTGACAACAGCTGAGCCCAGTGGTCTGAAAAATGGGTGACGCAGTGTGGGTGATTCCATCTTGGTTTTGTTGGCACAGGCTAAGGGACAGGAAACACTGGCTGGGGAGAGCATCCACCACCTTGTCCTTGTCTTGGCTGGCCATGTGGAACTGAGGTGGGGTGTGAACACCTTTTCGGTGTGAAGCACGTTCCCTTTTGTATGTTCTTGTTACTGATACTGCTGCTGTTAACTGTGGATTTCTCTTTTCCATTGCTGTTTATTTTCAGTAGTTTGTTATCTCAACCTGCAGTCTCTGTTTTCGTCCCTCTCTCACTGGAGCAGAGCGGAGGAAAGCGGGGATGCTCTTGTGGAGTTCAGCTCTCAGGTGTTTTTTTTTAAACCACCACACGCTAACATGACCATCTTTTTCCATCCTCAATAATTTCCACTCAGGATTTTGAAGATTTTTTGTAAACAAGAGAGCTGAATCTTCCTGCACTTTTATTAGTTTAACTACACTGAATCTAAGTCCCATTTATAGACAACTTGGTAAAATCCATAGAGTAAACCAAGATTTCAAAATATTTCAAACAAAGTTCTAAATTCAACTTCTGCTAATCAAATCAGCCAGATCATCTGAATCAATGATCAACTTATCTCTCCTGCATAGCATTGCTAAAATAATTGCCAACCAATCACAGTAAGGTTGTCATAGGTGTGATTCAAACTGCAGTCATGGGCTGAAGTTTCCTGAGTAAGACTACATAACAAAAATTTTCCTAAATTGCTACTTGAAGGAAAAAGCAGTTCCTCAAACGTACTTATTTAGTACCCAAACTATCTAACTGCATGGAATTAAGTGAGTTTACTTGGGTTTCATTTTCTTAAGAGTAGGTCTTTTACATCATCTTCATGTTGGCAACATCATTATTCTTCCATTAGTTCAGAGCTAAAAGAGGCCCCATTCACAAAGAGCTACTTTAAAATTTTTATGGAATGAGTCAAGCATCAGAAATTTCTGCTCAAAATATTTTCTATCCATTTATGCATATCTTGTTGTCCAACGTTGTAAACCAACAAATCAAAATATTAAAAGGCTTTATTGCATATATTCTAAGGAGTGAAGTCCAAATACCTTTTTCTGTAAAAGGTAATATTTTGTGCAATGTCCTTCTCTGAAACCTGCAAGTGCTACTCAGAGTCCAAGTATTTTTAAGTACAATTGCCAACATTCAGCAACACCTTCAGAATAAATATTTAAGTACTTGTTTACTTTATGATTGCTAATGTAGTCTCAACTAAAGCTCAGAAGTGAAAGAAAATATTTTGTAAGGTTTTATTTGCATGATAGTCATTCTATTATTTATCTGGAGATGGTCCTGATCTTTTAAGTCACTGCACTAGAAGGTCAAATGATTCACACAGTGGGATATTTTTCTTTTAATTCTGATTACACAACAGAATGGGAAATTATTCCATTACATGATAATATCCTGGTATTTAATTTCCTGCAAAGTAAAATAGCCTGCTTTGAAGAAATAGGCTGCCCTTGCTCTCCCCAGACCAATCACAGGACATGTCAGCTTCTGGAGACCATAGGGAGTCATCATAAACAGCTCCCTAGGTCACCTTTGGGGCTGAGAAGGGTAGGGGAAATGTTGTTGGATGCAGGGGAAGAGCCTCTTGGGATTGTACAAGGCTTCCTAAAGGTTGCTTGGAGGGGACTGGGAGCTGGTGGCTGCCACTGGATGCATCCAAGTGTTTGAACCTCCCTGCTGAAAGGCTTTGCACTGCACACCTGTGCATACACTTTTCCATGAGTGGACTATCCTGGCAATCCAGAGAGGGGAACAGGATGATGCTGTTGTTGTTTGTGCTTGTGTGAGTGCACTGTATGTCGGTCATATGGGTGGCTGGACACTTAGACATGTTCCTGTGGTGTCATAGCCTTACTACTGGTTGTACTTGTCCTGGAGCTGCAGCATCCTTGTCTCTGTTGGGCTATCATGCTTGGGAGTCTTTAAAAAACAGTAGCTTTTGTTAAAATTTAGTTTACATTTAAATTTTAAAACTGGCTAATACTAAAATTTATCAAAAATCTGTGACACTTTACAAAGAAGTGATTTTATATTTCGATCAAAGAAATAAAGGAAAAAACAGGAATAAAGCACAACTTTCATGTTATATATAACTTTCATGTATATTATTATATAAAAATTATTTAGCATCCTTATGTGTTCTTACTCCTAGAATGGCACTCTTTTCTATCTTTCTTCCTTACATTTTCTATATACTTTCTTTCCCTCCCACCTAAAAGAATAAACTGCCATTCATTACCTTTTTTACTCAGTAATTCTAGGGCAAAATTCAAGACTTTGATGATTAATATTATTATATATTAAGCATTATACTACTTCAGTATGACTGAAGTCTCTTTCCAGGTGTGTTAGAGGTAATGAGAGTTACAAGGAATATAATTCCAGTTCCAGTACCTCTACCCTTCCTGGAAGTGAGTCTTTGTGGATTATTTTTTTCATCTAAGTGTAAGTCTCTTAAAAATAAAACATTATGCAACTATTTCTTCTTCTCTGTTTTGTGATATCTCTTTAGTAAAACTTTGCTCTTATAATATTGCAGCTAACCAGAATTTGACCACTAATCTTCTTTTGGTGATAATTTGTGATGCATCACACAAGTATCCAACCAGTGCCTCACTGGTTTCAGAGGGTTTGTACCTACATTTTCAAACATTTACTTCAATGAGATGCAAACTCACTTTTCTTAAGAAGCAGCTCATTATTCCAATTTCAAAAATATCTTCAAGGAGGTTATCTTTGTTGGTGAATATGTCTCATCTGCTTCAAATTATAAAATAATAATGAAAAAGAAATTTGATAAATAGGATTAAAACAAGCCCATAATAGAGATAGAGCAGTTTAGTCTCAATGGGCGTAATACAGAAGGAAAATCCCAACTAAAAAAAAAAAATTTCCCTAAACATTTTTTGCATTTGAATGCCTTAGATGTAAGGTCTATGTTTAACAACCTGCAGTTAACTTCAAAAATGTAGTTCTGGAGGAATCTTTCCATGATCATATTTCAAGGGAAGAGTCAAAGCTAATGAATTTTCTTGGCATTTTAGATTAAATTTCATCCACATTTCTACTAATAAAAGAAAGTAAAAGCTAAGCATATAATCTCCAATCAAAAATGATACATTATAAAATAGATCCATAATATAAAAAATTATATTTTATTATTTAAACAAAACCATCTTGACATTATCTAGGTAAAATCATAATCTAAATGAAATTTCTGCTGAGTAAAATGGACACTTTGTTTGAAAAAAACAAGAGAAATCAAATACATCTTATCACTTTGAGTAGACTTTTCAATGAATATAATACAAAAAAGATAATTTATTAGTATAATCATTATCATTATTATAATTGTAAATACTAATACTAATATTAATATTAATACTAATATTATTGTTATTATTATTATTAATAATAATAATAAATATGCCATTATTTTATCTAGAACATTTTCTCTGTCAATAATTTTCTTGGAAAAGGAAGAAGGGTCGGACAAGACATATCAGGATGTATATTCCAATCTCATTATTCTGTGATAAAGAGGATATTGTTGTAGGTAAGTGCAGAGAGATACTTGTCTGGGGAAAGGATATCACTTCTAACATGACTAACATGAATCAGAGCAGATTTTGCATTCTTCTTTTGCAATTTTATTTTTTGTCATAAATAAGTTGCTATTTATCGTTCTTCTGTAGTTCTGCAGGTAAGGACAAGCAGCTGCTAATGTTCATTCTACCATGGTAGAGAAAACACAAATAAAAATATTACTGATCTTACTAGAAGGGGGTTTGTCTTCATCTGGCTGTTCTTCACCTACTTACATTCTGGACTTCACCAATCTGAGAAATATGCTTTGGGATCTTAATTTCATTCTAAATGCTTGTTATATATTGTGCTTGCTTTCAAGTTTTACCTAACCAGCGCTATTTTTAAAAATGAAAATAAATAGTTAAAATTTTTGATGATAATTAAGATTCCTCTGATCCTTATTTACATATGTAAGAGTTGCCTTTATTGTATTGTCATCATTTACAGTATGTTGCACCTCCACTTGACAGTTTATCCTTCATTAAGATGGGCATTTGCATTACTTGTATATTCATCAGAGAGCATTTAAAAGGAGAATTTAACAAGCTGAGATTTTGGTAGATAATTTTTCAGTTGTTCTGAAATTTAATATGAATATAGTGCCCTCTGTGAAACTTTGAACTCAGCCTGTACTTAAAAAGGTATAATTGTTTGCTCAGACTTGACTTTTAAGTCAATTCCTAAAATATCATAGCTTTTTAAAAAATATTTCTTTTCCTGAAGACGCCTTTAATATATAAATATAAATTGGAAGATGAATATATTTACATTTTATATTTATATTTTTATATTTTTATCGTTTTATAGTTTTATATATTATATCTTTGTATATTTATAAATATTTGTATATATTAATGAGAGGACTGGATACCTTGCCTTTTACACTGTGAAGACTGGAAAGTTGTTCAAACATTTGGTGCCCTGCAATGTTTATGGAAGTGAGGAGAGGAAATATTCCTATCTCCAGAGACTTGTGCCTCCTTTTACTTTTAGTAAGTAATAAATATCAGTACTGTCTTGGCGAAATTTCTGATTATAGTCTCATGTATAAAGTACCCAGAAATATGTCGAAGACCTCTCACTACTTTTAAATGAGTGGGTTCTGTCCTCAGAGTGCGGTAAGACAAAAGTGGATTCACTTAGTGGTTACACACTATTATAACACAATATGGATTGCTAGTCAGGGCGAATGCTATTTTTGAGGACGAAACCCTACACAATGCTGTTGACTTTTATCTTGAATTCACAGAATTAAAGATGAAAGTGAGAGGAAGACAAAAGCTCCATTAGCTTAACAAGTCACCTCCTGTCCATCAATTGTTCTTCTTACAAACCCTGGTTTTAAATGTGCGGGTGTGCTGGGGTACCTCAGTGCTGCTAACTGGCTTACTAGAACCAACACTGTGGAACTAAAAAGATTAAGAAAAAAGTTTGATTTCTGACTTTTAATTAAATCTGTGTAATTCAAACTAGCTTGACTGTAATAAGACTTGATATTTTTCAGCTTTCATTCAATCTTTTCTGACTCTTGTCAACTTATATATGATGTAGAAGAGGTCTGCAAGCCTGAAGATATCCTATTTATTAAAATTTTTTATAGTTTAAAAAATATAGTTATATTAATGACAAATGGGCTGTCAAAAATATAGAATGTTCTAAAACTAATAAAACAGTCAAAAGAAGGAATAAATGCATGAGGAATAGGAACACATGCGGAATCTGCTTTTCAGTTCTCCAAAATTCATCTCTTGTTTGGTTTCATTTACTTATATTACATTTATTTAAACCAGTGTCTCGGTTTAAGAGACAGGTATTTGCCAAGGAGAGGGATGAGCCCCTTTCCCTGTAATCCGCTCCCTTTTAATCATTATAATTTGAAATCAGACGCTTTCAGGCATGAAATATGGGGGTAGGAATAACAGTTCTTTACTAATATATCTAACAAGGTAAACAGCAACAACAACAACAGCTATAAAAATTGACAACAAAACAGAACAGT
>VXBI01009324.1:11515-37392 GCA_013397375.1 Toxostoma redivivum
AGGCAATTAACCTATAGCCTGGAGTGATTAGCATAAGAATAGGGAAAAATTCCACAGAAAATAAAAGAAATTATTCAACCCCCAACAACCAGCATTCAGTGTCACTAAAGAATTGTTTTGAGCTTTCAGCAAAGCAATTTATCTTGCATGAAGTTAGAATTCCTTTTGCAATGTAACATTGTCAGAAAAATAGGCTGCACTAACATCATCATTTGTAGTGATGTGGTATTTGTAGTTATAAGATTATTAAGAAGCCGTAGAAATTATAATCAGACACAGCAGCCACCTCTTCTTGTCCATAGAACAGTTCAAGAGCTTCTTTGGGAGCTGTGGGTACATCAGGTCAGTTATGTACTCCACCCAGTTAGAGTAAGACTCTTTCACACCATACCAAAATCATCTTCTGTAAAGAGATTATTCCTCTTTTTTGTGTGCAGCAGCATACATTAAAGATGGAGCAATCCTAATAGTATGTCTAGATGGAGCAGTGGAGTTCCATGAAAGCGTACCAGTTTGAAGTAAGAAACTCCCTGAGCATTAGTATGCAATGCTAGTAAACCTTATACATTCTGTATTGCTATATCTTTTTCTCTATTAAAGAACCTAATCAAACTAGCAAAAAACCCCAATCCCAAACCAAAACCCATAAAACTGAAAAATTCTTATTATAGACTTCTCTAACCTCTAAGGCTAAATGCAAGCATCTATTTGTTGGTCTGGCACTTTTTTTTCTCTCCAAAACCTGCATATTTTATAGGATGGAAGACCCATTTCTTGTTCTATGTATGACTTGAAACTTTCTTGTCAGCCTGCTTCACTTATTTTTGCTTTGTTTTTTGGATCTCTGTCTGAGAAAATGAATTGCTCCCTGAGCCTATGCACAAAAAAATAGCAGAAATGCTATATACCTCTTTTTTACCTTATTTTTAGGGATAATCAGTACCACTACTGCTGTCTTTGAACCACAAGATTTTTCTGTGGTGTACTTCCAAACACCTTGGACAGTTACTTGAAGTGTAGGAACAGGTGGACTTTTGGGACTCATCATGTCTAAAAAGTGCACTTCATGAAAATGTCTGACAGTCTTATTTTATTCCTGCCTGTGGAGCAGATCACATCATATGATCCTCCGCTAATATCACTGGTATAAGGAATTTTACTTGGGAATGATAGTTTGGAAATATTATCTCCTAAACAAAACCTTTCCATATTCCTCAGTATCAATTCATCAGCTGTTCAGAAGGCAGTAATTGCAGTTTGGAATACACCTCAACTTTGGCTTGTCTCTCCTCACCTCCTCACTCCAGGTAAATGTTGTCCCAATCCAGTTGAAGAAGATACGGATTGTGTTTCTTGAATGTAGACAAACCAGCACATATCCCATGGGAAAACTTTTCTGTTCCCATGGGCAAGTGTGTCTAGCACAGCAAGAGGTCTAGAACCTTTTATCTGTTTCAAAACATAGAATCTAGCACTTAAAGATTACACTTACATTCATACACATACATACATGCCAAAAGGGAACTTGCCTTCTATCCAGAAAGCAGAGTTGAATACTTGTTAATGCACTCTTTAAAGAAATTCTTGGGAAAAGATAGCATGCCAGTTTAAAAGAAAATTGTAAAGTGCTCACTGATGCTGAGAAAGTCTGGGCTTGTCAATACAATCCCTATTTAGGGGACAAAAGCCTCTGAGTGAATAATTACTTTGGGAAAAGTTGTGCATAGTGAGATCTGGATTTTAGAATGAAAGCAAAAGGGATTTTTTGTGGTTTTTGCACAAATAATTTGCCCCTTTTTAAGTCATAGATTGTCGTAAACCCTTTTTAAGTCATAGATTGTCGTAAACCCTTATTAAAAATTATTACTAAGCAGCAAAGAAACTTTGCTGGAAAAACACTTAGTATTACCTAAATATAAGTTGATTAACATAAATGTTGTAAATTTTTTTAATAAGGAAAGTAAACATAAATATTTTAGTTAGTCATGTGCTGAAAGAAACACAGATTGGTCGTTCATGTGGGTGTTTCACAGATCCCACATGAATTAATGGGGGAATAGTTACCTCTGACACAAGAAAAGGAGACAAACCAGAAATTCAAAAGGAACATAAAGTGGGAACATGTTCTTTAAAAATTATTATGGTAATCATTTTGTGTTTGTGCAGTAATGAGCCAATTAGCAAAAGATGGCATGGTCAGGGACCATATGCCTTTCTCTCTTTCTCTCTGTTGTCTCACCCACCAAAAAGAGCATTTCCCATTGCATATGTGTGCGTGTTTGCACAGGCACATAACTTCATCTGTTTGACCAGCCCTGCAGTGATTTAAAATATCACAGCTGCAGTAGAATGCTAACAATGCAGCTAATTCTTCAGCCACTCACTTCAGACAGTAAATACGTATCAAAAGCACAAGACAAAACACATTAGGATATAAGTCCACAGAAGATGGAGAAAAAAATTACTAAATTCTGTGTACTCTTAGTCCTAGTCAGTGCTAAAAACTGCTATTCTAAAATAAGAGTTTATATATATACTCTCTACTCCTGCACCAAATTTAGCAGTTATAAGGCAAGTGGCATTGCATGTCCTCACAAGGTATGTGGAACTACAGAAGAAAAAAAGACTTTCTATTTGTCTGAATGTATTCTCTACAACTTAGGAAGCACTAGAAGGCTTTTTGTATTGTAGCTTGGTTTGCTCCTAGATCTGTTCCCAGAGTAGGCTGGAGTGTGCGTGCTCCTGTGGTACATGTGGATCCAGCCGTGATACCAAGACTGAAGGAAACAAAATCTGGTTCGGATTCATGACTGAAAGTATGGCACTGACATTTATTCCCCCAACCACTTTCTATCACGTTGGGACCACAGAGACAAGTTATTTTCAGAGAGAAAATTGCATCAAAGAACTGAATATGCCAAAGTTGTCCATAACTTTTGTTACACCCTGNTCTTTGACAAATAGAAGTATACAAACCATGTGTCTCTAACTCATGGGTGAACAACTGATTTCTTAGTGACTTTCTTCCCTTTGAGAATGCCATGAACAAGCTGCTCCTTCTTACTTGAACCTTGACCTTGTAGGAGCTTTAGGCTTCTTGCCTTTCCTGTTCTGTCTGTAATGGTTTAGTTAGTTACAAGGTTAAAAAAACAGGTGAGGAAGGATATAGATTTGATCACCTGTTACAGGAAATTTCAGCAAATTAGCACTAAGTGAAGGTAGTATCTCAGTCCCACAAAGCTAGATTTCGTTATTAGGGAAGCATTTGTGCTTCCAGCACTCATAAGCTACGCCCTGTTGAATGTTTGTAGCAAGAACTCTTCATCTCTAGATGACTGATCAGGCTCCAAACCCTTAACCAGTATCTTGCTAAAGCAAATTATTTTTATTGACCTAAAGATTAAAACAAAAACCCAACAATCCAACTGAAAAAACTCAACAAAAAATGTTTTATAAAGACATTTCTGATAATGATATAGCCACACAAGCTAGAAACAGAGCAAATGAGTGCCTGGCCACATCCTTGGAATAGACAACCTTCAATTGGTATGTGACTCTTGCCTAGACCACAGTGAATGCATTGCTGTGCTTATATGATAATTATTAAAATCATTGAACTCTAGCATAAGTAATGTCAGACATTGGTCATATGCACCAATATTTCTTATGAAGTATGCCAGCTACTGATTTTATCAATATATGGTCTAATAGCCAAGCATTACATTAGCTCTGGAGGCTAGTGAGTTTTGACTACACTGAAAAATTACCATTATTATTCTTTCAGTGGTTGTTTCAGAAGTAGTGTAGACAGGAGGCAGTGTTGTGAATGTTTGTATTTACATATGCACTTTTTTTGTACATAGTACTAAGTGAGCTCTCCACAAACAGTGCTGAAGAAGATAAAATGTAACCACCACATATAGCCTCTGTAGTAAATCTCAGAGGATAAATATGCATGTTGCCATTCACAAAGATAAGCACTACAAATGGTTGTATTCTAAGTGATATACAAATTTAAAATTACTCTTCTCACGCAGACTGAAGTGCCAACTCCATTATCAATATTTAGCAATAATCAATCTCAATTAGATTCTTAATTTCTTCCCACTGGGTAATTATAGGTTGAGCATCAATGACCTCAGGACTATAATTAACAAAAAACTAAACACCTTTGTGCTTCCTTTGTGTTCACCTCTCTTTATGTGAGGATTTCTGGAAGAGTGCAAAAAATTTTAGGAGGTGAAGAACAGCCATCAATTTCAGGACTTCCATGAGATTTTGTGGAATGTAGCTTCATAGTATTACAGAGAAAAAGGGAGTAAAATTACTGATTGTAGGTAACCGAGTGGTTGTGTTCATGCCAGAATGGAGTCATGTATAGCTGCAGTTGTTCTTGGAGTCATAACAGGGAGAAATAATGAGCAGAGTTAATCAAACATGACTTTGTTCTCCAGTAGGTCTTGTGGTGACACTGTAGTAACCAGTAGTTATTGCTGATGTGGATTACATAAGCCTCAACTAGGACAACTAAGGAATCCTTTTGTGTACATGGCACTGTTTAATTTTAGGGTTCTGTTTATGTTGTAATTTAGGAATGGTACTCTGCAGTTAAGTGCTCCCACTGAGACTCTTCAAACCACATGTTGCTTGCTTGTTTCCCCCCTCTCCCCTGTGGTGGGATGGAGAGGAGAATTGGAGGCACTAAAGTAGATGTTGTGGTCAAGATAATAACACACCTGAACCATGGGCCCATCTGTATGTTGCATCTCTTCCCTGATGACCTGAGGTGTCATAGGCCAACCAAGTAAAAACAATTCACCCTGATGTTGCCAGTCCAGATCCATCTGAAACACTTTATTCTTGGCAGCCTGATCCACCTGTCTGTTGTTATGATGTTCTTCTGTAGCCCATTCTTCTTTCCTGTCCCCTGATAGAGAGGGTTGCAATCTGACTGTAATCTGGAGTGTGTGTCCTCCAAAAAGGTACAGCGCCTAGGAAAGCAACACTAGGAAAAATGAACTTCTTGCTAGTTGGTAGAGACATAGCTGATATTTTGTTTACCACAACCATTGGAATCTGATGATACCCATCTTGCCATTTTACTCCTAAAAACTGAATTACTTGGATGTGTCCTTTGGCCTTACTTTGCTTTATGGCAACACTAGCTCCCACTAAAACTTCCCAAACATGCTGGCAGTTGCTAGCTCCCTACCCCTCCCCTGCAACAGGATGGAGAGAATTGGAGGCACAAAAGATAAAGGTCAATGGGATAAGAAAATTAACTGTAACAGCAACGATATTAGTAACAGAAGTCTACAAAAGAGATAGCATGATTCACATGCTCACTGCAAAGCCCCACCCAGCATGAGCACTGCTATGCTACCCTGACTGTGAGAAATTCCCTTTCCTCCACCTCTGAAAATGATGTAAGGTGGTATAGAATAACCTTCATGTCCTGTCCTTGACCCTTCCTGGCTACTGCAACCAGGACATTATCCAATGAAGTATAATGAAGATGGCAGGAGAGTGAGTAGAACAAATGTCTCTGTATAATTAAGATGATCTGGCTGAAATATCAGGAAGACAAACATCACAAATCAGATCCTAGTTTAGCCTCAGACTTCCTACATTCTTCAAATCAGGCCTGATGCTCTCTCTCAGTGTGTAGAGGCAATACAATACTGCCTTAGGACTCTCCTTATTTCTTCCTCTCCTCTCATTCAAAGAAATTACATTTGTGGGATTTCTGAGCTCAGGGGAGTTCTGCCTCTGAGAGGAGAACAATGATCCCGTGGAGAATTCTTCTCTCCCATGTGTATGATTTTAAGCAATATTCACCAGGATACAGGAAGCAAAATTGCTGCATCTTGCTTCTTTTAGAATTCATGAAGAGCTTCTCATTCTACTGTTAATTTTCATCTATTACTCCCGATTTTTTACTTGAGTCACTAATCTGATATTGTCAATTTCAGATCTGTGCAAAAAGTATCATACAGAGGAGAACTCTCTTCTAAATTTACCATGATATGTGAGATTATATTGCATTCTGTTTCCCAGGTGTCAGACAACAGCAGACCTCAGTAAGCAAATATGGTGTCTCTGCCTCAGACTTACTTTTTACAACCTTCAGATTTAGCAATAGACACCTTCAGGCAAACTGTCACTCAAAATGTATGGGTTTGGACCAGGCAAAATAAATAATAATAAAAAAAAAAGATAAATTAAAAACACTCCCAAAAACTCTGAGAAAAGCTTATTTAAAGCCTTTGCAGTTAAAATATTGTTACACCAAGCCGGTATATAAAAGCAATGCTGAGCTCCATGTCTCTCTTGTACTGAGGAGCCCAGAACTGGACACAACACTCCAGAAGTACCTCACCAGGGACAGGGTTCCTTGACCTGCTGACAATGCTCTTCCTAGTGCACCCCAGGATATCATTGGCCTTCCTGGCCACTGGGCCATGTTCCTGGATTGTGGACAGCTTGTTGTCCACCAGGACCCCTAGGTCCTTCCTTACAGAGCTGCTCCCCAGCAGGTCAGCCCCCAGCCCGTGCTGGTGTGTGGGCTAAAGCTGTGTGAAGGGAGGAAGGGAAGAAGGTGATCTTAACAATAAAGACAAACCTCCCACGTTTTAATTATTTGTCACAAATGGGCTGCCTTTGAGTTCTTGCCAGCATTATTTGGTATATTTGAATTTGTGCTGGGTATTTTATTTCTATTTCAAGTACAATATTAATTTATAAAAACATTAGTGTGAGACTTATAATTTTGCATGTATTTTATAGTTCAAAAATATCACACCTTTTTTTAAGACAGCCAAGGTAGAGAAATGCACTCTATGAAGTCCTGTGTGTTCAAGAACCTCTTTCTGGTTATTTTAATCTCAATTAGGTTGCATCCTGAAAAATTAGATCTCAGCTGGCCTTGATTCAAGCGGGAAATTATATAAAATGACCTTCTCATGTCCCTTCCCACCTTCCCCTGCTTTTGGGGAACAAGTTAATCATTAGGAGGACATGAAGTTAAAAAAAAAATTAAAACCATTACCTGGTATTTAGTTTCACTCCAAGTGTCCACGACCAACCACATTTTGAGAAAGAAATTTGTCTAATAACTCAAGTGCCTTAGAAGACTTAATACTCAGGTTGAGGTTAGTTCAGGACTAGGGATGCTCCCTTCATCAACTGACAGCTTTTTGAAAAAGAATATGAAGTTTCTAAAGATTAAGACTAAAATATAAGAAAAATATTTAAATTAATGATGGTACTCATCATTCTGTACTTTTATTAATGAAGCAGCTTTATTCATTTGAACATGGACATAAGAGCATTTGCTTTTGGGGATGAAATAAAGTCAGGCAGAAGGTTTATTCAGGAAGCCATGGGGAGAAAAGGAAGATCTAGTGAGACATTTGAGATTCACTAAGGTCTTTCCAGTTTCCTGTTAATTCAGCAGTGTCTAACAACAAGATTTGAAAGTGTATTTTAATTATACTTTGCAATTCAAGAATGACTTCTGTAGGACATGCAAGAAATTGCAAAATTCTTCTTCACTGAAGGGAAAATGTATTTCCTTTATGTTACCCTTTTTATTTTTAGAGGTAGAGGAAAGGAAACAATGTTTCTATTTCCAACTAAAAAACCCATTACAATAATATGTATTTGATAATAGATATGGTCAGTGGCTTAAGAAACAGAAAATGTAGCCTGAATGTGTGTTGGAGCCACATGAGGCTGAAAAAAAGAGCTAATTGAAAGATTAAGGAAAATATTGTAGTTTTACAAAGCCATTCCCTTTTGACTTAAGAATTTGCCTCCTGAGATTTGTGTTTCAGTTCGTATCATTGACAGTCACAGTACAGTTTTCTTTCTAAGAAGTTGAATGAGAATGAAAGTGAATTTAGTTTTTACATACTGAAGCATTTATAGCCCAGAGAAGTTTAATCATGTTCAATGCTCAATCTACCTCATGGAAGACTATCTTGGTCCAGCCACTTTTAAAGCAAGGAAGAATGATTACATGAAATTCATTAAGGACACGTAATCCTTAAGCATTCTGAAAGTACAGAAAAGGCTTCCACACTTCCAGGTAATTTTGCTGGACATAAGAGGATGAAAATACTCAGTCTAATCAATTTGTTTTCATCCTTACCCAGGAAATATCAGAAGCAAAAAAAGATTTCAGTTTACTTTCTCAAACCAGAATCAACAAGAAAAGAAAGGCAACATTTTTTTCAGCTGTGTAGCCTGGGAAATTTAGCATCAACAATGGCAAGGCAATACAAATAGGAATATGCAGCATTTTGACAGAGAAATCAGTGTTTCTAATAGATTGACCTATGATCAATAATCAGGCTCTGCTCATTCTACCTTAGACCTCTATAAACTCAGGAGAGGGGGGCAGGCAGGAAGGTATGTGTAGGTACTGAAGTTTACTTCATGCCAATCAGAAGTCTTTTAGCTTGTGTAAATAAGACAGATTAAGAAAAGAAACAACAGATTTCTGCTGAGTCAAAAGCAAGTCTAAGGTTCCAAATCCTAATTCTGTTTGGGTTTTAGCTTAATCCAAAATCCTCTTCTAACATATCCTACCTATATGACGTACGATTATTTCTTAAAAAAAGGAAGTACTGGAAAGTGAGCATTTTCATGTCTGTCTCAAAATTACAAATTCTTTCACACCTTCATTATTTAAATAGAAAAGTAAAATTTTTTTTTCATTTTTGGTTTTTAATAGTACAATCTTCCATTTAATCACTAGTGGAAGAATCTTTATATTGCTAATTCAGATGTTACAGAAGAGCTGCCCTTCTGTTGCCAGGTAGACAGGGAGGGACTCTCAGTGCAAATGCATTTTGCATCAACATTCATCAGAGAGTTCGAGGGAAGAAGAAATCTATTTTAAGTGTCCATGAATACCTATGGTGAAACATATGGCATTTCTGAATCCTAAATGAAATCATTATGATCAGTGATACTCTAATGAATACCAAATGAATGTGCAGTGACAGGACCCTAAGCATTATTTTGATCAATTATGTCACAATGCTGTGGGTATATAACTACAGTATTCGTAGGCTGGAAGCTCTACCCTGACTTTTAACTATATAATTAACATGCACATAATTTTTTTTGCAATGTAAAACAGTTGCAGGAGCTACTGTGTGTTTGACAGCTATTCATACCAGAGTGCAACTCCTAAAATCCTATCACTTGCTTGAGAAATGTAATCCTTTAAAATAAAGGAAGAAATGACATGAATATATGAATAGTATATCGTTTTTCCATGAGAAGCAGCAAAATTTTCTATGGGATATAAGACACTAGGAATGAAAGAATAGATCTGGGGAGACATAGTGAGTTATATGAATGAAATAATAAATGCTCTGTTAGTACATATCTGTGTCACCTTCCAAATCCAAGAGCAATTGCTGGTCTCTCTTAAAGTCATCAGAGTGCTCTTCTTTTTTCATTCTTCAACACAACATACATTAACATTCTTTTTTCTCATTCTAGCCTATGCTAGTGCCAGATAAAAATTGTAATTTTTCTAAAGTATCTCTTCATATTAACCTACATTAAATAAGTTTTCTATCACACCATTAAAAGAGCAAGAGGCAATTGAAGCAAATAAATGCATAAATGAATGAAATAACGTGCATGAAAGTTAATATCTCATGCCCAAATTGCCTTCATCTCCCTTTTCATCTTGCTGTAAACTTCCCTTATTTTTTATAGCCTGGCTCTCTAAACACATACATGGTGAAGTAGCACACAAAGACCATTAAGCTAATTCTGCAATTTATCAAAATCAGTCAATCAAAATGTTACAACCCTCAATTATACATTTCTTCAGTAAATAACTTTATTTTTTAAACTAGACATAAATTTCAACTACTGTCTTTTAATGAAACTTTTAAAAGAATGTCTTTGTTTTAAATCATTATTTCTTTGGCAATGTAGATCTTCAGCCCTTCCTTCTGTGTGCATAAGTTTCCAAGTTTGAGGAGGCAAACTCATAGCTAGTTTCCTTGAGGAATTTGCCCCCCGCCCCTTCTTCCTATTATTTGAAAATTTTACAATGGAAATCAAAAAAATGTTGTTTCATGCTCACTACAACTAAGTATCTAAAAAAATCAAAATTAAACAAAAACCTCAACATAAACACATCAAAACTTATGTTCTGAAAAATGGTATTTTGAATCATGAGAGTTTTGTAATTTGCTTCTTGCTTTTGAAAACCATAAAACAGAGATTTTTCTGAAGTTACACGCTAGACAGAATTTTTTAGTTCTTTACCACTATGAAGGACATAAAATAGTAAAGAAATAGCCTTTCAATGCAGTCTCTTCAGGAGCTTTCAGTACTGCTCACTTGCATGTGTATTTGCTAAGACATTGGTCTTTAAAATTATAATACTTGGCTTTTAATGTACAATGCCACCTGAAGTTCTTTACAGAGGTTGCTTTTAAAATGAAAGAAGATGAAGGAAAGGGAAAGAAATTGAAAGGCTGAACTGACAGATTCCCTCATGCCCAGGAGCAATAAAACTTGAGTCTGCAGAAAGACACTGATCAGCTACTGTTTTCCACCAGTTTTGCCATCAGGCATCCACTCCACTTTTGCAGTCATTGCATTCCCATCTATGAGCTCTGCAGGACATGGGTCCAGCCATAAGCACTCTAATCACATTCCTGTCTTTTCCCTGAGTTGTAGGCAGCTATGATGAGTTGAAAGTACCTGCTTGCTACTCACAAAGGCTGTTATGTAGCTGCATTAGCAATTACCCCCTTTTGTTTATTCAATCCCTCTATTCACCAGGTGCCTCAAAGAATCACTCCCTCATTGGGTCAGTGGAAAAATATAGATTAATTATGCTAATAATGCACTCGAGGCAGAAAATGCAGAAAACATCTGCCTCTTCCATTTCTCCAGTCGATTCCATTCTGTTTACACTTCTTACCTCTGGGTCTTCCCAGTGTGCCTGATTTAACGCAGAGCCAGGATTTGGAGACTGATTCCAGTATTTTCTCTGGTTGTTCAGAGCTCTCAAACCATGTTAAGAAGTGTCTCTTCTTTTAACTACTTTGGCTATATATAGACTTGTTAGTTTTTCAACTTTAACTCTAGAAACTTCTTTTCAAACCATTTCCTCACCATGTTATTTATCTATTTTTCCCTTTCAGTCTTGGAAGGAAATATATCGTATATTCAACAAATGTGAGACGATACACTGAAATGTGCACAGATTTTCTAACTGCCAAAATGTAAAGGTCAATATTGTAGACTCGTTGCTGTATTGTGACTGTGCTAGCAAAAGTATCAAACTTCTCATTTCTGTCTGGATTTCCCAGTTATGTGAAATCTTGCTAGAAACCTACACAATGAACAGTGTATTTCTACCTCTTTCAGTGTTTGCATGTGGTAAATATTCTCTGGATATTAAAGTCTGGGAAACATATAGTAACTTGGATTCAAGCACAGCAAAAATAAAACCAGGTCTATTCTACAGATGCTATCTTTCATTTCCATGTTTTACTCAAAACCCACTCCTTTTTCAGATATAAATAACACTGACAGAGAAACGCCAGTCTGTCACACCACAGCAACACAAAAACTAGGCATCTTGCCATCACTAGCATTGTCCAGAATAGATATTTGAAAATATATAATGTTAAATTGGCTTTAAAAATGCCAAGAATGTGTTAAAAAAAGATACCAATTCTTTTAACATTGGACTATGAATTCTCTCAATTAATTAACTAGTAAACAATATAACAATTAAAGTATGCAGTTATTTTGTGAGTGTTTGTTAGGACAAAATATTTGCAGATTTTGAATCAAGTGACCTTCTTTAACCCTGGTACCCTGCTAAGGCCGGGGCAAAGTGACGAATCAAGGTCATTTTTCAGCCTATGTTAACTAGAATGTCAATTACTCTTCCGCTCTGCCACATAGCAGTCACAGAGAGTTAGTGCACAGGCTCAGATGTGAGCGCATAAAGAGGGACAGCCTCAAGATATATTCATTCTGTTGCCTTTCTAACCTGCTTGGTAGAATATGTTATTCAAGTTTTGATTCGCTTCTCAGGCTTTCAATAGTTAATTCTAACACACTCTTTTGTATTTCCTTTTTTAATTGGATTATTTCCTAAATATCTTTTGGGGAATTTTGTGTAAAGTACAATTCTTTGCTTTTCTCAGAATCACAGAACCACAGAATGGTTGAGGCTTTAAGGGCACCTCTGGAAATCATCTTGTCCTAATATCTACTGCTTAAAGAGGATTACCTGAAATAAATTGAAGGATCATATCCAGACAACTTTTGAATATACCCAGGGATGGAGATTCCACAACTTCTGTGAGTAACCTTTTCAGTCACCCTACAGTGAAAAAGTATTTCCTTCAGTTTTTCCTTGCATGGGTGTCCTGGCTTACAATTCAAAATGTATTCTATCACCATCTGTTGAAACAAGAGAAGGGCTGATCCTTATCTCCATGGGAGATATCTTCTGCTAATGAGCCATTAAGCCCCACTGCCGGACTGATAAGATTACATCATCCCATTGGGAGATGCTCCAGCCATGGGGAGGAGCCATGCCTTTCCTACCTAAATAAAAACCGAGATTTGGAACACCAAGGCAGCCTTTTCCCCTGGATTCCAGAGGAGAAAACCAGGCTCTTCCACATCATCGCTGGACCTTCGGAGGAAAACTGCACCTTCTACAGGAGCACTGCTTCAACAGAACCACATCTGTCATCCAGGAGGACTGCAGCCACCATTTAATGGGACTGCACCAACACCCTGACTGGCAGGGTGTCAGGTTGTATTTTGACTTTGTCAGTGATTTTCTTTTGTATTATTGCATGTATTTAATTTTTTCTCTTTTTTCCTGTTAAAATTGTATTACTGACTTGGAGTCTCTCACTGGTTTTGCTTTCAAACCAGTACAATGGGAAATATTCCCACTCCTTGAACACCATAGTGGTCCTTCACTGGGCTCTCTGTAGTAGCTGCATATCCTCCTTGCACTGGGAAGCCCAGAACTGAATACAGTACTGCAAATGGGCTCTCACTTCTCCATTCAATTGTTATAATTAACTGTTTTAATTATACAAAATTTAATTACACAAGATCCTCCCCCTTCAAGTTCTGTATTCTACCCACTGTGTAACTATGGCTAAATCAAAACTGTCAACATTTCTATTGCAAAATGGCTGGGATTCTAATATGTGATATTCTGAAAAGCATATGTCACGATGTTAATGTGCACAATGCAAAATAGACAGAATATCTGAAAGAGAATGATTACAGGGATCTGGGCCTCAGGGGCACTCTGTGAACCAGTGGCAACAGGCAGCAACATCTTGCATGTAGCTGCAGAGAGAAAATCACTGGGAATAATCTGGAAGCAGATATAATGTACAAGAATCATAGAGCTTTTTGTCGTGTAGGCTAATTGTACATGAGATATAAAAGCACTGTGGCAATGATGAATAGGCAAAATATCCTCTTCTGAGCACTCTTTGAGCAAGGTTGAGAAATGCTGTCATTGGCTTCAATTACAGTGATGTTACTTTGGCATTTTCCACACCTCAAGCTAGGGGGCCAGATCAGTAGCACTGTGAGGTCAGTGGGAAGGTAAAGAAACGTGTTGTCGTAGTTTAGGAATAGGAGTCTCTAATTTAGTGTTCCCACTGAAAACACACCAGACTTCATGCTACTCACCCACTCTCCACCTGACTACACCTATGTTGGGATAGAGAGAATTGGGGGCACAAAAGGTAAAGACCACAGATGAAGATAAGAACACTTTGCTGCAAACAATGAAATAAGAAAAATTAGCAGTAGCAGCAATATTAATAGGAGTTTACAAGACAGATAAATAATTCACACACGAGTGCTCTCCATGCAGAACCCAGCACACTGGAGCTAACCAGAAAAAGAAGTGATCCCTATGTATGGGGTGTGGTGGTACAGAAAAATCCCCAGGTCCTGGACATGCTCTTCCTGCCTACCGCAAAACTGAGCCCCGTCCTGATTGGAACCAGGTCACATGCTCCTTAGAGTTCATGACTGACTCCTCTGATCAATTCCAACCATTTAAACTCTGTGTTTGGTTTTCAGTGAAGTAATTAGTTTTCTGAAATACCCTTCTAGAACATGCTAAATAGCTTGTAGCATCAAATATGAAATCAATTCCCTTTTATTTTATTTAAGGTTGTAGTCACATCAAGATAGAAATACTGCCTTGTGGGAGTCAACCTGACTGGTATTCCAGATCAGGCAACCATCAATGAAGAGTTGTATCTCAACACTAGACAGTGGGAAGCATTTGTTTAAGTTGTGGTGACTCCAGAGAAAAGTTCCCAAAGAGTTATGGGATGTTAATGTTAATATCTAAATTACTAGTCAGTTATCACCACTCCCACATCCGGAATGTTCTCCCTTCCTTGTATTCCTGTTGGCCCTCGGTGCAATGTTCCACCCCACCTACCCCATTGGACCCTGCTTCCCCTCATCTCACCTCTCATCTCACCCATTGGACCCTACTTCAACTCCACCTTATCCTCTCCTACCCCATATTTATACCCTGGACCTCTCTTCACCCTCATCTTCGACCACTGGCTCCTGAAGAGACCTCATCCCCTTAGTTGCTGTGATCGAATTTTTGGGCCTCATCCCACTTTTACTTTAATTATTATTGAAGTGTTTTATGTTGCTAAGCTGTGGTCATTGTACTGCTCTTCTTTTATTTTGCCACTTTTACCCTGAATATCTGAGAACCCTAAAAAGGATTGTCAGGGACCACCCTTGACCCCAATACTGCCTCAGGCTAGAAAACTTTGAATTGTGATCTTAAGTTGCCCTGTTATTAATATTAAGAAAATTACTTAAAAACTGACGTATTGACAAACAATTTTTTCCTAGATTAATTCAATCTTTAAACATTACCAGGAATTGATGAAGGATGTATTCCAGAGCAGCTGAGCTGTTACGATTTATTTCTCACACTGCCCTTTAAGACTGATTTTTGATCTCCAATCTCAAACAGCTACAGACTTGCTAAACAGCCACACCTACACCTATAATCTTTAATGGAAACCAAGAGAGTCAGAAAGATGATTTATGTATGTTATTACCTTGCTCCAAAACATGTCACACTTCATTAAAATCTACTGTCTAGGTATAAAGTTCTTTACAGAGAACTGGAAATTTCTTCTATTGCTTTGTAAACTTTCTGCTCTAAGCTGGGATAATGGAAACACACTCCTTTAGTCGTGGTGGTAAGAGGAAAAGACATGCACTTGTTGAAGCATGGACATTTCTGGCCAGTAACCCTTGGCATAGTACTGGAATTATATAAAATGTGTGACTTGAGACATAGCACAGAGGACATAAAAAGTCTGTTGTGGGTCACTTCCACCCACATCTAGTCACCAAGAATGTATTATTGCAGCTAGTTTTATATCTATATGTATTAAGATAATCAGTTAATAGCTTTCATGGGTCTATTTTCTCTGTCTAAGTACCCACTTCATTCTGATAGAGCAGGTAGTTGCTAAATTAGAATATGTGAAGTGTCTCCCAGGAAATTTAAATTGTTTTTGCTACCCAGACACAATCACCCCATTTTAGCCCTCCCTTCAGTGTTCACTGACCTCAATAAAGAGTACACAGTCATTTATGGACTCCCACAGGCTCTGTTTAAACTTTACAGTGCTACTCAGATACTTGGTCCAAGTTTATGCTCCGGGTCAATCTCAGCACTGTGTCTGGATAAAATCTAGGTTTTGTACAGCCTAGCACTCTTGAGAGGCTTGATTTTCTAGAAGGGAAAAAAAAAATCCCAAAAACTTGACAGACGAGCCAGTAGAACGATATTTTGATATACGGGCTAGTCCTCAGTTTGGACTATTAGGAGTACAGGAATTGTCTGTATTAGGGATACAGACAGCTGAGAACCACCTGAGAATCTGATCATGAAGTATGGGCTATATTGGGAAGACTATGGGTGAAGTTCAGTTTAATAAAAACCAAAATTTTGGGAGGAAAGCAGAATATTGCTAAAGAAAGAATTAAAATTCATCTGATACAATTGCAAAAGAAACTTCAAAATTTTAATTTTACAGTGAATTTTGAAATACCTTAAATAAGAAACATAATAAGGTCATTTGTTTGCACCTGTGACACCTTCAGGGAATACTCTCTAGGGTTTTTTAGAAATGTTATTTTCACTTGATGTTTTTTCTGCATGTTTTAAAATGATACTTTTGCTTCAGATACGTAATTTCTCATTACATTCTCTAACTGTAACATTTGCAAGTGTATCACCACTAAAATTCTGTGAAATGACATTGAAATAAGATATATGCTCTATTAATATAGGAAAAAATAAAATTTAACAGATTTTTTTTTAGGTTTTTATCAATGTGAAGAATTAGCTTTTATTAAATTACTTAATAAAATGCTATTTGTATAAATTCAGCTGAAATGACCAAAGACTATCTGAAAGTGCTAAATAAAGCAAATACTAGATAAAAATCCATGAAAAATCTTTTAATTAGTTTGTATCATGCTATACTCTCTGGATGACATATTTTCATATTAGTCTCTCACAAGTAACTCTTCATTTGCATTGTCCATGCTGAAACACACAAATTTTAAGAGAAGGTACATGGACACATATGTACACTGTCTTTTACCATTATCATTGCAAATGTGTCTCAAGTGTAAATTCTTCAATATGGTCATTTTAAACTATTTGAGACATTTTTAACGGAAGAAAAAATATCAGTCTTCCACATTTTATGTAGAGTGCTTAAGGAAAAGGAGACCTCTAGGTAGTGATACTGCAAAAGAAAAGTAGTTTCTCAGTTTTTTGAGAGAAAAAGACTTGAATCTGTCTTTGGAATTATCTTCCTGTTCTGTGGACAGTGAATACCCTGGAGTCAGGAATCAGAAGTCTGATGTCCATGGCAAGGTGTATGACACCCACATTCTCACGACATTGTCCTACTCAAGGGGCATTGTCCTTCTCTGACAGGGATCACTGTTTTTTAGGCTGGTTTGGAGCTGACTTTAAGGCACCTTGTTTTCCCCAGCCAAAATAAAGAAGATTTGCAGAGATGTTTAGACTGCAATCGAGGAAATCCAGTGCCCCAGAGTAATGCATTTCAACACCTGTCATCCTTACTGCTCTTCTGGATTTTGCCATAAGGTCTTTTCTTCTCTGGAAATCTGCCTTTAGTTGCATATAAATTTGTGAGCTGACTCCTGATTTAATGCGTTTTCAAATATTTCATGGGTACAAATCACACCTTTCCTAGTCAACAGCAGGAGTTCCTTAAAGTACATGGGATGGCTGCTGGGAGGAACAGGCAACTAAATTCTGCATACATGTCTTTGGTCTCACAGAGACCAGGAGTATAATTTAGAGATTGAAGTGTCCCACTGGACATCTTGAAAATTTCGTATATTTACCCCACCAGTGACCATAGGTTTTGTCTCAAAAGTAATTTTAAAACATCTCTTAACAGCAGCATTTTTATTCCTCAACTTAAAACAGTAAATATTAATTATAGTTTTGTCAGAATATTGCGACTCCCTTAAATCTTAGAGGAAATTGGTTACAGGAATCTGTTTTCAAATTCAATTCACTTCAGTTGTGATGATTGTATGTTTTTTTTCATTTTTGTTTTTTTCTTTATAACTTCTTACTATATCCCATAAGGTAACAACTAAAACTTGAAAGCTTTAGAACAGAAAATAAAAAGATACAGATCAGTTTAGCCAAGCACTTTGGGCTCTGGCTGCCTCATTCTTCTTCACCCTCTTTTTCCCTCGAGCCTTCCTTCTGAAAGCCTGTTCTCCCTCAAGACCAGCTATTCTTATCAGACAGTCTTAAAAGAAAATACTTGTCTGAAATGGGGAAGGGAAGGGTCTAATTCAGTAGATTGCGTTTATATTGACAGAGTTTTTAATCTGCATTCAATACATCCTTTTAATTTTAATGTCACATTGTGAGAATTTACTAGGACATTGGCCAAAGTATTAGGATGCAATTTTTCTTTGGTTTACACTGGTGCAGATCTTTAGCCAATGATTCTGGTATTCAAACTCCCTGATACCTGAATTGCTCCACTGAGTTTAGTTATGCTGTGTACATATGAGAAACCATTCTCAAGCATAAATATCTACAAGATGGGGGACCTTAATCTTAAATGCAGAAGATCAAAGAAAATATAATTAACAAAGAAGGCATTCCCATGAGCTGCCTAACAATTCCTACAAAGTACTGAGTATCCTCTACAATCATTAGCTTCATTAAAATTTGAAGATAAGTGACATGAAGCAAGATTAATGCTCAGAATTCCAGCTAATCTACATTTCTTTTTGACAGCAACAAAAAAGAGGTCTAGTGAGGCTGAATCTGGAGTACTGTGTCCAGTTCTGGGCTACCAAGACAGAAACATGGAGCTCCTGGAGCAGGCCCAGTGAAGGGCAACAAAGATGATGAGAGGACAGGAGCATCTGTTTTAGGAGGAAAGGCAGAGAGAGTTCAGCCCTCAAGGGAGAGTTTTAAGTGGATGGGCCAGGCTCTGCTCAGTGGTGCCAAGCAAAAGGATAAGAGTCAACAGGCAGAAACTGATGCACAGGGAGTTCTACATGAACACAAACTTCTTTACTCTGTGTGTGACTGTGAGCTGGAACGGGTTACTCAGAGAGGCTGTGGAAATTCCTTCAGTGGAGATTTTCAGGGGCCATCTGGATGCAATCATGTGCAGTGTGCACTAGGAAGATCTTGCTTGAACAGGGATGATATGAGCCCACCAGAAATCCCTTCCAACACTTACCATTCAGGGATTCTGTGACACAGTCGGTTCAGCTCAAGATTTGTGTGAAGCCCAAATCTAATATTATTGCTTTATGACTAGTAATCTCATTGATTCCAAAGGTCAGTTAAAATAGAATTATTTAATAATTGTGTATAGCGTGTATAGTTCTAAAGTTAGATAGTCTTCGTAGATTCCAAAGGCAGTTTTGGAACACTAATAATTTTTAGAACCTAAAGAAAAAAAAATGCTTTCATATATATTTGAGGGAAGGAATATTGTAAATGTCTGTACATATGTGCATATATGTTCATGTATGTTTATCTGTGTGTGTGCAGTTAATTAAATAGAGGCTGTTTTCTTTTACCTCACCCTCACCTTCTCTTCATCTATAATTAAATATAGATGCAAGTTGTAAGTGCAAGGAGTCTGCACTTAGATAACAGTGATAGTTTCATGAATCTAATATTTGTCCATGTCTTAGTCCTTTTCAAAATGAAGGGGCTACCTAGACTAAATTCAGATTCTTAAAGTCTATCTACTTCAGTTTCTGGTCACCTACAAAGTCAAAATGGGTCTATTTACTATACCTGTTTTGCATCCAAATAAAATCCTGGGGGAGCAGGCTAACTCCAACATTTTACCTCCAAATTACATAAACTATCCATATTTTCTGTTATTGCTGTCACTTACACAAGCATCAATGGAAGTCTTTAAACAGTTGAAGATGTGAGAAGCTGACATTTAATAACTGACATAATTTAATACTTAACATTACAATCCTCACACTCTTACCCCTCTGCTTCCCCCCCCCCATACTCACCCAGACGCTGAAAGTAAGAAAATGAAAAGCAGATTATAATAATATTAAATTTCAAAAACTGTGGCTACTGAAAATCTAGGAACAAGAGATGTACATGGTGCTGCTGGCTTAAAAAATGACCGATCTCTATCTTCTATAGATATCAGGTAGGAGGTAATTTCAAAGTTGAAAGGTGCTTGTAAAGAGAAAGGAAACCAACTTTCCTGACAAATGGAGAAATACAATTTAAACTGAGCATAGACCTAAGCACTTCAAATAAACTTCTATGAATCTGTGTTTCAGAGAATGTAGCAGGAATTAGGAATTATGCAAGAACATATAGATACTGTACATACGAGACATGGCAAAAGAGACAGGTGGTGTATGAACTATGCCTGTAGTGCAGAGCTGCATCTCATTAGGTTGCAGGTAGCTTTAATCAAATCGTATACACAGTGCAGAATAGTCTGGAACACTCTCAAAGAGGGACTTCTCTGAAAAATACATCAGATGGCGTACAGGTCTCTTGAGGGGTGCTTTCCTTTCTTTGATCAAACGTTCTTATGCTTTGCTCAAAATAGTGTAATTTCATCCACTTTGAAACATACTCTGTTCTCTATAATCACTTTTTTATTTTTAGTAGAACAAATAATGAAAATAATTGTGCAAACACACAATGTAGGAAAAGACATCAGGTGGCAAGTCTAGGGTTGTGGAAGAGATCTTCCCCTTAGCACAGTATTCTCCTGCACAAAAAGTTTATTCAGGAGCCTTCTCAATCATCAGCCAGGACTATTGTGGGTAGGTGGCTTATCTCATCTTGTAAGTGGCCTGACATTTCATGTAGTCTGCACAAGGGAAAGTTCTTGCATATTTGGTAGGTGTATGTAGGTAGAAGTGATGACTCTGGTTAAAAGGTCATTGTACAACATTTAGAGATCTTTAGACTGTCTTTGGAATTCAGGCATCTTCATTGCCCCTTGTTAATAACCTAAGGGCATGTTTTTATCCTGGCTGTTGAGAAACAGCCTGCCAGAGAGACCACGGGCTTGCTCATAAACATTTGCTCAGTGATCTGATAGTAATATCTAAGTCAAAGTCTTGATTATTTAAACTGTGGGGTAACTACATTCACTCTGTCTCTGCGTTGTGTTTTTGTTTTTAAAGTCAAAATGGCACAATCTCTAAATGTAGTCTTAGAATGGCACACTTTGACTTTATTTGCAGGAAATGTTACATTTTATTTTAATTAACGGCTAAGATTTATGAAACTGACAGTTTAAATAGCGCAGCCTGGAGCCTGGTTTTGGATCTTGAGATTTGAAAGGTGAATCACACTGAAGATCTCCATGATTTGCATATTTTGTAGAGAGTGAATTTTATTACAAAGCAGGAAATAATTTATTTTTGGCACAGTTCTAGTAAACTGAAGTTATTGTAACAAAATTCCCTAGCTGTCATTTATATTCCCCATTCATGATTAATGATGGCTAAGTTGATTGCTTATGAATTTCTCTTTTTTTCGCCCAGAGGGATTTGAGTCAGACGGGAACCCTTGGAAAAAAAACACATTTCCCCTTTCACTTGCAGCAGGACCCCTGGAGATCATGTGTGTTACAGTAACATGATCTAGGAGGGAATGAGTTGGAGAAATGCTCCTTCTGCTTTATAGACAGAGACCCCATGGATATAATTTGATTTTTAATTAGTATCTGCAATGTTCAGGCACCCTTACTCAGTGCAATTCCATCCTAGTTACAGTCTGCTCTGACTTCTGGATTCACTTCAAGCCAAACATCTTCTATCTTCTACACATTCTATTTTAGTGAAAATGCTTTAATTTTTGTGCACAAAACACAAATGCCACTAAGCAACAGTCTTGGATTTAATGGTAAATTCAATCCACTTGGAAAAAAAAGAAAAAAAAAAAACAAACTAAACAAAGAACAAAACAAAACACATAAGGGTGCAATTATCACACTAATTCCAGATCTGACCGTGTTAAATGAGAACTTTAGAGATAATGATGACATTCATCGGCAAATTCAAACCTTATTACATGGAAGCAATTGAGGGCATAGTTTTGTCCTTAGGACTATACTGTCTCTGAAGCTCCCAGAGATTTTAATAAGATTACAGGTATAAATTGAGCAAATTTGTACAAACTAAATACATCTCAAAGGAAAACCGTGTGATTTAAGTTCTGTTCTTTCTGTAAAATAAAGACCGAAAAGTTTTCTCTTTATTTAGTCCTACTTGTTAAATTTATTTGCTTATTGTTCTTCTTTCTTTTTATTCCAATGCTATATATATTGGAGTAAAACATGCATCTTCAAAAATTAATCAAGGGAAAATGTTAGCAAGGAAAGGAAAATATGGGAAATATTCCTGAGGTGCAGCTCTGTACCATGAAGATTAGAAGAGTTAAAGTGAGAAACACGTTCTTTTCTTTAAATCCGGTCAGTATTAAAAATCCCTTTCCAAGCTCTTTGAGAACATTCTACTTGAAGATTTTTTTAAGAGAAGAATTTTATGCTGCAATTAAAATTACTTTTTGTTTTTATATGAAATTATATTTAATCTCTGTGGCACTGTGCTGACCTGACATCTTACAGAATACTTTTAATAGCCAAAATAGGAAAGAAAAAAGGACACTTCTTCAGTCCATTCCTCACCATAGAAATTCTGAGTCATGCTTATACTAGTGTCCTCACTACCGGAAAAAAGAACTTAAAGAGGAAAATAAATACAAAATATCACTTTATTTTCCAAAAGAATATTTTAGCTCATGTTATTGATGTTTTCCCATAAAAATAGCCCTCTGCATTAAATACAGTTTTTTGAATATTTTCAGTGAAGTTAATGTTGAAATAATTTCAGGAAGCTCAGAAGTGTAATGACTATCTAATAATAATTATATCTTTATTTGAGGAACTTCAGCCTAATTCAGTTGTACTGAAAACAGTGGCCACTCTGAAATTATTTTATAGGACTCAACACAGGAAAGATCCTTCTGAGCCACTCATCTATGTCTCCTACTACTGCAAAGAAAGTGTTCTGAAACTCACTGTTCTGACATTTTATGATGCAAATTTTCTTCTGCAGTTCATAGGCACCCACCTGTTTGTGCTTGTGTCATCTAAGTGTTGCTGTTTGTTCCTTCTCAGATGATATCTTTCCATTCACTTTATCTTCATTCCTGTCCCCAGTTTTTCAGTGGTGCTATTATTTAATGGTAAAACAATGTCTCTGTGATCATTATTAATAATTTTTATATGGGTCTCACCAACATCTTGTTCTTTAATGTTAATAATTTTCCTAATTTCACAGACAGTATGTCACCTAGATTGTTCTAAGATCATATCTACACTCTTCACATCAACATCCTGATGGTTCATTCCAATTCTGCAATTGATCGCAAGTATTTTTTTTATCTGATTTCAAATTTATTGCATAAATAGTGGTAGCTAGAAACATTATTGTGCACTTTCTTTTATAGATTTTAATTTTGTTTATCCTTTTGACTCCTATCTTTGAAATAATCCAAGCTTTATTTTATTTTATTAAAATGGGTGTCTCCAGATTTAACCTTGAGAATCATCACAAAGAAACTTTGAGCAAATATCTGTTATTTTAGCATCATTGCTAGGGTAAGTTCTTTCCAGGTCATCTATTGAAGCCTGTTTTTCCAATTTCATTGATAATTTTGCTTGTCCTGCTATTTCAAATGCTTAGCCAAACCTGAGTAGCTTATATTGAGTGAAATCCTATTGTCCACAAGACATCAAAGCAAAATATCAAGTTTTTATAGCACAGTTCTGCTGCAGAGTTCATGTAACATGTTCCTTCCCTTCCTCAAGGTCTTTAACCAACTTTCTTTCAAGATTTGCATAAAAATTCTGAATATTTTTGAGATCAGGCCAGCGGGCTTGTATCTTTCTGTATCTTGTCATAACTATGGGCATTTCATGACCTTTTCCATGTACGTTATTCTGACTTCTTAGTTTAGTCAAAATAATTTGCTGTTTTACAGTTATATGTTACTTATTTCTGATCCAGGGTTGTAACTTCAAACTTGCTCATACCTGAATGCATTAAATTGAGATTTCTAATTCACTCATAGTTTCTCCCATTTTTAGAACACCAATTTCATTTGCAATGCTGTCATGCTTACTAAAAGCTAAGACAATTTTTTATATATTTTATATAAATACTTTAAAATAATTTTTAAATTTTATATTTAACTGAGGAATTTTAAATAAATTTCCTTGATTGTTGAGAATACATTTTTAATTTCCACCACATCTGTCTCACATAACAGCTTCCATTTGAAGAACATGTTAATTTTGCGTGAATGTAATTTTCAAAACATTTATCAGTTCCACTTTTGCAATTCTTTCCCATAATTCTTGAATTTTGAAACACGACCTTCTTTTTTCTGTAGGTATGAAGCTTGATTGTATAGGGCTGAGGTGAGGAAGACCCAAGGCAAAGATGGACCTGACCTTAGCAAGGGATACAAAAAATAATGAGAAGGATTTTTACAGGTATGTTTACCAGCAAAGGAAGGTCAAAGGAGATGAACACCCCTGTTCAACAATGCTGGAAAACTGGTAACAATGGACAAGGGGAAGGCTGAGGTACTCAGCTGCTTTTCTTTTTGGCCTCATTCTTCAATGGCACCCTTTCTTGTCACACCTCTTGAGAAGCTGGAAAGCAGTATGGGAGCTGAGGAAACAAAGGGATCAAGGGCACCCTCAGCAAGTCTGCTGATGATACCAAGCTGAGTGGTGCAGTTGACACTTCTGAAGTATGGGATGCCATCCAGAAGAACCCGGACAAGCTCAAGAGGTAGGGCCAAGGAAATCTCAAGAAGTTTAACAAGACCGAATACAAAGTGCTGCCATGAGGTTGGGGCAATCCCCAGCTAAAAAACAAGCTGGGGCATGAATGTGACAAGGAGGAATAGTTCCGAATTGAAAGGTGGTGGGTTTAGACTAGTTATTCGGAAGGAATTATTTACAGGGAGGGTATTGAGGCACTGGCACATGTTGCCCAGACAAGCTGTGGCTGCCTGTCTCTGGAAGTTCAAGGTCAGGTTGGATGGAGCTCTGGGCAGTTTGTTCTTGTAGAAAGAGTCTCTGTCTGTGTCAGGGGAATTGGAACTAGGTGATTTTTTACAATCAGCTCCAACCCAAACCATTCTGTGGTTCTATGATTCTGTGTTTCTATAATTCTATGACCTTAACCTAGTATTGAATTCTTGATAACATGATATTATCTCATTCCCCTGACTTGTAGCACTGTAATTAAAAATACTGATCAGCTTTTGTTATCCTTGCTGATTAAAAAACCTTACTTGAGGAACAGATATCTGGAAATCAGCAGTGAACCAACTAAAAGACAAATTGGAAAGATTAAAAGATAAAGCATTCAGATTTCAATGACAGGGTAAAACCAAAGAACAGATCATAAATGGTCTCCAGCAGTCAAGAAGTCTTTGAAATCAATAGATTCTCTCTTGAACAATCAGTTTAATAGGAAATATAATTTTAAGTGATACTAACTTATAAACAGAAAAGGCTGAAAATATTATTTACAATATAGAGTCTGACTGGTCATATTTTGTTCATGTGAACAAAACTTGGCGACATTCCAAGCACCTTCTTGAGAAAGAAAGAGCATATGGCATCCTGTAGTTATAAAATAGTGATTTGATTCTAACCAAACTCAAGGATATATAATGCACAAATGGAAAAAAGCACATGACTGCAGAGTCCATGGCTACTACATCATTTGGCACAATAAAAGTATGGATAAACTATTGGGAAAAGTATTGGAAGACATTTAAAAATGGAAGCCAGAAAAAATACGGGACATGTAAACCAAGTATCCATTACATTTTCACATAAAATCTGTGTAAATAAAAAAGGCTTTAAAACTTGTTAAGAGGGAGGTTGAATTTGATAATCTAAATTTCGAAAGATGCAACTTCAAAATTTTGAGTGTTTGGGGAACAGAATGTAATAGGGGAGAGGAGTCTAAAATTGCTGTTTTGAGGTCTGTAGGTTGGACATGATCTTTTGGTTGCTCAAGAACATAAGGTAGATAAAACCCAGAAATTTTCAATTTACATCAGATATACCAGGATGAGCTGCATCAGGAAACACAACATTCATTATGAACCCAAATAATGAGAGATAAACTTCTAAACAGTTGTCCTAGTTAGGGCAAATTTG
>VXBI01009325.1:0-13073 GCA_013397375.1 Toxostoma redivivum
ACCAAAACAGATTCCGAGAGGGATCCTGCAGGACAGAGATGGACTCAGCTTCCCCTCCCAGTTTTCGTGCAGAATCCACCAGCAGACACAATTTTTTAATCACTCTTCTAATGTTTCCCAACACAAAGCGGCTTTCGGGACATGACGCAAACCAGGGGTTTAAAGCCATAGATATTTCTAGTTAATCTAAAAGATTAAGCACCTCACAGCCACTGGAAAGTGCTCCTTGCAACTACAGCATTGTGGCCTTGGATAAATCTGGTTTTATAATCCTGCTTAGTCTACACTGATCTGGATCAAAAGAGCCCCAGCGTGGAGAACGAGGCTCAGAAAAGCAGTATTTAGGCAAGGGGAGGGAAAACAGGATTGTGTATTTTGTGCAGGGACAGGAAGGTGGCCCAGGCTGTCAAATCGTGTTAGGGACACACCATAATCCCCAGTCGCCCTTCCCAATGACACTTCCCCGAGTCACCTTCCTATAAAGCCCCTGCAGGGGAAGGATGGATCAGACGGGGAGGAAGGTGAGGGTGATGGGTGAGGAGTGCTGGAGGTGCTCCCACCCCTGCTCAGGGGTCCCTTGGATCCCACACGGGTCTGGAATGTTCCTGCTGAGCTCAAGGGCAGCCAGGGCAGCAGCTCCAAGGGGAAAAAGAGCTGGTGCTTATCTCCCTCCTCACCTTGGGTGAGCAGGGTGGGCAAACACACCGACCAGCGGATTACCAGGAATCCCAGTTTGCCTTCCAGCTCTGGAATGTTTCCTTCCAGCACCAGTTTATGTGGCAGCTCTCTGAGGAGAGGCTGAAGTGCTGTCTGCATTCTCCACTAAGAACCTCCCCATCCTACAAAATTTTCATGTGATTTAAGCGAGGTTTTTATATTCAGCTCAAGTTTAAAGTGCATGAGCTCATTCATTACATCACCAGTTTATCTACAGGGTTATTAAAGTGCTGATCAAATGACAAGAACTGGAAACATTTGTCACAACCAAGGATCTCAGGAAATACTTTTTTAGCACTTACACAGCCTGTATGAATAGCTGTGAATAGTGTGAAATAAATTAGTATTAAATATATCTCTAAATCCAGTGTTTCCTGTATTTCTCAAGGAAAATGACTCTTGCCTGGATTTCTGATGTGCAGTTAAAACGTAAGTGACTGAATTAATACACAAATTACTGGGCAGAATTCCCTTGCCTGTGTTTTGCAGCTCATCAGACCCGTGGGTCACAATGGCTTTATATTCTGAAAAAGCTGTGAACAAACAAGCTGGGCACTGCATCTGCAAACAACCATTTCACAGCTATCCCACAGAGAAAAATCAGCTGGAATTGCAGATCCTCCTGCTCTCTAGCCTTTGAATCCACGCAGGATTTTTGGCAGTGAAGTCAGAGCCTGAAAGTGTTGAATGCACCAAACTTAGCTCCTACTCACCCCAAGTGATAATATTAAAATAATAAGCCTGCCACAAACTTTATGGCAGCAAAATTCAGTGAGAAGAAAAGGCAGCTTTTAGAAAACAAAGCAGCCCATGAAATTCATTACTATGAGGCACAAATTACTACTGCTATTATTATCATCCAGTGCCTTTAAGCTGCTGGGATGAGTAAGGACTCTTCTGCATTGTACAAATAAAAGGATAAGAGATCATTGTCATCACAGATTTAGTGGATTAAGAAAATGATATGTGCATAATGAGTCTCTGGAAATAGAATATTGGCATGATTTTTAAAGCTTGCTGGAACTCCTCGTGTCACACATGGCTTGAGCTGACCACTGATTAATTTAGACTTGAAAAAAAAAAAATCTCACTTATGTAACTTAAATCTCCCTTGCTTGGCTGTTTTTAAAGATCTGGTGGGGTTTGCCTTGAGAAACAGGAATTGTTCTGCAGGAGCAGAATTCCCTGCTGAGGTGGTGCCACAGTGGGATCTGCACAAGGGGGTGAGGAGAGCAGGGATTTCCAGACTGGTGGGATGTCTGCTGGAAAGGAGCACTGGACCAGCTTCCAGCTTTTCTGGGAGCACTTTCTCTCATGAACAAGTGTCAGTTGCAAGTATAAGATCATCCTGTTGTTTTGACAGAGATGAGATTTAAATAAACAAACCACTATTTTTACCAGTAGAGATTTTGGCTCCCTCTCCCAAAGGAAGAGGCCATTTTTTCCATTTGTGCCTGGCAGAAAACCCCAAACCCTGAAAGGCCAGGAGACACCGAACCAAACAAGAGCAGAGGAGCTGATTCCATCCCAAGTGAACATCCTGAGCCCCTTTTCCTGCACTCCTGGTGCCAAAACCTGAACACAGGTGAGTCCCCTTTGTCTGACTCCTCTGCTGAGATGCTCCTGGCGTGGAAAGGCCCCATTTCCATGGGAACCACTTGTGGAAGTCAGCAGGGTGTTGGTGCTTTTGGCTGGCAGCAGATTGCTCCGTGAGTTCTGACTACCTGAGTGTCTTTTTGGCTCACAAAACCTCCCATGGGACCGTGACAAGGAAGGAAAGATTCAATTCTGAACGCGCCTGTCATTAACCAGCAGATCAGTCGTCATGGGAAACCTGGAGCAAATTCCTGCTCTGAAACCATCAGAGAAGATGCTTTTCAGGTTGTAGAAAACTTTGGGGTGCAGCTTCTCCTTTATTCTCCTCGTTCAGATGTTTGTAGCAGCTCTGTAACAAAAAATGCCCCAGCAGCAGGGAGGATGTGTGTCCTTTGTGCCCTGGCACTCTTTTTTCCCCATTTCCTCACAGGTAAGCAGTATTGGTGTTACAGGAGTGGATGCAGCTGAGCTGAGCTTACACAAGCAAGGACAACTTCTGGAGCCCTCACATTTTCATAATAAGGAATCCAATTGAATTATTTCCCAAGAGCCCAATCCAGTGGAAGATCTGCCCTGCCTGGGAAACAATGCGAGGTTGCACGAGGACAGAGCAGAGAATGACATGCCACAAAATCCTGCTGCTCCCCAGTGCCAGCACAGCCCTTCCCCTCGAGTGGCTGCTCCTGGGCAGCTCCTTGGAGGAGCTGGGAGCATTTGGTAGGCAGCTGTGCTGCTCAGAGAGCCACGGCCAGGGTTTTGGAGTCTAAACCACAGAAATGAGCTGATGATGCCATTTGGAAGCCATGTCCACAGAGCTCACCTCTCTGACTATGCTGCTGGTTTTTAGGAGCAGGGCTCAGCTTTTTACCCTCTCCCTTCCCTGCTGCTGTCCCTTTTGGGCTTCCCCAAGGAGCCAAGCCCTGCCAGAGCTGCAGATCCCAGGCTGGCTCGGGAGGGAGGGGGCAGCACAGCAGTTCCAGCAATCCTGGGAGGTGCTGATGAGTTTTTGGGCTACCTGAAAACAGGGGCCAGGCAGAATCAAGAGAATAAAAAGCAGTTCTATTTATTGAAGGGCCTTCAGGTACATTTAGGGATGGCTACACCCAAAATGGACAATGGCTCAGGGGTTTTCACACTTTTATAACTTTGGTCCATTTGCATATTGGGGTTAATCTCCCAATTCCAGCTCCAGGTAATGAAGTCATTGACCCCAAATTTGCTCCCCCAATCCCTTTTGTTTCCATCTCTGGGGCCTGAGGCAGTGAGGTGTCCTTGATTCCAGCCTGGAGAGGAATTGTTGTGTGTGCCCCAATGGGAGAGCAGCAGCTCACACTGGCTGTGGGGTTTGGAGTTCTACACTGAAGAACTGCAGGGTTATGAATAGATGAAAATATAAAATATAAAATCCTAAGGCATCAGTGGCAGTGATGGGACAGGGGCAGACTCATCCTGTTATCCTGGAGAACCTGCACCAGGAGCAGAGAGGAGCATGAGGAGTGCAGGGAATATTTTGCTGGGGTGTCACTGCCAGGCACTGAGACTTGTCCAGGAGAGGGGATCGGAGCAGAGGAGCTTTCCCCAAGGTCACTTGTGGTTAATTGTGAACCTGTTTACTGTTAGGAGTTTACTGAGCTTCTCCAGATAGGGGAGGCAAATTTACCTGAACTACCACATGCAGAGAGGTTTGAATATCCTCCAGGATATTCATTAAACTAAAGATCCAGCCTGGTGGAGGACATGGAAGGAAAGGGTGTTTGAATCAAAGGCAACACGAGAGAAAAGACTGCAACTACAAATCTCCTTGGGATCAATCCTCAAATTAAACTGATTTTTAAATTTGCATCAATGATGCTGAACTTCAGGGTTGAAACACAGATGCTGAAGGAGGGAAATACCAAAGGGGAAGAACCCAGCAGTCCCAAGGGACTGAGTAATGGCAATGAGATGGAAATTTTATAACACTCAGTGTCAGAGCAGAAATGGCAACTGCAAGAATTCTTGCTACATGATCAGAATATAGCAGATAGAAAAAAAGAAAAGAGGAAGATGTGGTTATGAACAAAGCAAAAAGATTAATCCAGCTCTAGACTCTATCAGAGGAAATATTTCCAGACAGGAAATTACTACTGTTGTATTACTGTAAGTTATTCTTTGTAGCTGAGACGATGACTTTTTTCTTTTCAAACATAACAATTAATCTGACATTCTGCATAACTCTTTTTCCTCAGTGGAATGGAGCATCAAACATGAAATTGGCATTAAGAAGTGAATGCATCAGTAGTTCTTTACTTTTGAAAGTGAAGATTTTTTTTCCTTTACTTTTGATACCTTTGAAATCCTTCTTTGCCGAGTGTCAGCACACACAACCGACTTCCAAAGAAGAAATTCTGTTATTTCCTCCCCTCCTTTTTTCCTTTTCCCTTGCTATTTCTCGAGTCCCTCATTACAGGGATGTTTAGCATGTGCCTGCTGTGCAGAGCACTCGTTTCTCTGTTTCCCACTTCCTTTTCACATCATTCTTAATGGGCCTTTAAGGACATCTCCGTGTTCCCGTGCTGTTATTTATGGCTCTGACATCACCCCTCAAGGTGAACAGCTCTCTGCAGCAGGGCTTGGACTCTTTTACAGCAAATCTGCCACTGCTTTCTATAAAAACAGGAAAACAGCTGCACTTTTATAGGTGAGAATGAAGGTTTCTCCCTCTTCTTTACGTCCACTCCAGCACTGGGAAGCTCAGAATGAGTTTTGGGGGGAGAACACAAAGGTTGAGGGTGGCCTGTCAGGGCTGAATTTTATTTTCCAGCCTCCTTCTGATGTGAAATGAAATGCAGAAAGCATTATTTATTCAGTTAGTTATTATTTATTATCACCCATGACTTACATGGATGCAGTGTGGGCAAGCACAGTGCAGAATACAGAAGAGAAAAAGTGGCCTTGGCTCACAGGATCAGGTTTTTCTTTAAGAAAATCTTTAGTATTTAAAGAAAAAAAAGTGGCCTTGGCTCATAAGATCAGATTTTTCTTTAAGAAAAACATATTTTTAAATATTGTATGTGCACAGTGCCTTTGTTGAGTGGAAATAAATTATAAAAAATACAGTAAAATTAAGAAATAAGCAAGTGGCTGCTAAGGTTGGAAGTCCAGGGAGAGCTGCTCTCATTAATATTGATGCTGATTTGCCTAATGAGGTTTAAATCACATTCAACCTGGCCAAAATGTAGGGACTGATATTTCAAATACAAACCATGTACCAAGAGGTTCTCACTTTGACAGGTGCTCAGATTCCTTTGAGATTTCTGGAATGTGGATTTGATGGGAGAGAAAGGATGAGGGGCTTTGGGTTTTGCTCTAAAACTCTGGGAAATTTGGGCATGAATCTGTAAATGACACACTGAGATCAGGTACAGGCAGCTGCTGAGAGGGTGAAAATGAAATTAATGGCAGGAAAAAAATCCAGATGTGGATATCTGGAGAGATGAACTGGAGCAAGAACAATGAATAAAAAACTTAATTAAAAGTATCAACAAATCACAGGCATTGGGAGTTCTTTATTCCAGGATCAGGAGATTTATTAGATCTCCACTTGTCCCTCCAAGAGCTCATTTGGTAAAAGAGAACTTGCAAACACCGTGCAAAGAGGAGCTCTGGAGTGGTTTCTAGCACCAGCACATAATTAGAAACAAAATTTAGTTTAATTACTCTGAGGTGGTTTTTTTCCCTCTTTTTTAATTGCAGTTTTAAAGGAAGTAGTTTCTATTATTTACACTTTGAACTGCTCTGAACAAAGTGATGCCATGGAGTACAAAGCACACCTTGGCCTGCAGCCCTTGCTGCACTTAACCCAACAAAGCTCTTGCAACAGCTGGAAGATCTGGGGGGGTCAGATGGAAAATTCCGAGTGTTGTCACCTCTAGGATGTGTCTTTGTGTTGGCAAATAATGAAAATTCATTAAACCCCTCTGCTCATCCATGGGAGGGCTCCAGGTGCTGATCCCTTCAGGGAATTTGTTGTTCCAAACCTTAACAGGGAACAACAGGGAGTAAATCCAGGGTAAAACCAAAAATCAGCCGTGTTCGGATGGAAAATATCCACTTGTTTCCAGTTTCAGTGCTCCTAAATGAAGAACTAAACCAAAATTACCTTTACCTACAGATTGCAGTGTGTGCAGGTTTCTGCCTCTGTGAATTGATGCCAAACCTCCCAAATCTTGCCCCAAACTCTGGGTACCGTTTTTACCACACCATGTGCACCTCTAGACATCAAACTTTAAAGCCCCTGAGCGTTCCTGAGTGGATTTCTCCTCCCAAAATGGACAATTTGGTGTGATGAGGCTTTGTTTGAGTGCTCAGACATTATTCCTGAACTGCCAGCAGCTTTTCCTGCCATCTCCCCAGCACTGAGGGGATGTGTGAGTGCAGACAACTCATGGAGAACGTTCCTTGGAGAACTGCTGCCTGTCCTGCTCAGGGATCTTGCTGATGTGTGCAGCCTGATCCTGCCCCACAGCTTCCTCAGAACTTTAGAATTTGCTCTCTCCTTTTTTTTTTTAATTTTTTTTTCCACTGTCAGCCAGCCAAATATTTCAAACATTTTCCTCTAACAAATGTGTCCTTGTGGGGAAAAGTCCATTAGTAACAGGGTAGTTGCATCTTGTCAGGACCAGACTTTAATGGCTGTTTGAATTTTAACTACTATTTGCTAACTATTTCTGTTCAAGACCATCATAAAAGCCATTAAATCCCAAGTAAGTGGCCCCAGTGTAGCTGCAGGGGATAACACTGAGCCTGATCTGAATTTACCCACTGCAAAGCAAAGCCTGTCACCCTCACAGACTTTTGGGAGCTGGAAAATTTTCTGTTTTCCAGACAGGACTGCCTAGAAGAATAAAAGTACTCTGCCCCAGGGAAGGCTGAGCAGGGCTGCAGGTAACATGACACACTGTAATCCATTCTCCTGTTTGCAGCATGAATGAAGACACTGTCAAATATCTGGCACTGAATTTCTGAAATATATGGGACAGTGTGAGGCAGTGTTTGGATGAGTGGAAAAGTTCCCTGTGCAGAGGGACAGAAAATATGAAGCTGAACATGGTGGTGGCCACTGCTCGTGGTGAGCAGGGCAGGTGAGGCAGAATGAATTTGGCATTTTTGGGTCCTTTTATCCAATTGCAGCTCCCTGAGCACCTCGTGGCATCATCCTGGGCATTGCTGCCCAGTGGGACAGCAGGAATGGCAGGGAAGGGGCAGGAATGGAGGTGGACACCCACGGCCAGCTGGAAAATTCACCTGCAAGAGCCTCCCAAACACCTTCCATGGGTCAAAGGAGGGGGGATTGTTCCTCACCCCCTCAAAAACGAGAGCACAGACCCTCCTCCACCCTGGGATAACAGGGGAGTGTGCTATCCATCTCCTGAGCCTGGGGAAATAAAACCCAACCCCAGAGAGATTCATCATCCACATTCTTTTTTCCTGCAAAGGCATGGGGACAAAAATTAACTCTGTCAGCATTTGCTCTTACCCAAAAAATCTAAGCCATTGGAGGTGGTTGGAACTAATAAATCAAAATCAGTAAAAGTTAAAAGGAGAAAAATTCAAGGCATGACTCTTAACTGAAAGAAGTTTTATCATTAAATAGGTGTGAGGTAACAAATGAAGTAACAGTCAGTGCAGGAAGGAGAAAGGCAGAACAAAGGTTAAAACAACTCAGATTTCCTGGTTGTTTACTTGTGGCCCAATCAAAGTCTATTGAAGGAAAGAGAAAGCCTCAGTGGGCTTTGGAATGGGCTGTTAAGACATTCACACATCCTAAATGATCTCTGGATGGAAGCAGTGCCTGGAGTGGAGAATGCAGAATTAAAAATAAGCTGCAGTGGGAGCAGAACAGAGAGCTCACCAAGCCAGTTTCCATGCAGAGCCCTTGGCTCCCAAAAACAGGAACAGAAGAAAGGCCAGCCCCAAACAGAGCCCAGCCCTCACAAGGGATGTTCTAAACAATGCTTGGCGAGGAAGGAGAGCTCTGCTCCACGCTCCAAGCACCACAGCTGGAGATGTGAACCCAAAAATGCTCCCTGAGTGGGGGCAGCAGGGAGGAGTGGGGAATGGTGGCACGCTGGCAGAGGGGGTGCCCGGGAATGTTTCACCTCTGTGGAGCAGAGGGTGCTGCTGGGGCTGGATCCCACACCTGGCACACCAGGAGCTGTGGTCTGTTGGGGCAGCAGGGATGCAGCAGTGGAGGTGGCCCAGGAAAAATGGTGTTGAGATGGAAGGGCTCAATGGATCCTGCTGGAAAAATCATTTCCTTGGGTTCACTCACAAAAAACCCAAAGCTGAGGTTGTGACTCGTAACACTCTGCTCAGTGTCTCAGTAAATCACAGCACAGACTTTGCTAAATCATGGAATTGTGGAATGGTTTGGGTTGGAAGGGACCTTAAGGATCATCTCATGTCCATGGCAGGGACACCTCCCACTGTCCCAGCTACTCCCAGCCCCATCCAGCCTGGCCTGGGCACTGCCAGGGATCCAGGGGTAGCCCCAGCTGCTCTGGGCACCCTGTGCCACTCTCCCAGGGAATAATTCCATCCCCAAATCCCATCCAGCCCTGCCCTCTGGTAGTGGCAGCCATTCCCTATGTCCTGTCCCTCCATCCCATGGGAATTGTCTCTCTCCATCCTCTCTACAGCTCCTCCAGGCACTGAAGGCCACAATGAGGTCACTCCACAGCTCCACTTATCCAAGGTGAGCAATCCCAATTCTCTCAGCCTTCCTCCATCCCTCTGATCATCCTGGTGCTGCTCTGGAGTTTCTCCAACATCTCCACATCCTTCCCGTGCTGGGTACCCAGGGGAGCAGGCAGAGCTCCCTCCTCTGCATCAGCCTGTCCAGAATTCCTCTCTGTCCCCAAACCCCACCATGCTCCATTGATAGCACAGGGTTAAAATGTTTCTAAATTCGGGATATCTGCATACAATAGATTCAGGGGGTGGAAAGGAAGATTGGGTCTGGTGGGGCTGGGAAAGAGAACCAGGCCCTGGGAACAAATACTGAGCTTTGTTTCTTTCTAGATCATGTGAAGCTACACCTGTAATCATCATGTGATAAATGATATGATTGTTAAATGTAACAATTGTTTGGAAATTCAATATGATTATTGTTTAAGTGTAACAAGAATCATGAGAAACTATGTAATCGTAACAGGAATCATGAGAAAGAATATTTGGGGGGCCTAATGAAAATGACAAGAATACATGCTTGGATAAGATCAATATATATATATATAGTATACAATAGAACAATATGGGTTTAGTAATTAATACATGGTTATATAATGAAAAGGGTATAAAACATGTTCATCTGGAATCATGTGGAGTCAGATTTGGGTCTGCACCCCTGATTCCCAGAGCTCTTCAATAAAGCACCTGCACAGAATCATTCCATGATGATGTGTTTTCAACTCTATCACCATCATTTCCCAGCACTGAGAAGCCCCCACCCCAATTCACTCATGCCTGGAGCTGTGGGGAGCCCAGCCCGTCCCTGTGTTTGACTTTCCTGTGGCTGGTGTCACTCAGGGCCAGGAACACCCTGGGAGCAGCAAATCCCATCTGCCCAGTGGTGCTTTCACAGAATGGTCCTGCAGTGCCTCACTTAGCAGGCTAATTTGTTTCTAAATATGTCCTTTTTTAAAAAATTATTATTATTAGAATCAGCTCTAGGGTTTGCCTGGTCTCAGTGCTGTTTAATGGGGATTAGTTTGAAGTGAAAATGTGTTTTCCATTTGTCTGAGAAAGACACAACAGGGAGCAGAGCCCTGGAGATTATTGGGAGCTTTGGGTGGTTCTGGGAGGCCAAAGGCCAAGTGACTCCAGCTTTCAGTGGAGTGTAATAATCCCCTGGAAAAGCACAGCCTGGGGTGTCTCATTGTGCAATTATGGGATGGAAATTGCAGTGCAGTGGGGATGATTGGCTGGGTGTCACTAGTGCAGCTCCAGCAGGAGCAGGAGCAGGCAGGGAAGGCTCTGCACTGCCCTGCTGCTGTGCCTTGGGATGCAGAGCCCAGAGCAGGAGGTGATTCCCTCACTCTTTTTCATGCCTTAAGCCTTGCACCCACCTCAGGATATTCAAACAGCTCATTAGTGGCACAGAATTCCTCTTTCCAGGCTCAGGGAGGCCACACTGCACAGTGCTTACCTACTCGTGTCTGTGATGTGTGGGAGATTGAAATCTTGGTATTAATTAAATGATTTGCCAACAGAGGAGCTCAGTGCCTTGTTTCATCAATCTTTATTCTCTTGTCTGTGGTTGCTAAAGCTTTCCCCTGCCTGCAGGCACTGCTCTGTGCTGTGGCTGAGGCACACCAAGGACACTGAGCAGCCCAGGGGCTCTGCCTGCAAACATTCCTAAAATCACACACACCACGCAAGACAAAGATGAAATTTCCTGGAGACCTTCCCAGCTCAGCATCCTGAAGGAAAGGGTTGGGGTCTGCTGGGGGTGCAGCATCCCTGTGATCCTCAGCCATCCCCTGGATATTTGCAGTTGGACACCAGCCTGCTTTACCCCCGGGGTGAGGGATACAAAAATATCATTCCTATTGTTCCTTCCTCCATCCCAGCTCTTTGCTGGCTGCATTTCTTGGGACAGGTCTGAATGCTGTTGGTGACCTTGTGAAAACACAATCTTCATTATGAGCAGCAGGTCAGAAATCCCCCTGGGCACAGTGAAATGCCTCACCTGCAATTCCTCAAATAGTTTCCACTGCTGTTAATCCCTTCAGGTGTAGAGGTCCTGCACATGGCTGTTCTCTAAATAGATATCATCTGGAGGGAGCTGGACACAACATTCTGCACCAAACAGCCTGGCTGGAGAGCACCCACAAGAATTATTTGTGGATTTATCAACAGCCCCAGTGATTTCCTGGGATGGCTCCTCTGCAGGGAGCAAACCCAGCTTGGAGCAGGAAAAGTTCCCTGGTGGTGGAGGTCAGGCTGAGCTCAGCCCATTCTGGAAACATGTTAAATTCCCATAAAAAGCACATTTTGGGGAAAGTCAAAGAGGTTTTGGGGTCTGTGGTGTCAGCCTAGCTCAGGCTTTAATCAAGGGTAAAGGAGCTCAAACCTCTCGTCAATGTGCACAAAATTTGATGTGCAGGAGCTGCTCCGTGGGAAAGCTCAGGTCACGTTTTCTCAGAACCCAGGTGAATAATCTGAATAATCTCCTCCAGTTCACAACAAAACAGTTTTTCCCACCCTCATGTCAGTTTTTACAGCCTTATAGGTGTGTTTTGTTCTGATAAGGAAAACTGTTGGGTTGGGTCTCTGCTGTTGAGTTCCCATGAAAAAATAAAAAAATAAAATCAGGGCTTCTCCAGTTTGTCATGACTCCCACTAAAGCAGCAGTTACCACAAATTAAATATTATAAATATGCTCTTCAGACAATATTTGGTATAGCTTTTAATTACTTTTATTAGAAATGCAGTGGCTAAAGTGATGTTAAATTAAAAAACAGCTTCTTCAAGAAATTCTTGCACATTCATTCAGTGACATCAGTTTGGGGTTTTGTATCCTCCTCTTAAAGGTCTGAAAAATCCCAATGTACCCTTTTTGTGAAAGGTGTGGGTATCAGGCCCAGCCTGGGGATAAACTGTGCCAGCTACCCCTGAAAAATGTGGATTTCTGTGGTCTGACCTTCTGGAGTTTTCTCTTGGGAAGGGTGTCTGAACTCCTTGCACAGAGCCTGGAATTCCCTGTGGAGAAAGGCACCAAAAGGGGGCTGTTGAAAGGAAAAAAAAAACCTTGTGAAGAGGTGGCAGGAAAGTTGCTGGTCTGTGCTATTCACTTGTTTAATAAAATAAACCCTTTAGACAACAGCCAATTTACAAGATCTCATTACAGGCCTGACTAAAAAAATCAGATTATGGTGATGTGTTACGCAAACAGCATTTATGGATCCTCATAAAAAGGAGTTTGGCTACTAAATGTTGCCTCTTCATGGCAGGGAAATGTAATTTGCATTTTTATATGTGGGTGAGCACCAGGGTTGGCCTCAGTCGTGTGAAACCTGGAGCTGACCCTGGGCTCCTTTTTCAGCTCTGTACAGGAAAGGAATTTATTAATTTATAACATTTTCCACCCACCAGATATGCCAAAGAGTTAGAGAAATTAAAATCGGGCAGGTGAAAGGGAAAAAGAAAATCTCAACAACAATGTGTAAAGGGGTGAGAGGATTTAGAATTTAGCAGGGAAAACTTTTTAAACAATTTCTTAGAGGGAAATGAGAGGGGTCCCATCTCTCAGGTTATTTGAAAGTTTAACCCCCAGAGCTCTCCAAGGGGCTCTTGGTGGCTTCAGGGCTATTTTTGACTCCTACAAGTGATGGGTGACCAATTCTGGTATTTTGCAGCTGTCAATGAAGGAGAAGAAAGCAAGGAAATCTTCCTTCCAAGGTGAGGAATCCACCGGGGACAAACGCCAGTGTGACATTCCTGAGCTTCTCTCCTTATTGTGCTTGGCCTGGGGCTTCCTCCCTGCAGCCCTGCCCTGGGCCAGCCAGCACAGAACCAGCCTGCTCTGTCCAATAAAACTTTATTGTGCTGCTTTTCAGAATAACAATTCCTCTCCTGGCCCTGGGAGAGCCAGGAAGGGACACAGGCAGGAAAACACAGCTCATCAGGAGTTGTGTGAAAGGATCTGAAAATGCAGCACAGTGTGGCATTCCAGCTCCATTCCATTAATTGTTCTTTTTTTATCATTATTATTATTA
>VXBI01009325.1:20934-37898 GCA_013397375.1 Toxostoma redivivum
CTTCCTGTGTCCATCCCGTGGCCGTCCCGTGTCCCTCCCTGTGTCCATCCCGTGTCCGGCCCGTGTCCATCCCATGCCCGACCCCCGCCCGCATCCCGCCCATCCCTTCCCTTCCCCTGCTCTGATCTGTGCCTGCCCCTCTCCTGCCCTGCCACGATTTGTAGATTCCCTGCAGGGACGGGGACTGCACCGCTGCCCTGATCTCCAACCTAAACCTCAGCTGGTGCAGCTTGAGGCTGTTTCCTCTTGTCCTGTCACTCGTTACTTGGGGGAAGAGACAGATCCCAGTTCTCTCCATGCTCCTGTCAGGGAGTTGTGCAGAGCCAGAAGTTCCCCCTGAGCCTCCTTTTCTCCAGGCTGAGCCCCTTCCCAGCTCCCTCAGCCACTCCTGGTGCCCCAGACCCTTCTCTACCTCAACTGTTCTTTTTTGGGGTCACTCCAGCACCCCAATGTCCATGGACAATGTCCTCTATGCTCCATAGAGCTCAGTTTCTCCTCTCTTGTGAAAAACACTGAGATTTTTAAACCCAGCAGTGCATGATGCCCCCAGTACTGGGCTCTCGTTCTGCTCTACCAGAACAGGGCCAAGAATTCCTCTCCAGGCTGAGCTGGCTCAGCCTAATGAGGCAGGACACGGGTCAGTCCCGTGCTAAACTGCTGCAGGGGGTGTTGGCTGTTGTTGAACAGCTGCTGGATCCTGCCCGAGAGGGAAATCCATTCACGCCTTGTATTTGGGGTTGTAAAGTTTGCAACTGTGCTGGGGAAACAGCAGAGCCGTGCTGGATTATTAAGAATGTTCAGTCACACAGAACAAGGGCCATAAAGTGAGGGGTCAGGTGCTGGCTGGCCCCGGGGTGGGCAGGGACAGGGAGCACGGGTCACCCCCAGGCAAGGCTGCTGCTGAGCACAGCAGCTCGTGGGCAGAGCCCATTAGTGATTGCCCTCTGGCCTGTGCACCTGCCTGCATCCAGACAGCTCAAAAACACCCTGACCCCACTGCAGAGGCTGTGCACAGGCAGTGGGAGGTTCTGGGAGAGATCTGCAAGGAATACAGGACCTGGAATTATGAATGCCGGTGAAAATTCAGAATTTTTCTTACTCAAGTACTTTTGGAAAAAAACCCAACTTTCTGATTCTCAGTAACACCTGTAGGACCAAGGAGTCAGCTCTGAGGTTGGCAAGGGCTGGGCTATTTCTCTTTATCAAATATCCCATCTGCATCCCCCTGCTGAGGGCTGAATATTTAGGATTTCCATGGCAACCAGTTTCTGAGCCCCTCTTCCAGGCAGACTGACTCTTGTCAGCTGATCCAGGGGTGCTGGAGGTGGTGGCTGAATTTATTCAAGCAATCACATTCTCTTTCCCAAGGCTAATGCCCATGAATACGGAGTTAGCCGAGCGAGTTGACAGGGATTCCATCCCCATGAACATGGATAATGTTCCAGCCCTGGAGAGCAGCATTTAATTGATGAGTGGGATTATATTTACACAGCAATTATAACAAAGTCAAGGTTGGCTTTCTGGGAAAGGCTGTTTGCTTTATCCTTGCTGCCTGGTTGTCCAGGAAAGCTTTTCCTTTATGGACAAGCAAAAAAAAATAATAAATGAAAGCAGATGCACTCAGCTCTTTTCATAGCCTACAAACAGCCCATGAAGCCAACTCAGGAGCCACGCTGGGGTTGCCTTGGCTACATCCATTAATTTACTCCATCCTAACTGGGATGCTGATTGTTTACCTGCTGAGGAATTAATAGTCAGGCCCTGCTATCCTCAGATGGCTGCTTGGGGCCAATGTAAAATGGATAAGGGCTCATTGTAAATCCCACATGAGTCAATGGGCTCTCAGTCCCCGTTTCCTTCAGAGCTGGAATTAGCCAGCCCTGCTGCCATACCCTGAAATATGGATTTTTTGTCCTCAAGGCACCTCTGCAAGGTAAGGTAAAGCCACTGACTCAGGTCAGGGATGGAAAGCTGGGGCTGGAAAGGAGAGCTCAGAATCACCCAGAGGTCCTGGCCCTCGCTGTCCCTTCAGTCTGGATTTCTTTCCATGGGTAGTGGGATGTGGGGACAGGAAAGGATAATGCCTGAGGTTTGTTCAGCTTGGAGCTGGACACAGGGAAGCAGCTGGAGCTGGAAACTGGGAGGGAATTTCACATCTTGTGTAGTCAGAGACCAGCAGCTGCATTCAGGTGCCTTTGATGGGACCTAGCTGGAAGTGAGGACTGGAGCTAAAAGCTGATGGAAACAAGAGGGTGGTGAGGAGCTCAAAGCACCTCTGAGCCCTGGCAAGGCAAGCAGAAACGTGCAGGAAATGCCCAGTGAGCTCCTGCAGACCCTGGGGGGAAGGAGAGCAGCCAAACCAGTGCCACCCTCATCCTTCCTCCTGGACAGACAGCACTGGGATCCTGACATTCCCAAATGCTCACAAACATTTCTCCTTCCAGGCTGAATCCAGCGTGGTTTGGGCCCATCTGAGTCACTGCAGAAGGGGAATACCCTGAGTGGCTCCTGCAAGGAATTCCTGTGCCAGAGACAGGGAAATCAGCCTGGGTGTCCTGAGCTTTTTACCACAGAAAGAGCTTTTATTTTCCTCTTAGCCCAAGCTAAGTCCTGACGTGGAATTTTTCTCCTCAGTTGACATTAGAATTAACTTGTTGACATCATTAGCAGAGCACATAATAGATAGCTGAACTGCTCTGATATTTATCTTTAGGTCAACAGCTCTTGAGACTCCAGGGGGAAATTAGAAAAAAGCATAGACTCTTTATTAGAAGAACTTAATTTAACTGTATTCAAACTTCATTAAGGAGAAAAGAAAAAAAAAAGATCATTCTTAATGCACTCTTGCTTTATAAAGTATGGAATAAGAATATTAGATTAGTTTGATCCTGGTTCCTATTAGGCACCACAGTAGATGAAAATGCACAAATTCCCTCCTTGAGTTAGGACTCCTGGATGTCAAATCAAAGCCCAGGTGCTCCACAACCCATTTCCTCTCCTCAGTGTTTTATGTTTCCTAGCCCTGTAATTCTCCCCAGGAAACCAGTAGAAATCCTAATTTCTTACCCCCCTCCCTGCCCCAAGTAACAGCCCTGGTGATTTAAACAATCAAGCAATGTTCTTACACTGTCTGCACCTCCTGCTCGCCAGAAACGGGGATGTGGTGAGGAAAACCATGGAGGGAAGGAAAGGAAATGACATTAACCTTTCCCATCTGATAAATAAGGGCTGCATTCAGCTGCAGTAATCCACATCCTTCCCTAGAGATCCACTTCATGTAATACCTAAGGGCTCAGTTAATTTCAAATTATTTCCACACCGGCCAGCTGATTTTTTTTGTGAATTATTGAGTCCCTGTGCATTTGGAGAAGGACTGGAGCACTCCTGTCATTCCCAACACTCTGAACAAGATGTGCCAGAGGCTCTGTGACACCCCCAGGGCTTCTCTGTGCCCCCAAAAAGGGACTTGGGTGCTGATTTTTGTGGGACCACCACTCTGTAAGCACTGCAGGCCCCAGAGCTGCTCTTCTCTGCAGGGACCTCCTCCCTGTCCCATCCAACATCCAGCACCTGCAGTTTTAATGGGATTAAAAGGGAATTTGAGCTTGGAAAGGGTGGGAATTTAGAGCAACAGCCTGAGCCAGGCTGCAAAAAGGGTTCTGCAGGTGTGTGAGGTGATGGGGTTTGAGGTGATGGGGTGGGAGCAGTGGCCATGCAGGGTGGGTTGAGGGATCCACACTCTCAAAGGATAAAAGCTGGGAATTAAATGTGCTTTTTCCCCTTTCTCCCTTTGCAATCCATGGGTGGCTCCAGTGTGTGCTCAGCTGGACCAGCCCCAGGAACCTGTGAGATGTGAGCAGGCATTGAGGGAGGGGTTTGCAAGGCAGGACAGGGAGCCAGGGAACTGATCCACTTGGAAATCAGCAGGGAACACCAGCCTGATGGGAAAACGTGGCATTTCTCTTAGTGGCAGGAAAATGAATCCACAAACACCAGAGGTGACAGAGGAGTCCTGTAACTTTATTGGGATAAAGAGAGTGTTCATGGGGCATTCCCCATGGGGTCTCTCAAACTTTTAGAGGATGCAGCCTCCTTTTAATCCCAATTTCCCAGCCACATTTCCCTATTTCCACATTGGCAGAAGTACTTGAGAGGTACAGACTTCCCAAAATGCCTAATATTCTAATGTGTACCCCCTCCCTGCTTTTCTTTTCCTCGTGTCTCTTTTCTTTTCCTCGTGTCTCTGTTCTTTTTCTCCAAACCCAGAGATGTAGCACAGTCTTGGGTGAGTAACAGTTTGTGTCAATTAGTGGAATTCCTATGGAATTTTTGGTTCCCCCCATTGTTTCTTTCCCCTCTCCCTATCTGGCTTTATCCATCCACAGTTTGTAAAAACTCCTCCTTCTCATTCCTTTCCATCCCTCCTCTTCTTCTTTCCTCAAAAATTCTCTTTACAAACCGTAGTTGACATTGACTTAACCTTTTGTTCCTGGGTCCTTTTTGGTTTTGCAATTATTCCCAGTGACATCATTTTCTGTCCTTTGTAGCCATTTCTGGGTCTGGAGGCACAGCCACCACCTGCATCCCTTTGATCACCTGCTGAATAAGCTGCACTAAGCAAGGGTCATGCATGGCAAAAAGATGAGAATTTCTGCAGCACATAAGAGGAAAAAAAAATTAATTTAACCCACAGTCCACCAGGTAACCATGAAAACACATCCCATTCCCATCCTTTCCACGTTTGGACTGGTACATGAGCTGACTTTTTAATTCCCTTTGTTATTTGTTTCACTACTTTTCCACTGTCATCCATTTGCAGACAGCAGTTTGAGTCATTTAATTTTCCACACATTAGTATTGATCCACAGCCCGCTGAAACCATGGGAATCTTGTCATTGGCATCAAGGCATTTGGGATTAAGTTCCTACATTTTGAGACATGTTCCTTCCTCTTTGATTTTTTTTTTTTCCCTTTAGGGAGTGTAACTACCAGAACATAACAACCCAAAGTTGGGTGCAATTTTGCAACTTTTCTGATGCTGTAACGAGCTGTGCTCCCAGGGTTCATTATGAGGCTGTCTTGGAGCTTGCTGGTGAAACAGGAAAAACAAGAAATCCGACCTCACTGCAGTGCTTAATTGAAGTGCATTTATTGACTGCTTTTAAGCTCTTATAGCAACTGTGTTTGCTGAGAACTGAGGGCCCTTGGCTTTAATTCACCCTGGGAGACACAGCCTTGACAAAAATCTGTCACACTCCAGGGCTGGGCTGGGAGCTGCAGATTGGAGATTTTCCTCTCCTTGTGGTGCTGGTCAGCTTCTCTCCCTCTCCAGAACTCCCATGTGGGATAAAAATGCCAGAAGAAAAGCAAGAGCATCATGCTGGGCATGTTTTTGGTGATTTCTTGGTGCCAGGGCAGGTAACCTGAATTAAGAAAGAGAAAAACCCTTTTTGCTAAAATATCTTAAAGATTCTTCAAGCTACAAATCTTTTGAAGAGTTTGAATCTCCAACCTCATAATGCTAAGGAGGGAGGACTGAGAAAATCCAACTCAGTGCCAGAGGGAGCTGCAGTGGGATCTCAGCTGGGAAATGTGCCTTTGAGACAGCACTGTGACCCTTAATGCTGCTGAATCCTTATCCCCATCCATCTGCACTGGAAATTCAGGCAGAAAGCTGCAGCCTGTGACCCTGCTGTGACCTGAAGAACAGCTCCTCTCTTCCCTCAGCAGGCAGTGCTGCCTCCAGCATCATCCATTAGTGCTGAACTTTGCCCAGTTTTGTCTGGATTCGGGGACTTGTTCCACTGGCAGGAAGGATTTCTGAGCTCCTTGCGTTATCTCTGCTGAGCACAGCTGAGAACAGCTGCCTGGGGAGAGAGGCAGGAGGGGTGGGAACAGTCCTGGAATAGCTGGAATAGCTGGAATAGCTGGATTAGATGGATGTGGCCCTCCCCTGGTGCAGGAGGCAAAGCTGAGCTTGCAAGAAGTGCAAAGGGACATTTTTGGGTGTGATGTCACGCTGGCTGTGTGTGAGACCTGCTGGTTTCACCCCTGATCTCGCTCCCTGTCATGCTAATTAAATTAATCTGGCTGGGGTTTGGTTTTTCCCAGAGTTTTGGAACGTTCTTGGCTCTGCAGAGCTGCAGGTGCTCAGCACAGTGAGGCAGGTGAAGGAAAGGTCTGAACCCTCCTTGTTGCAGCCCAGGTGCAAACCTGACCCAGAGGAGATGGGGTGGGTGCTCTTCGAGGGGACTATGATGCAAATTTATGCAGATGAAGTCATTAATTTACTGTGGGCTCTTTTTCTACTTTCTGGGTGACAAAGAGGCATCGACTCTGCCGGGAACAAGCCTGGAAATGGCAGATTTGTGCCCAAAGTGCCAACTTAAAAAAGCTTTAGAGCCTGGAAAAGACTGATTGTCAGTTCTTTAGGAGATTTCAGGGCAGTGGGAGGGTGGAAGTTGTTTCATCCTGGCCACCGAGCTCTTGGCTGCTCTTTCCTGGCATTTATGAGCAGATTCTCGTGCCTTGGGTTGCCAGGAGCAAAGCTCCATGGCCAGCAGGGCACAGGCAGCACGGAATTTGACAGCCCTAATTAAGAATTTATTGATAAACCCCGGGGTAAAATCAGTGCCTGCATCTCGGTTCTAAAGATTGTAGCAGAGCATTCCCAGGGATGAGTTTTATCCCTGGAAAGGGCTGTGGAAGTGGAAGCTTTTCACACTGACCTCGTTTTTGTGGTCACTGTGACCTGTCAAAAACCACCCTCAGCTCTCTGGGATCCTCTCAAGTGACAGGGACAGAAGCTGAGCTGGTCTTTAGTGACCAATTCAGAGCCTGGAGTAAAGCAGGAATTTAAAATAACCTGCTGTGAGGGCAGTGAGCACCAGCACGGCGTTCTGAGGAGGAAAATGAGGGAAAAATGAGGGAAAATTGAGGTTTTCTACACCTCTTGGTGACATTTATTGCCAGCCTGGTGCTGGGATGCAAGGATAAAATCCAAGGCCCCAAGATATCTGTGCTGCCTGCAAAAAGCCCTTTGCACTTTTCCAGCAGCCCTCAGTCAAGGCTGCAGTGCAGGGGCTGTAATTACCTCTGGATCAGGGAAACGGGGAAGGTTTGGGGTCAAGTCGGCTCCTGGTGTAAATCCTTTGGTTGCTTCACACTTCTTGCAAAGCAGACCTTGAACCTTTTACAGAAAAACAATTGGAAAACTGCTGGGCTCCCCAAAGCAGCATTTTTCTCACCAGTTTGAATGTGCTGAAAGGACAGGATTTTCTGTGAACTTTTCCCAAACAGTCTTGCTTTTTTTTTTTTTTTTTCCTCCTTCTCTTTGAGAAGGGGAGGAGTTGTGTCTAAAAAAACAAACCCAACCTGTCGTTCTCAGCTCTGCCAACCTGTCAGTCCAGCCATGCAAGAAGAGAGGGAGAGAGACAGAGCAAAAGAAATGAGGGAGTGAAGCAGAGATTCTTTCAAAGCTCAGCAGGACATTAAGGTAAAGCCATTTCTCCCTTCCTTAATTCCCCTTTTTTATGTGTTTGTACACATAAACAGAAATTCTGTTGCCTTAGAGAACTGTAAACGAACTGAACATCCCGGCTGGGAATAAACTGCTCATGGCTCAGCTGGAGGGGTGTTTGGAGTGTAACCTGGCAGCTCCTTAGCTGTTGTTTGGAAACACGGTTTGTGTGCCTGGAATTCCCGTTCATTTGAATACTGAAGAGAGGCAGAGCTTGTTGGAGCCCATGTTTAGGGAGGCTGCTAAGCTGGGTAATTGCAGGGCTGAGCCAGGCTCTAATTACCGCGGATCAGGGTGAGAACTTGTCAGAGAGGAGGGAAATCCCGCCAGAGCTGCCAAGTGCAGGGCTCTGCCTCCTTCTCCTGGAGCACCTGGGGTGGATCCCAGCGGGGATGGGCTGTGGGACCACCCAGACCTAGGGCTGGGCCGCTTTGGCATCTCCTCCTGTCCCTCCTGGGGATCCCTGAGGCAGGAGGGCAGAGCAGCACAGGCACTCTCAGCTCACCCCGGGGAAACCGAGGCTCGCAGAGTGTGAGAAAGGGTGCTTGGAATGAGTCAGGGAGATGGCTGCGCCTCGGGAGCCTGCTCAGGGTTTGCTGGGACGATTGGAACAGGAATGGACACAACTGCTTGGATCTGGGGTCAGGGCAGGAGCACCTGTGTGACCCCATACCTGTGCCCAAATGTGTCTGTGCCAGGAGCTGAGAGATTCCCCCCCTCCTATGCCATGAAAATCCACAAAAAAAAAAGGTGAGAAAGCAAGAATCTTTTTTGCCCCCTCCTATGCCAAGAAAATCCACAAAAAAAAGTTGAGAAAGCAAGAATCTTGCTCATCCCCCTTGGAAATCCCTCTATTTCCATATTTCAAACATTTCAAACTGTCCTGCAAGCTCTGTAACACCCTTCTGAGCAGGCTGAGGACCTGGGAAGGTGTCAGAGGCAGAGTGGGGGCAGGATTTCCTCTCCTTGCTGTCTCTTTGGGGTTTTCACTCCTGCTGGATGCAAGGTGCAGCTCACCGGGCACAGAGCGAGCTGGAAGGGCAGGGAAACACAAGGCAGCTGTCACTGAAAGCCTTGGAATGCCTCTGCAGGGCTCTGGTTACTCAATTTTGCATCTTCCCTGCTCAGTCCCTCAATCCCTGTGCCTGTGCTGTGGATCAAAGCTCTTTTCCAGGCAGTGGCCACCACATCCTGGAAATCCAGAGGGGATCCAGGCTCTGAGGGCTGCTCTGTCGGGATAAAATTGCAAATTCCCGGTGTTCCATCGTTTTCCTTTCTTCTGGGATCGTGTTCTCCTGGGAGCCCTGACTCATTCCCTGTGGGGATGCTGATACAGAGTGATTATAAACACTTAATAAACAGAATAACCTTCTTTTAAAGTGTTTTCTGTAATATTGTTGTGAGCTTTCTTGCCAGAGCTGGAATGGAGAGGGAAGTGCTTTTTTCAAGTGAATGTAATGGGTGGAGAAGAGGAAGTGAATATTTAAATTTTGGTGGAGATAAACTTTTTTTATTCCTTGTTACAGTAACAGAACTTAGTCACTGAAAGAAGGAAAGGAGGAAAATTAACATTCCTGGTCTGCAAGGACTTCACTAATGAACCTCACAGCTTCTTCTCTTCTCTTCCTCTTCTCTTCCTCTTCTCTCCGAATTCCTGCTCTGGGAAAGGTGTGACTGCAGTGCGATAAGGAGATCGGTGCTGCTAAATCAGCGAGCCCGCAGAGCTGGGACAGTTCATCTATTACAGACAAAACCAGAATTAGTACAGCCCCTGCTGATGGATGGTTTGGCAGCACTCAGCAAATGCCAGCTGATCAATCAGGGTTAACCAGCTGCAAACTCGCTAAATTCAGCTCGTACCAAGGCAATCCATATTTTTGATGAGCTTCATTAGTGCAGCAACAACTCGGAATTCCCTGCCAAGCCCTCGCTACAGGATTTCTGTACCTGTCACTGCGGAGGCTGGCACTGATGGATGGGTCATTTGTTCGGGGAGTTTCTCCTAAAGAAATAAACTTCAGCAAAGGACGAGGTGCCAGACAAAAAGGCTGAAATCTGAGCTGCCCCTCTGCCAGCAGAGCTTCTGAGCAGCTCCTGGAAAGGTCAGGAGGGAAACACTCCAAACTGAGAAAGTTCCTGCTTTCCACCAGAACGCTGCTCCCTCACCTCTGTTTGAAAATTAAGGGATAAAGGGCTTTAATTTCAGTATTTGATAAGGATTTTTAGGGTGCAGCAATTTGCTAAGGTGAATACGCTGAAATGCACATATATGGTACATTGCATATATAATTAATAGATCTTGTAAATTAGCATATTAACAAGGATGCTCTAATCAGAGGCTTGAATGAACAGCGTGGCATCTTTTTATCCTGAAGTATTTTCTCTTAGATGGGTTGAATTTGAGTTTACAGGACGTGTTTCAGAGGGGGGTTTGTGTAATGCTGCTCCCTCACCTCAGTGCTCCCTGGTGTGACTGAAATTCTGGAGGCTGGCTGATCTCTGTCCCTTTTTCTGTTATTAGTCACCTTTCTTGCCCAATATTCTCACCCTGATAGAGTTTGGTAAGAGAACAGCCTTTTCCAGTAATTCATTGTGCAATTAAACTGTTCAGTGATAAATACAAACGAGCACAGCAAGCAAGCTCCACCTCACATTTCTGCCTGCTCTTAAACCAGGCTTGATTCGATTCTTCATCTCTCCATCTTCAGTTGTAAAAAGGGACTTGTCTGTCCTGCCTGGCAGGAGCCAAAGCTGGGGCTCAGGAAGGGCCCTGCTGCATTTCACAATCTTCATTTCTTGTGTTTTCCACTCATCCTTCCATCACTGGTTCCTCTTTTCAAAGCAGATAAATTCGTGTTCTGAGGGTGCACACAGGGGAGGATCATCTTCAGCTCCTCAGCTGCTCTTTGTGGTGGCTTGGTGGGGTGGAGAACTGGGAGAGGGGAGAGGATTTCAGCTCTTAATTTCCTGTGGAAAGGTTCAGCAGAGGAACCATTGAATTTTGGGGTTCTCCTTGCTGTCGTGGCACAAATAAAAATCTAAGGTCTGACATTTCATAAAAATCAACAATCTGGCAAACAAACTGGAAAAAAAAATTTTGGTGAACAACCATTGTTTCAGGCAAATTTGCTTCAAGGGAAAACCAAGCTGGGTTCACAGAGCTGTGTGAAAGGACTCACCTGGATAAAAGAATTTTTTTTGCTGGAAAATTTCCATGTTTAATAAAGACATTCCTGAGACAATTTCACAAAACCTCTCCAGTTTTAGAATATCCTCTCCCAAGCTGGTTTCAGACTGGCACCAGATGTTGTGCAGAGCAGCATCAGGGCAGTGCTGGGGAGTGGCAGAGGCTGCAGCCCCTGGCCCTGCTCACTCCTGACTTCACTGAGCTGCTGCTGGATGCCCAAGTGGCCCCTTCTGCTCTCCAGGAACTGCAATCCTGGGAGAAAGAGCAATTTCCTCCCTGGCTCTGTCCCACTCAAAGATAGATTAGGACAAATCTGAGCCACGGAGATGATATTCACTTCATAAAAGCAGAGGCCATAAAACACAGGCCACTTTCCACCAGAAATCTCAACGGGGAAATTCAAATATTTCTATTTCCACTCACAAACCTTCACCAGCTGTTTGACTATTCATGAAAATCCTTTCAGTTTTCCACAACTGAGTGAGGACTCTTTCCAGGAGCGGCCTGTGGTGAGATTTCCAGTGCACTCTTGCTCTGGATAGACTTTGAATATTAATCTTTTCATGGTATTTTGTCACCACAACCAGTTATTCCACAAAGAAACGAGGCAATTGGTGCCTCGTGCAAAAAACCCCAAGTAACCCTCCAACAACTCCTGCGAGTTTCTGTTATTCAGGCCTCAGAAAGGCTTGATTTGGATATTTTTTTTCAGTGGGAATAAGTAATTAGTGCTTTGCTTTATCTCCAGCCTGTTCAAATGGAGCTCAGCGATTGGTGAGGCAGTTTTGGATGGAGGTGCAGTTGCCCTGGCAACAATCTCGAGTGAAATCAGAACCTTTTGAGCAGCCAGTGGAATGTGGTTCCACTTGGATGACAATGGGTCAGAGCGTTTTAATGGGTAGGAAGCGATCCAGCACAATGGGATTTATTGCGGCTGTGACATCAGATTGACACCATTCCTGCAAATCCTGCAGCCTGTGGCAGACCCCGGCTCAAACCTGCTCGGTGGAAAATGCCGGTAATCATTTTGTTTTCCAAATCCAGCAGAGCCCGCGTGTCCCAGGGGACTGGCAGGGATATCTCCCAAGGCAGAGCAACCCCAGCTCGGTGCTCAGAGCCCTCAGGAGGGGCTGTGCTGACACCAGCAATGGTTCTGGGATCCAAAGCTGCTGCAGAACTTCTGCCCTTGCAGGGTTTGATATCACCAGAGCAATTCCCAGTGATTTCCAGGATGGTAATTCAGGCTCTTAAACCTGATTGCATTTGCTGACAGACAAGACCTGGCAGGAGCAAGTCCTAAAGCAGCTCTGGAAGAAAAGGTTCCCTGTTCAGTGGGGAGGGGAAAGATTCCATCCCTCCTGCCTGGACATTTTCCCAACTCCTGCAATAGGGATCCTTTTATTCTGGAAGATCCCAGGGTTCTGTCTCAAGGGATACAATGCCCAGGAGCTGGACAGGAGGATGTGCTGCCTGCAGCTTTAAGGAAATGCAGGTTAGGGTGCCAAAATCTGTCCCTCTGTCCTGAACCGAAAGCACAGGAAGGTTGGCATCCTTGGGATGTCCCCACAGACCTCTGTCACACATAAAAATCCAGAAAAAAAAAAATCCAGAGCCACCTGTTTTGCTGGCATCAGAAATGGCCCTTAGCACTCATTTCACGTGGGCGGCCCTTGAACCTTTTACCAATTTTCCTTTTGAATCAATGGAGGTGCTTCCCATTCCTTTTTTGATATGAAAAGCAGATTTTTTTTCCTCAGTCACGGCTGGTACCCTGCACATCCTTTCATTGTTGATAGGAGGCTTTTACAGCAACAAAGCCCCAATCATTCCTCTCCTTGGAATTAGTGCTGGAGAACAATTGAGCCAGATAATGACACAACCAGTTTCTTGTCTTCCTCGGTGGGAAATGGGCTCGGAGCTCTCGATGTCCATAAACAGCCAAGGGTGTGGAAGGCGAGGAGTGACCTCAAAGCCGGGTTTTACACGGCAGAACAAAGAGATCTGCGAGCCTGAATGGAAAAACACCCCGAGAGCAGATCGATGGCATAAGGTCATAATTATCACAATTATCAACACTCGTCAGGCGTGGCTGGAGGCCCTGGCAGCTCCTCCAGACAGCAGGAGCAGCCAGGGGTGACTGCAGGGACATTTCTGCATCCCTGGGTGGCTGCAGGGACATCTCTGCAGGGGGATGGAGGCTCTGATTCCTCAGCATTTCAGCTTTTATATTTTCATCTGTTCATAACCCTGCAGTTCTTCAGTGTAGAACTCCAAACCCCACAGCCAGTGTGAGCTGCTGCTCTCCCATTGGGGCACACACAACAATTCCTCTCCAGGCTGGAATCAAGGACACCTCACTGCCTCAGGCCCCAGAGATGGAAACAAAAGGGATTGGGGGAGCAAATTTGGGGTCAATGACTTCATTACCTGGAGCTGGAATTGGGAGATTAACCCCAATATGCAAATGGACCAAAGTTATCAAAGTGTGAAACCCCTGAGCCATTGTCCATTTTGGGTGGGCTTCATCTGCCCTAAATGTAGAAATAGAACTGCTTTTTATTCCCTTAATTTTGTCTGGTCCTTGTTTTCAGGTAGCCCCAAAAGGCATCAGCTCATCCTCAGGGATGTTTCTGGCCAGTTTTGCTCTCAGATTGTTTTCCCTTTGTTGCAGCACTTCTGGCATTGTTACAGCACCTCTGAGGTCACTTTTTCATTCTTCTTAATCCAAATTTTCTTTCCCTCCAGTGATCAGCCTTGAGGTTGATCCCAAATTAAGACACCCCAGTGATGTTTGTGTGGTGTTTATTTTGTTGGGTGTTTTGATTTTGGTGGGTTTTTTGTTTGTTTGTTTGTTTTCTGTGGGAAACATTGCTTTGTGTTCTTCAAACACTTCACTTCCTGAAGTTCATGCTGAGGTGATGGAGCTCAGCATCAGAGGGAATGTTCCAGAGGAGGAATGAGCTGGGCTTAGGATTTGGGCTGGGCAGGCCTTGAGAGTGAAAGTGATTTGGTGTTTCATTAATCACCTTTGGATTTGTGCTAATTTGGAAGGACCCTGGCTCTGAGCGGGAGCAAGTGATGCTGTAATTCCATTTTAGTCAGTGAAAACAGGAGTAAAAACGACCCAGGGAAAATACAAAATAGGATAAATCTCCCACTGAGGCTGTGCTCATCACTCCTGAATTCAATTTAATTCTGATGGCCGATCATTTATCCAACTCCCAACTAATCTGGAGTGAATCAGGGGACAGTGGCAGTAAATTTCAAACCAGAGGGTGAAATTCTCTTTGGCCACGCTCTTGTCTCTGGTGACAGCACTGCTGTAAAGGTAACATGGAATAAATGAGAGACATTTATTTCACAGGCCCACAGCACCTGTGAGGCCAAACAGAAAAGTTGTCACTCAAAACAATCTTTAGGAATTGCTTTGGCAATAAAATCAACCCTACTGCAGTTTAGATATCTTTCTTTGTGTGTGTGGAGTGTTGACATTTGCAATGTAGCAGGTTTTTATTTGATGTATTTTTGTTAACATGGGCTCTGATAAGATCTGCTCGCTCCTTCACACTGTTTGCCTGGAGAAGTAAAACAGGAAAAACACGGCTGGCTGAGCAGCTCGGTGGCAAAGAGCTTGGAATGGGCTCAGTTCCCATCGAGGAGCTCCTCCACTCAGCACGGATGGGGAAAATCTCCCACACAAAGGGAAACCACAGACTTCCAATCCCGGGCCTTAGGGGCACAAATCAGCCTCTGTGCAAGTCACAGGGAGGCAAAAATCCCATTAAAAACAATCCCTACACTGATTTTTTTTATTAAAGGCAACTTCTAGGTATATCTCACATCTACAGGCATGGATAAGGGGCAAAGAAATGTTGGAATATCCCCCAATAAGGAGCACAGTAATATTGGAATATCCCTGGATAAGGGGCACAGGAATATTGGAATTTCCCTGGATAAGGGGCACAGGAATGTTGAATATCCCTGGATAAGGGACACAGGAATATTGGAATATCCCTGGATAAGGGGCACAGGAATATTGAATATCCCTGGATAAGGGACACAGGAATATTGGAATATCCCTGGATAAGGGGCACAGGAATATTGGAATATCCTGGATAAGGGGCACAGGAATGTCGAATATCCCTGGATAAGGGAGCCAGCTGGGGATCCAGCAGCTCCAGGCTGTGCTGTCCCAGTGCCTTTCCTGCTCCCCGGTGCAGCAAACAGGAAGGAGAGGAGTTCTCTGCCTGCCTCAGGAAGCAGAGCTGCTCCGGGTGACGTTAGGGAAGCTGTCCCTGAGCCTGGAAGAGCCCTTTTGGAATATCAGCTCCTGCCTGCCCCCAGATCCCGGATTATTAATAACCTGTTGTGTTTTGGGAAGGGACAGAACAGCAAATAACAGAGCTGAGGGTGTTGGCTCTGTTAAATGAGTGCTCAGCACTCTGTGATCCCATTCTGTCATTGTTCCTGACCTGCCACTCACCTACTGCTGATTGCATTAATTCATTAATTACATCATGGCTATTCAGAGCTGCAACAAACTGTTCTCCTGCTCCTGGCCAACAAGGGCCAGGGGGAAGAAAAGTTCCTCGAGGAATTTTGCTGGGGCTCTGAAGGCTGAGGGAAATCCATGAGTGCAGTGTGGGGTGGAATCTGCAGAGGGATGGGGATGAGGCTTCCCTGGGCATCAGGACAGACACCCGTGAGTCAGGAAACGCTAATTAGTGCTGGCACTGCTATTTGATTGCCTCACAGCTAATTTGCATTAAATCCTGCTGAATTAAGGAATGGGTTGGTTACTGATTTCCAAAGGGAGAAGTCTGGATAGAAAATACATTTTTTCAGCTGTTCCATCTCTGCCTGGTTCGGAAGTGTCCAAGGCCAGGTTGGATGGGGGCTGGAGCATCCTGATCCAGTGGGAGGTGTCCCTGCCCATGGAAGAAGATCTTTAAGGTCCTTTCCAACCCAAACAGTTCCATGACTTTCAGCTCTAGGATGTGTCCCAGCTATAGCAGCTTTAAGAATTGGAGCTGCAGAGGCTGGAGCAGAAATGGAGACCCTTGAGGATCAAAATGCAAATGGCTCTCAGCTGATGGGAAGAGAACCAGGACAGGGAATTTCCAGGCAGGAGAGGGGATGACAGCAGTCCTGGGGGGATCCAGCTGCCCCATTCCAGTGTGGGACACACAGCAGGATCACCCCTGGTCACCAGCTGGGCCATCCCAGTTCAGTCCCAGTTCAGGTTGAGCTGTACTGGGGCAGCCTGGGGCACCCAGCCAGGACCCCAGGAGGGGAGGCTGAGCTGAGACTGCTGTCCCTAATCCCAGCTGTGCCCAGTCCCTGCTGTCCCCTGTCCCAGCTGTCCCCAGTCCCTGCTGTCCCCAGTCCCAGCTGTCCCCACTCCCTGCTGTCCCCATTCCCTGCTGTCCCCAGTCCCTGCTGTCCCCAGTCCCCTCTGTGCAGGAGCTGCTGGGAGCTGAGGGTTAAGAGGAGGAAGAGACTCCCCAGTGGGAGCAGTTTTAGGTTTCCCCCCTGCCAAAGTGTCTGGGACAAAGAATGGCAGCGAGGCCCCAAACCAAGAGCTTCCAGTTGCCAGCACTTTCCATTTCTCCTGGTATTTCAGTGTTTCCACTGCTGGCTCCTGGCTGGAGCCATGCAGTGCATACAGTGCAAATAAATTAAAATAGACATTCACAGCTTTCTATGGATTTTGGGAATTGCTCTGAGTGGGAAGCAGGGAGCTGCTTCCCTTTGAACCTGTGGCTCTGAAATGGGCAACCAGCCTTCACCAAGGAGCAGCTTCCAGTCTGTCTTCTCTGACTTTAAGGGACCAAACTTCATTTTTATTTTTATGTTTTTATTGGTTTTGTTGTCAGCAGATCTGGTTTCACTTAGATGAATTAAATGTCAATATATCTGTTGCTGTGAGTTGTTCCAGTGGGGATCACAGCACCATTGCGTGACTCAAAAATCTCTGCAAAGCTCTGCTGCTCTTTGGTGTCTATGTCTGGTCTTTAAAATGCTCAATAAACACTTTGATATTGATACTTTAGGTCTCTGTCTGTATGGAGACATTGAGTAAGGAGCCTAAGAAATAAGCAATATTTTGCTCTGGTTTTGGTATATTAGAAGCAGAATGGTTTGGGTTGGAAGGGACCTTAAAGATCATCCAGTGTTTTATTTCTTTTATTTTTTATATAAAATAGATATAAATATTATGTGTATATATATATACTTTATTATTTTATTATTTTTATT
>VXBI01009328.1:0-42723 GCA_013397375.1 Toxostoma redivivum
ACTCATATTTTGGTAAATCAGATAAAATTCAATATCAGGGTGCATAATTTTGTAGATCAGTAAAATTAACAGATGACTAGGAAACCAGCAGACTAGATTTTTAGGACTGCTTTTGCAGCTTCTGTAGTTTAACCCCAGCCAGCAACCAAGCCCCACACAGCCACTCACTCACTCCCACCAGCAGGATCAGGGAGAGAATTAGAAGGGTAAAAGTTGTAGAACTTGTGGGTTGAGATAAAGACAGTTTAATAGGGAAAGCCCACAAAATAAAAGAAAGAACTAATTCACTGCTTCTCAAGGGCAGTCAGCTGTTCAACACTCTCCAGGAGATCAGGTCCCCATCACATGCAGGGGTTACTTGGGAAGACAAGAACCATCACTCCAAATGTGCTCCCCTGCCTCCTTCTTCCCTCCGCTTTATCTACTAAGCATGATGCTCTGGAATATCCCTCTGGTCAGTCTGGGTCACCTGTCCTGGCTGTGTCTCTTCCCAACCTCCCATGCACCCTCAGCCTCCTCACTGGTGGGGCAGTACAAACAGCAGAAAAGGCCTTGGCTCTGTGCAAACCCTGCTCAGGAATAACAAGAACATCTCTGTATTATCAACCCTGTGCTCACCACAAATCTTAAACGTAGCTCCATACTTGCCACTGTGAAGAAAATTACCTCAAACAAAACCAGCACAAGTATTAATCAAATTTATTTGTCAAATACATAAAATCTGGTAAATCAGTGAGGTTTTTTAGATACACAAGTATATTTAAATGCTAATGGTGCTTCTAAAAGTTCTAATACTATTAATTATCTTCTTTTTCATGATGCATTTTAGTTTCATCATATGAGTCTACTTTTGATCCACTGATAGACAGCATCTAGCACATAAAAGTAATTGCAAGCACAATAAAAGCGTGGTGAATATGTAAAAGTGAAGTAAATACCTTTTATTTTTTAATGAATATTTGGGTTTAGAAACAATAGAAGAATTCTAACATTTATCAATATTTGAGAATTTAGCATAATTTTGCTTTGATAGTGAAAATTTTTGAGGAAGATATACTTGGTACATAAGTTATAACTATCAGAGAATAATTAATTTAACTTTACAATAAATTATTTTGAAACCGAATATCTCAGACTTGACATTAAATAATAAGTTGTTAAATATTTGTTGATGTTTTAAAATATTACCTAGATTTTATTTCCAGATAAGAAGCAAGCAGAAATTAAGTCAAATGTTAATGCCATATTGATCTATTTGATAGAAATAACTTTATCTGTCATTTATCCTCCTAATATTTCATATTAGACTATACACCTGAAGCAGGCTGAGCTCAGTGCTCTGAACTAAAATCTAGAAGTCAAAATGGAAAACTTTACTACATAAACCCTTTGTGGAAAAAATAAAATATGTTTATAAGTTCAAAGATTTCTAAATAAATATTGATGTAAAGATGCATCATATTTAAACAACAAAAGACATATACCATAATAATAAAGCCTGAATTTGACTAAAGAGTGAATAATTTTTCTGATGTAAGATGTCTGAAAGCTTGAAGTATGAAAATGGAGGACTTTCTTATTCAATGTGTGAGGTAGATACAGTTTCTATTCCCTTTTGTGAATGTTATGACTAACAAAATTACAGTACAATAAGAGCTGAACTAGTGTCTGTACTCTGTAGAAGGAAGAGTGTGAAGACTGAATGAAAAGCTTCTGTCAGAGGAGTACATTTTCAATGACTGGTGTTGAGTGCGTTATATGGAAACACACAAATGTGTTAAGCAAGCCCTTCCATGTAAACACAAAATGAGAACAGAATAACTCCTTTGCAATTTCACAGTTTAGCTACAAGTAAAATGACTTATTTTCTATCTTCAAAGCTCCTAAGCACCTTAGCCCCTCAAGTACCATGCACCTATCATGCCACTTACACTAGGATTTGGTATCTGACATATACCAAGTGATTGTCAAAAGGACCCCAAGCAATCATTAGGTGTTAGTTTGTTATCTTCTGCATAGTTTATTATGGCATTTTCACAGATCCATTGTCTGACCTTGATTAAAATTCAGGAAATGTTAGCCCATTGTCTGTGTTCAGACCACAGAACAATACCTCTATTTTGACATACCTTTAATAAACCAGACATTTCATTTATCTTTGCAAAATGGAGTTAGATTGCTGGTTTATTTATCCTTCATGCACATCTGAGATGTAATTGGCAGACTTGTTATAGACATATTATTAAGCTATTTCAGCTCTACATGTCATTCCACAATAATTTGAACAATAGCAATTTTGAGATCTCCGCTGGCTACAAAATAATGGGAGTGCCTCAGAGTCTACAAAATATATTGATAGTATTACTCAGTTCTCAGTTTTCATTTTAATTGAAGCCATTAGCAAATAATTATTCTAGTCCAGAAATAATAGTTAATAAAGTTCTGGAGATCATATCTGCTCCTGTTGCTCTAAGTTCTGACTATTCCAGCTGAAGAATAAGAGCCCTGTACTACAGTTTTTCTATCAGAAGATAGACTGCTTATTAGAGGATTCAATAGACATGTATAGTGAGTATACAGTGCTCTTGAAAGATGCTAGTTGGTTTACCTGAAAATGGAAATTTTCTACGCTATGATATGGATAATATTTAACATTGGTGTCATCATCTGAGGTTTTCCAGGTGTGTGTCAAGTCCTGCCAGAATGTTTCCCATGGGATTATGAATTATAAATCCATTAAACAGGATGAGGGATGAACACTCATTTTGCCCTGCACTGAGCAGTGCAGTGGGTAACCTCAAGGGTCCTCTCCAACAAAAAGTGATTCTCCAACTTAATGAGCCTGTGCTTGTCCCGGGCAGTGCCTGGACTTGACTCAGACATGCTCTCAGCACCCTGCAATGGAGCATTCCTTTTTTATATAGAGAAAAATGAAGGCAGAGAGCTTTTGTATATGATCATAATATATGATGATATCTTATCAGCCATCAGAAGTATCTTTAGTGTATAATCCCTGAGAAAAATCTAGGCCTATAAGAAAAAATCGTCTATATGATGGCTCTTTTTTTTACAATTACCATATAAACAATATTATTCTTAAAGATCTCAATTTCCTTAAACACTGTTAAGGACACTGAAGGAACTTGCCATAGAATAAACCACCGCAGCAGGAACTTGAGATAAGTACAGAAGAGAGGAATTTGCAGCAGGAAGGCACTAATTCCAGGCCTAGGAGAGCTGAGGTCTGGTTAGCACCTTACAGGTAAAAATTCCATCTGTGCAGACTGTGAAAAAGGAAGCAATTGCTTATACACATGCCATGCCAAGTTATGAGAACAACATCTACGCCCTGTGGATACCCAGAACGTGGACTACATAAAGGTGTTGCTTGAGTAGAACCACTTTGAGACCCTTACCACTTAGAGGACACAGGTGAAGAAAGACCAGGGAGATGTCATGGGATCCACAGGTGTGGATCAGACTGTCTGCTGCTTGATCTCTCTCTGTATCTCCCTCTTCACCCCTGCCCCCCTTTCCCATTTCCTTCTTACATTTACAGTTAAATAAAATCTGTACTATTGACTTTGGCATTTGCGCCTTAATTTGGGCTGTGGCATCTCTTAATAATCAGATCATAACACTATGTTATTTATAATATCATGGAATCATAGAGTGACCTGGACTGAAAATGAACTTTAAAGATTATCTAGCTCCAATCATCACACCACAGGCAGGGGCATCTTTCCCTAGACTGAATTGCTCAGAGGTCCACCCAGCCTGACCTTAAATACTTCCAGGCATGGAGCATCTACAGCTTCTCTGGGAAATCTGTTCCACTGCCTCACCTCATAGTAAAGAATTTCTTCCTAATATCTAACCTAAACCTGCTCTCATTCAGTTTGAAATAATTTCTCCTTATCCTTTCACTAGGTGATCTGGTAAAAATTCTCTCTCTATCTTTCTTATATGCTTCCGTCAGATACTGGAAGGCCACAATTAGGTCACACCAAAATTATCTTACCTTAAACTGTTAACTGTTTAACACTTTTGTCATATGTATTTTTGTGCATGAAGATGAATGAGTCGTTATCAGACAGAATTCCCAGCAGTGAAATGCCTTGTTTGTTCAGTGTTTTAAGAATATGAGCAACCTTCAGGCTCAGCAAACAGAAAGGTATGCATATCATTGTCCACTCACTGAGCCCCCACTACCACAGTGTTGGCTTTGTTTGTGCACCTGTCCTTTTATTAATTGAGGCTCAGCCTAGGGACATGTGATGATTTCTGAATTTCCCTATGTAAGTGTAATATTCTGCCCAGCTGAAACAGCATTTCTGTTCTGACACATTTGTCCCATGGTGCAGCAAAACAAACAAAACTCCTTTCTCTGCATAATGTATTTTTTCTATGTTATGCATTCAGAAGACAAAGTTAATGTCAACCTTAGGTTAACATAATAAAAATGATGATTTGGTTTCAGTTGTTGGAAACTCTAAAACGGAGTGTTTAATATATTTGCTATTTTAATTGCCTTCATGCACTGACCTGCAGGCTGTAGATGTCTTCTTCTCAAACATTTTTATATTTGTTTGACAATGTAAGATTGATATAGTAGTGACAATAAAAAAACTGCATAACATGGGTAATAAAAACTCTTGGTGTTTATTGTAGCAAGCACTCCCCATTTTTCACATATAAGTCATATGAATGTCCCTCTACACTGACTTATAAATTAATCAGACCTTATTGTATGCTTACATTATGTGACACTCGGGTGTAATAATGGAAGGGTACCAAATGGTCTAAATTTATTATAGGAAAAAAAACCAAAAAGGAATAAATAAAATGAAGCATAAATACAGCTAATTAGATAAGTGTTTGGAAAGGAACTGATAGATTTGAGACTGCTAAAAATCTGATTTATGGAACTGAAACTCAAAGTGCTATTTCTAATATTGCAATTGTTGAAGAATTTTACCTGTGTCAGTCCGGAATTAAATTTAAAAATGAAAAATGCTTTTCATATCCTAATGACTATAGTTATAAGCAGGGAAAGGAATTGAAAACAGTGCACTCTTTTGTATTTCTTGATTCTGATACAGGATAGAGAACAGATTTTCATGCATTGTGTTATAATAACTTTTTCACTTTGCCAGAAAAGATGTCCAATTTCTGTAGATATCAACACAACAAGGAAAAAAATCAGTAAGCATCATCCAAGCATTATATTTTCCACATCTAAAATTAGAATTGAGAATCTGACCTGAAAAGTGTTAGTGAGGAAAGTCAGAGTATCTCCATATTTTCCAGATTTATATATGGATACCAAAGATAAAATTCCAAACACAGACATCTTCATAGTGATTTTTCGTTATTTCTTCCACTTCTTTTCTGAATTTTAGATCTTGTTTATTACAGGTTTTAAATGTTTATTCCTTGAAACTTCTCACTAAGACAAGTATAGATGTCATATTTCTGTAATACTATTCTTTGAAACAATTACTTATTAAAAAATAGTTATTTCTTTGCCCTTTGGAGGGGAACAATCATGATGATTAAGTGGACAAAACCCCCAAACAAACAGTGTTAATTAAAATAATCCTATTTACAAATCTATTTAATTTTTACAACATCTGGCTGCATCAAAAATTTAAACCCCTGTCTGAATTTGTATCATTATAGATTTAGACAGTATCCTATTGTCATTGTTCTGGAACTATTCCATTAGCATGATTTGGAGTCACATAGATGGCAAAAAAAAGGATTGATTAATTTTCTTATAAATTATATATCACTATCTTGCAAAAAGGAGTGAAAATATTTTTCAGGTACTTGTTTAATATCACAAAGACATTAAGACAATTGGCAGCCAGAAGTGCAATAGAAAAAGCAGAATGAAAATTCTGCTAGTTTAGAAACTCCCCAGTGATGGTAGATAAAAATAGTCTGGTTATTTGGCCTCCTCTATCCCCACTTGGTAAGAACAAGGTGTGCAATAACTGACCTTTGAGACTGACCTTATTTTCAGATGCTGCTGCTTTGGCCACATAGCCCTTAAAGAGGATAGAAACAAGCTATGAAAAATACAGTAGAATAATACCGTAGATTGACTCTGCTGTAAAAACACAGTCATTCTGCAGTGCTTGTGCCAGGAAAATGATTTCCTCCTAAGAATTCCAAGAGAATATTAAATGAACAGTGCATTTAAACATGGAATATGAGAAGCTTTACACCATCACCTCCATTGGCTGAAAAGAAAGGGAGTTGAGGATGCTTTTTTGTGGGCACTAGAGTAAGATGATAAATTAATGCAAACTTCCTGCAGAAAAGTGGTGCTGTGCATAATGTAAAAAACCACTTTTCATAGCAAAATATTCTTTCTACTTAGAGTTATTAAAAAAACGTTTTGGTTCAGACAAGACATTCTTCCTTAGAAAAAGTATATTTCATAAAATAAAACAGTACAAAGATATATATTTACAGTTTTCCAAAAGTCAAAGTGACTGATGTAGTTGTTACTTAATATATAATATCATACCAATCTAGATAGCCGGGCGATTAATAAAACTAATAATAAATTAATGAGTATGGGTTCTTTTCATTGTTGACAGAAATAGAGAAAAACATAGATACTTCCAGAAATAAAAGCACCTTAAGAGGGCAATTCTTCTTATCTCTCTCTGCCACATACTTCAGAGTGACATGGCTATTCAGTGCTTGTTCAGCCAGCAAAGGCTTACTGGCTTTGACTTTGACATCCAAGCCTCTTAGACAGCAAAGCTAGGTCATCAAGGCATTCAAACAGTTCTACTATCTTAATTCATGACTTATTATTCTATGCTGTGTTTCCTGCTTAGGCCTTTTATGATGCTTATCTGAGTTCTGAGTATATTTATTTTGAGCAAAGTTGGTTATGAAATTTAAGGCAAATTTTACCATTGAGCAGTACATCACAATTAGCAGTTCCAAATCAAACAGAAATCAAATTTTGATGAAAGGTCAGATGAACTGAAATATTTGCAGTCATCAGCCTGTGTATCTATGGATAAAGACAATGCATAGTTGTAAGAAAAGTATAAGGAAGTTCCTCAGGCCATCTGATACTTTTAAGGCACAAAGTGCTAGAAACATGTCTGCTCTTCTAGACTTCCCGGACTGAACAAAGAAAGAAATGAAATGAGAATTTTAAATTATGAAACACAGAAGTACTGAGAGAAGAGGTTGGTGGTGCAGGAGGAAATACTGAGCAGAATTTGTAAGATTCTGAAAACTGTAAGACCCTTTTGAAATCTGAAAGGTGAAAGAAATCAAAATTTAATATATGTTCTGTACTGCAGTTATTATATATTGTTTTCTGAGCAAGAGAGGATGGAAAAGTGATTCATTGAAAGAGTGAGACTTTATTGTTTGGTCTATAAGTATGAAAATAAAAGGTGTATAATATAGAAATATCAAGTTTCCTATACAATATAGTTAGAAGTTATATGTGTGTTTTGTTTTTCTAGAGTGCATATACTGATTGTACATCTGTTGCAAATTGTGTAATTTAATACTTTATTGAAATCTAAATGTGCTAAGATCAAGGATAGATACATGAATATGCTCTACAGCATAGCCTGAGCTTAATGGACATTCATAAACTCCTTCTGATTTGATCTCAAAATATTTCATTTACTCTTTGTAAAAACTCATAGCAGCCTTCTGTCTAAAAGTATTCTTTCAAAACTGTCCAAGAAACTATAAAATTTCATATCACTCACCCTGGAGAGTATCTCCCTACAGAACTTCAAAGAACTTTTTCAGCCTTTTTTTTTTCCTTACTGACTCTCCCGATTAAACGATCCGTCTCACCATTGTCTGCTCCCAAAGTAATTATTTTTTTAGATTACAGTGTTCCAAGAGGAATGCAAGGGAAAAAAGTTACTAAGAAAATGACAATTTTTCCTACCCCCTGGCAACAGTGTGAAAATTTAGATGAGGAAAGAAATTTGGTAATTTTCTGTTCCTTGGAACATAGTTCTCTCATCTGCATTAGAAGACCTTTTTATCAGGCAACTGGTACTTTTCTTAGATCTGCTTTTACCAGCTACAGACCAGATATTAAAATTTCTCTGATATTACTTTGTCATCCCATATTTCCATGCTGGACCTTCAAACTAAAATTTTGCAGCCATTACTACTTGTATTTTTTTCCAGGTACTATCCATATAGTACTACTTTGTTATATATGGTAAAAAAAAATGTGTCTTACAAATTCTTTTTAATATTTTTAACAGAAGCAGCTTAAATATGAGAGGAGAAGTAAAATCATCAGTATAAAATTATCAGGTCAAAATTTGTGTTATATCATAATCTTTTACAAAATATTTTGTTTTATATTGAATAAAAGTCATCTTCCAATGGGTGTAGACAGTGAGTCACTATTGTCCAAGCTAATACTAGGTAACAATAGCCTGGCTGAGAAGACAAAAATAAACAACGTGACTTTTTTAAGAACCATGGACCAACACCTGAGTTAGTATGAATCCAGATGGCTTCGTTTAAGGATAGGAATGCTATGTTGCACATCAAAATCCTTTGAAGTTAAAAGAACTCACAAACATAGATGACTACCAGAAAGATAGATACCAGATGATTCCCAGAAAGAACGAAAAGAAATTTTTCTTTTAGATTGAACTAATGAAAAAATTGCAGAAATAGTGTGACAAAGAAAGCCTGTTCTGTGTAAAGCAATTTGACAAGTTTGCAAACCATGACAGAAGAGAAGAACAGGGAGGCAATGTTAGGTCACGCTGAAGAACAATGGAATAAAATGGGATAAAAAGAGAGTAAAGAATACAATACCTGGAATTTACCAATTGTAACACATTCAGAAGAATTATTTAAGGTGACATACTCTGAAACATAAATTGCTAAAAGCATCATCTTTAGCTTGACACTCAGGTGTTATAATTACACTGTTTTAAATACAATTAATATCACCATTCTTGCTCTTAATATTGTCTAAATGAGTATTTGTTTGGTTTTTTGTTGTTTTTTTTTTTAAAGGAAAAAAATATGCCCAGATTATTTACTGTTGCTTTCTATTACTGTTTTTTATATCTGATTTAACACTTCCATTCTACATCCAAGTTGCCATTGGTGTGACATCACATGCACAGCACTAGCACAGAGCTACTATAACATGGCAATTAAATAAAATATAAAGTATCAAGAAATGACTGGAAGGAAGCTACTGGGAAAAAAGCATGAGATCAATAATAAGTTAAATTAAGTGCTAAATAATACATAGAGTAGAACACCACCATGAGGTAAAATATGCTCTTATCTAACTCACATCCATGCTTGAGAATCATGTCAAACTACAGAAACTAAATGATTTTATGTTTAAATTGCCAAATAATTGTGCTACTCATATGCTAAATGTATTCTGATTTGCATTGCAGATGTGCAGAATCTTTCAATATTTTTCTGTCATTCTATTCATATTGTAATTTGTTGGCACTTTGCCATTTAATAAATTCCTTAGGGATTAGTTGCTATAGACACAGCATCACTTTTTCTACATACACTGCACTGTTCATTCACTCAGCAAAGCACTCCACTTTGAACTTCTTCTTCATTAATTAGACTGCAGGAAATAACCTAAATAACTCATTTCTACAGTATTACAGAATTAAGACAGTGATTTTTAATTACCACAATTAAGGCAGTGATTTTATACCTTTACTTTGTGAAACTGTTCCCTGATCAATATTTTAGAAATTTATTGCAAAACTGGCAGCATTAAGAAGGGTGAGTAGGTTTTATATTCTACTCCTGAAAATAATATCTCTGATAAAAGCCCACCATTCTGCTGGGTAGTGAAGTGGTTTTTGAGAACAAGCCTCATGCAACAGGGAAACAGTCTTTTCTCTGTGCCCCAACACAGTATTTCTAACAGCAAGAAGGCAACAAGATTTTTGGATCACAAGGAGATCTGGTAGTGAATGCCCATATCAATATCTAATCTAGAGAAGAGTTCCATAGGAGAAACTGTAAAAACCAAATACACACACATAAAACAAAAACCAACCAACCAACCAAAAAACCCCAAGCACTTTCATTGTTTCAGGGACCTATAAGGTACTTTGTGTTATTCTTCTGGCATATCATATACTCACATCAAAACTAAACAATGTTAAAATGACTGTGAGTTTAGTAGGCTGGACCCTAGTCCAAAGGTTAGTGTTTTTTTCCATTATGATACTACATGCACCATCTACTCAAGTATCATGATTATGAAAGCTGGTTCTGGGAAAGAGAAATAGCTATTGCAATTATTCAAAGGGGTTTTTTTTCTGGTTTTCCCCCTCTGCACATTGTGTCAGTGTACTGTGAAACAGTCTGACATCTATGTAGGGATTCATTCATGACAAATATAACCATAATTTCATCTGGTTGTCTCAAAAAGTAACAACTTTCCATAAACCTACTGGACAATTGATCAGAAATTAGTATAGCCATATCATGGATTTGCAAGTTGGCTGTGTCACTGAGTAAATAGATTACTTTTATTTGATTATGAACAGTAGATCCTAATATAACAATTACAATACTAGGTATTGATGATATGAAGGTTGTGGGGCTGGCTTCCCTTCACATATAAATGTGAAGGTCTGTTTAATTCCATTAATTTTAGGCATCAAAGTCTTGAATTTATAAACTTAATTGCCTACATTATCTGTATAGGAAGAAGCACCTATAAGGCACTTCACTTATCTGAGGAGAAGATTTATTCCTATATAGCTACCATATACCTACCTCTATGCTATACTGCCTAAACCATGAATATCTCTATATCTATCTCTAAAAATAGAATCACATATGTGAACCTAAGTTCTGAAACACTAAGTTTCTAGGGCAGCTTAGACTGTCACTTAATTGGTTCTGTAGCAAACTAAAACAAAACGAAACAAAGAAACAAACAGACAAAATCACACATACACACGCACAAAAAAAACCAAACCAAAACAAAAAAACCCAAAAAAACCCAAAAAACCCCCAAAAAACCCAAAAAACCAAAACCCTAATCAAATCAAATACTTTACACATACCTCTAATTTCTGTGTTTTTTTCCCCGAAATGAGATTCATGCTTATATTTTTTTGTGAAAACCAACAGGTAGGCAGATAAGCTACAAAAATCTGATATCCAAAGTAGGGTGATTAATTTTGTTTTAAAATTGCCTCAGGATAAAGTCAAGAATGGAAAGTGTAATCTACAGTGATCAGAAAAATGAGGAGGGTAGCAAAAGTGGAGGTTATTCCTGTAATCATGTTATATAGAAAGTAAATGCCATTCTAGTTACATTTATTCCTTTCTCTGCCATCTGTAGTGATGCCAGAGAAGAGAAACCTTAATGATCTGAATATTTGTTTTTTAATTAAAAATGTAAAAATCTAAATGAATTGGTATTTCATCTCTATGGCAGGATTCTTCTACTCCACATGATTGAACATATTCTCCTTTCACTGGATGACTGAAAAGCCCACAGTTATTACTAGTTATTAAAAGTTTCATCTGAGAATGATGTACAGTCCCTTCCATCATCTGAATTTCAAATATATGTTTTTACTCTCTCCCAAATAGGGAATCCGGATTCCTTTCTGCAGCCACACAAAGGAAGAACAGGATCGTATTGTTCCCTGTGGAACTACTGAAACAAATTAATGTGGTGTGTTGGGCTAAAGAAAATCACAAATGTTGTAACAGAAAATTTGCTATATTCCACCATGGATACATGCCTAATTTCACATCCCCAGCTGAGATGAATGGAGTGGTTAACAGCTTATAGAATTTTGTTTCAGGCTATTTTTGGTCTCAGGCTGGACCATTGCATTGGTCTATATCTCATTTCATTATTGTAAGGTTTTCTGAAAGTAGAGGAACAGAAACAATGAAAGGAAAACTAACAAAAACAGAGAAAAGGAGAAAAAATATTATAACCTGGAAAATATATACCAACTTGTCTGTGAGGGATTTTTATGGAATGTTGAGAACAAACATTTACTTCACTAGAAATAGAAATTTGCTAATAAGCAACTGATGCACTTCTTTCACTTTAATACATATGACATACTAATAATATTAAATTTTTAAGTTAAAAAATTAGTAAAAAAAATTATAAATCTAAATAACATGCTATATTATGATTTAAACATTGAGCTAGACTCTATGTCAAATCCTGGCTATGAAATTAACCCTTCCTGTGGTTTCTAATAAGTTATTATTTTTATCAGATCTTCCTGTTAAAACCACATTTAAAATGAACAAAATGTATTGAAAAAAATTCAATTAAAAATATTTAGAAATTAAGACCTCACAGACACATATATCCATATTCAGAAAGGCAGCTGCAGTTATCTGTACTGAATTGCAGGGACTGATTGATTTAGTTTAATACATTTTAAGAACAATGCTGAAAAAAGGTGGTTTGCCTTCAACTAAGAACCTGCACAATAGTGCAAACACCAGATGGACATTTTCCAGAGAGCTGCAGGTTCTTGCAACTGAAACTGAATTGTGAGTCATACAATTTGGGCAAAGATGCTCCAGAAAGACAGTGTGGCAATGGATTGGGTCCTTCAAGATTCAGCTTCTCTCATGTCCTCTTCACGTTTGCTTTTTCAAATCTATCCTAGGTCTATTTTTGTAAAAAAACCCTCAGTGCTGGTCTCCATACTAAGCAGATGACATTTACAATCTTGTGTTTCTCATCCAAAATTTTTAAGCACTGTGCATGGCAATAGGATAACATTTATAAATTTTGTTAGTGGCAGAGTAATAACTCGAAAATTCCTGGTTTTCAACCATATTTAGGATCTCTGCCTCCTCCTCTTTATTCAATAAGCAAAGGCTTTCTTTCTCTCTCTTTCTTTCTTTCTTTCTTTCTTTCTTTCTTTCTTTCTTTCTTTCTTTCTTTCTTTCTTTCTTTCTTTTCTTTCTTTTCTTTCTTTTCTTTCTTTTCTCACTTTTCCACTTCTTTCTCATTTTCTATTTCTTTCAATAGTCACTTACAGAAGAAAGTAAGTTGTAGGTTTTTGAGTTGTGATTTGGTTTGATGAGAAAAATATTTATTCTTTTATCATTCCTGCACCTCAAAAATTTCAGTTTTAAATTGTTTGCCTTAACCCTAATGTGCCTAAAATAAAGGAATACTTGTGGAGCTCAGAGTAATGAAGTCATTATTGACACAGTAATAAATTAGTTAAGCATTGCAAAGTACTTAGATAAACAGGTTTATTAAACTATTGGAATGCACTGGGAGTTCACATTTTAGAAGATGATTTTATGGCCTTTACCAGTCAGATAATTTTTTTCTTGTAAGACAGTTAAAATAACACTGATCAATCATCAATACCAATTTCATGGCTCTTTGTCATGAAGCAGACATACTGTAATTCATAAGGAATGATCCTTGTTGCGCTGCAATCTCTCTTTATTTTTAAAACATGTAATAGAGGAAAGATGTAACAGATATTCCATGGATGAATCTCTTCTATTACATATGAACAAGGCATTTATGGATGATGTATATGTGTTGACAAAAAAACACAAGCCAAGTTTTCACAGGTGCCAGCTCTGTTTTGGAACTTGAACAAACAATTAACTGGGGCACTGAGGCTGCTCTAAGCTTCGTCGGCTATTCGCAGCTTTATGGTGCACTACATCATTGGGTGGAGGCAGCACATTATGGAGCTGTGTTCTGCCAGAAAGCTTTCTTTATGCTTCATTGGAAGGCATATACAAGAGCAAGTGCTCACATAGAAATAAGTGGCAAATCTGAGCCTTGTAAAAGTTATACATAATGCGGGAGACACACACTAGGAAATCAAAAGAGGTTTTAAAAAATGTGGTAGAATAAAAGGGAAGAAAAGGGAAAATGGAAGTTTTGAAGTAGAATGAAGAATATAAGACAGAAGTGTCACAGAACAATTGAGATTGGAATTGACCTTTGGAGATCATCTGGTTCAACATCATTTTTAAATCAGATCAGCTAGAGCAGATTTTTCAGGGCTGTCCATTCAGGCTTTGAATCTAAGAATATATAACCTGGATGAAAGGTTAACTTGTAGGTAAGTTAAGTAGAAATTCTTGCATGTGAGTTTCTACTCATTGCCTCCCGTATTTTCACTGTTTGCCACCATGATGATTCTGGCTGCACCATCTTCAATTTTTTACTTCACCTTGCTGTGAAGGTACACTATGGGGAGTTTCCCACTGAGCCATTTCTTCTCTTCCTAATGCAGTTCAGGAAGCTGTTAAACTTTTCTTCTGAGTCACATTGCTGATTCATGTTTAACTTGGTGCTGATCAATTTCCCTAGGGTCTTTTCAGTAAAACTGCTTTCTTGTCAGACAGCACCCAGAGCATACTTGTACTTCAGTTTATTCCTCCCTGCAGGCAGAAGTTTGCATTTCCCTCAATTCAACTTTGAGAGGTTTCCTTCATCCATTTCTTTTGACTGTTAAGGTTTTTTATGAATGGCAGAAAAATTATTTAGTGCATCAGTCACTTTTCCCAGTTTTTTTTGTCTGCTGCCTTGCTGCAGGTACAGTTTTGTGTCCATAGTCAAGGCCATTAATTAGGATGTTAAACAATATTGACACAAATTTTGACCCCTGGGGTACTGCTGAAGTAGTGAATGGCCTCTAGTGCCACTGTTTGCAATCCTCTGTGCCTGGCTGTTCAGTCAGCTTTCAATCCAACTCATTGTCTTTATATCTAGCCTGTATTTTATTAGTTTGTCTATGAGTATGTTATGGGAATCAAAGCCAAAAGCATTATTAAAATCCAGGCAATCTTTTTGTCACTGACACACCTGTGAAGGGAGTGATCTCATTGTAGAAGGCTGTCAGGTTGGTCCAGCATTACTTCCTGTTAATAAATCCATGCTCACTACTTCCAATGACCTTCTTGTCCTTGATATGCCTGGAAATGTCTCCAGGATCAGTTGCTGCATCACTTTCTCAGGGATTGAGGAGCACCCGTAGTTCCTCAGACCCTCTTTGTTCCCATTCCTGAAGGTAGGGCTGGTATCTGCTTTCTTCTAATCTCTATGAACATTCCCCAGTCATCATGATATCTTGAAGATAACTGAGAGTGGCCCCACAACGACACCAGTAAAATCCTTTGGAACTTGAAGGTACGTCCCATCAAGCCTCATGGACTTATGTGTGTTCAGATGTTTAAACTTCCCCTAAGCAGAATCTCCTGCACTGAGGGAAAATTTTCAGAATTACAGAATCACAGAATACTCTGAGTTGAAAGGGACCACAAAGATCATTGATTTCAGCTCTTTAATGAATGTCCCACAAAGGGATCAAACACATGAACTTCACATTAATAGCATCAGGCTCTAATCTCCGGTTTTTCTCCCTGGTCTGAAGGACCTGGAATTTAATGAAGGCAAATTCTATCAGAAAAGAAGGTATTAAGTATCTTGGCATTTTCTGCCTACTTTTTCATGAGCTACCCCCTCCTCCCTTTTGATGATTTTTTAAGACCTCTTCCAACCTCAGTTGTTCCATGATTTTGGGATTCTGTAAACCTTGGTTTTAATTACTTAAATCAATCTTTTAGAGGTATGAAATGCCTGGAAGAAAGGAAATGTTGTATTCCTTCATACACATTTCCCCCCTCAGAGGCTTAAAAGGCCATTCCTGTTTTGTGAATATGCATTACAGGGTATAATATGCAAAGATGCACATCTTCCATCCCCTCAGAGAAAAATGGCAAATTCTAAATCTTTCTGATGTAAAATAATATCTCAAGTGCTGCCAGTTATTTTATGAGACAAGAGTGTATGGCAGTCTGGAAAAAACCCAGCAATTCACAAGCTAGTATTGAATGTTACATGAATATATAATTGAAATTTCCACATCCAGCATGACATAGAGCACTACTAAGGGACGAGAATATTTTAAGAAAAAGTATTCAAGCATGTTAGAGATGTGTTCTTGGGAGCAGTGAGTTGTTTCTCCTTTTAACCTTAGTGTTCTACAGCAAATGCTTTTGTTAACTTTTCTAAAAGAAAAAAAAGAATACTTAATCTGAAATTATTGTCCCCAATTTATAGTAACTTTTCTCAAGATTTGTCTTTAAGGAGGAGGATTTGCAGTGACTAATCCATAAAAAAAAATGCTTTTAGTACCTGATTTAATTTGTTTGCTTTTTTTTTTCTTTTCACAGAACTTGGATAGAAATATTTACCTCTACCCTTCTCAGAATGGTAGCATTCAGTTAGTCCAGCTGAAGCAAACTGAATCTAAGTATGCTAATTTATAAAAGTAGCACACTAACAAATTAACCCAAACCACATTGCATCCTAGAAGAAAATTAATTTGACTTATATCAGATATCTTGGTAGGATAGTCTTACTGTTTCTTATTCTCTAGATTATGCAGTTTTAACAATAAAATAAAACCCCAAAATTCTAATGAAATCACCATTATTTAAAATTAAAATAAAACACCATGTAGTAAAAAATGGGAATCCTTTTTTTTTGCATCCAAAATTCTGGCAAATGCATTACAAAAATAATGAATAATGGCAGCAATATAAACTTAATCAAAGATAATAGAAATTATTGCAATTTAAGGAGAAAAATATTGAAGCTTCCATTTCAGGGAAATAATAGAAGAAAAGAGATGTCTAGCAAATATTTAGCATTAATAACACTGTAATTTCAAGAACCAAAGTAAGATCACAAAATTTATCAAATTAATTCATCAATTCACTTTTCTTCTTTCTCATAGTACTTTCTGAATATGAAAGTATTGTTACTATCCTTTAAGCTCTATGGCTTATAAGTTTATATCTGTTCTGATCCAAAACTGGTGAAATGTAGAACATGGTGAAGTATACAGAAAGAAAAACACCATAAGGGAAAATAATACAATCTCTTCAACCTTTCCTTATTACATATTGGAGTAATTGAGATACACACTGATGATTTGAGTACTGTGAATCACCTTAAAAATTGGGCAAATTCTTGCAAAAAGACCATGTGTAAAAGTGAGTAATGAAAAACCAAGCATGTATACTCCACGGCTAGATAGAAAAGTCGTAATTGTCATCACTCTGTTTTTCACCAAACGAATAATGCAATTTCATACAGACCCAGAATACCTAGAAAATCCATCTCTTTCTCAGAATGATTTGTGTTACTAAAGAAATTCATTTCTCACCATTTTGTTACTTTGTCACACAAAAATTGATCACAAACAAATAACCTCTATCTCCATGTTCCTTGACATTTATTGAGATTGATTTTTGGAGGCATGTCAAAAATTTTGAAACAAAATGAATTCTCTTAATAAGTGAATAAATCTTGCCCATCTTTGTTTCTTGAAGAGGATTAACCCAGAAATGATAGTTGCTTGCTCCCACAAGATAGATATTTGAAACAAAAATCTCAGGAGTGTGGTATTGAGTTGAGATGTTTTGCTTCTTTTGTTGAGAATGAACTCTAATAGAGTTAAAATCTTGCACAACAGCATTGTCCACTTTTCTTTCTCTGCCAAATGCAGAAGACCTCAACTTTTGTATCTTGTACAGTTGTATCTAACTTAGAATGCAAGTGGTGTAGTGCAACACACATATTTGCTATAGAAAGGTAAAATTTTGCTGCATATATCCCAGGATCTTGATTCTTGTCATTAAAAACATTTATTTGGAAGAAAGAACTGATACAACCACAGAAAGCAAGTGCAATAATTTTCTGTTGTAACAAGTGTTTTCTTGGATTTTCTATGACAAAATAAGATTTGAGTTGAAGATTTAAATAAATAATCTGGTTATCTGAGCTGTATGTCTTATGCCTAAAGAGACTCTAAAAACATAAAAGGTTTCTCTGTATGTTGTGAGAACTATTTTGTAATCATTTTTATGAACTTACGGGTTCTTTTAATGAGAAAATTTGAACTTTTTCAAAATTGCACAAGCCTAGTTAAATTTACCTGAAGTTTTCCCTAGGCTGGCATTTATGGCAAGGCCAAACCAATGGAGGAGCTGAGTGAACCCATCTTTTAGTGCCATCTGCCTCCACCACCATGCTGGAAATTGCTGGAATCTGTCTTCCACTGTCTCCATGGTCTACCTTCTACTGAGCATACTGATAGTTGTCTTTGATTCATCTGCCACTTTCCTCTTAATCACAACAAAAAAAGAAACATTTCAATCAGTCTTGAAAAGAAAGCATTTACTTGTATCTGATTAGCAGGCAGCAGTATTTAAAAAAACATGAAATGTATCATCAGGCAAGGAATACAATTTCCCCTCCACTCCATTTTGGTAAGAATTATTTTATAACACAATACACTACATAATATGTAGGTATAATATATACTACCAGTGTTAAATTTATTCATTTCTACCTGTACTACTACAAAAATAATTTTTATATATTTAAATTGTGCTTTTTCTGAGACATCATAAGTTATTTATCTCAGATATATATTGAAACGGATCTAAAATTCAGCTATTTAGTTCATGAAATACTTTTGGTTTGTGTTTTTAGCATGTATAAGGAGAATGTGTGGACCTTTAAATTGCAATATTCAACATTTTTAAAAGTATTTTTTATTTCAGTTTGTAATTTTCAAATTAATACTTCTTTCAGATTTTTTTTCCGAATAAATCTTTCCATGTTTTTAATCTTTCTTATCATCAGTCTTGAAATCTGCTATTTTCTACTATATATAGTTAAGAAGGATGACAAGAACTGAATAAAATATTTCAAGAAATGAAAAATCATTGTAATAATTGCAGTGTATTTTTGCTGTTTTCCTTTTTCTGACTAAAATAAATTCTTGTCATGTTCATATAAAGGGCATTTATGTTCAGATAATAATTTAATACAAGATATTTCAAAATATATTTTAAAAATTGAATAGACTTTGTGAGAAGAAATGCTATCTTATCTAACAATATGTGCAGCATTTGCACCAAATTTTATTACTGCCTTTTTTTCTAACATAATACTTGAAGTACATAAGTTCAGTTACATTCATTCTTCTCTTGTATCAAAATATGTTACTATTCTGGTGGAAATGTGAGTAGCAGGATGATTATAATGCTTCTGTTGCATCCTATAATGATATTTATTGTGGTGACTTAATATATTTTATTTCATGGTAAAATTTTCTTTCACTTTCTTTTTTGGGCTTAATGCTGCCATCACATAAAATGCCATTTTTATATCTGACAGCAGAGTTTGACTGCAAGAACAGTGGTTCATGAAAAAGAAGTTGAGCTTCCTATTGTTGGTGTACAAAATGACAACTGCATTTTGTTTTGCTATTTGACTACTCAGACAGTTGCTGTCAAAACTTTATAACTCTCTGGAGAGAGTTAAGTGTAAGCAGACAGAAAGAATTTACTTTCACTAACAGAAACAAAGACATGCTTTCCAGGTATTTTTTGAGATGTAAAATATACTTGGCATAGTAATTTCATCAAGAGTTATTTCCAATTGAGTCATAGAATTTTCACTGAGTATGCCTGCTTTGATTTTATTTTCTTATTTTTTATTTGCTTACTTTTAACAATTCAAGGCAGCTGATGTGCTATATAATCTTTGCGTGTGCTATATAACCTTTGATGTGCTATATAACCTTTGTGCTGTATAACCAGAGAATCACTATATTCAATTAAATTTCTGAAGTAGATATCTTTTTACTATTCTTTTTATGTTATAATAATTTTCTCATCTTCCTACCACACTATTCCTCTTGTCACTTCTTGGATCTCAGCTGTTAACTTTTTGTAGCTTCTGTTGTTCACTGTTAGGAATCCAGTTATCTTCGTAAATCTAACTCAAGTCATATCTGACAATAGGATTTAGGTGGATTTGAGACCTTGATATTTTATTCAACTAATAATTCAAATACATTAAGTGTACTGTTCTGTGGAATAATCAATATGGTGTAGAACAAAGATTAAAAGAAAAATTGTTTTGTCTTGTTTGCTTCATACTCTCTAGCTCCTTTATTGATCGCTGTAAAAGCCCTCACAGTAAACCTGGGCAAAAGCAGGAAGCAATGTTATGAGTATGTTCTGGGTTTGTCAAGACTTAATCTGTTCATACTAAGTGGTCCTGGGGCTGTTTTTTGGATTTGTGCTGAAAACAGATTTTTCACTGTTTCTGGGCAGTGCTCACACACAATCAAGGCTTTTCCTGCTTCTCACATCACCCCACCAGAGAGGAGGCTAGGGTGCATAAGAAGCAGGGAGAAAACACAGCTGGGACAGCTGGCCCCAGTGGACCAATGGGTTATCATAGAATCACAGATTCATTAACATTGGAAAAGACCTCTAAGATCATCAACTCCAACTTTGTTGCCCTTGGAAGCCAAAAGCTGACCCTTTCAGTGCCACTGTGCCTTCCTTGTACGGAGGGACCCAAAACTAAACAAAGGATTTGAGATGCAGCCTCCCCAGTGCCAAGTAGAGAGGCACAATCACTTTCCCTGTCCTGCCAGCCACATTACTTCTGACAAAGGCCAGGATGCCATGGGCCTTTCTGGACACCTGGACACATGCTGACCCGTGTTCAGCTGCTGTTGACCAGAATACCCAGGCTCTTTTCTGTTGTGCAATTTTCCAGCCACTCTGTCCCAGCCCTGCATGAGGTTGTTGTGACCCAAGGACCCCACACTCAGACCATATGGCATCATACATCATATATGGCTCAGCATATAAGGGAATAACGTTGATGCTGTTTGTCTTCCCAAGCCACCATTATGTGTGATGGGGCCCTGCTATCCTGGGAATAACTGAACACCTGCCTGCCCATGGGAAGCAGTGAATGAATTCCTTGTTTTGCTTGCATGCATGGCTTTTGCTCTACCCGTTATACTGTCTTTCTCTTGACCTATGCACTTTCTCTACTTCTATTCTTCTGATTCTCTCCCCCATCCCACCTGGGGGAGAGAGCAAGTGCCTGTGTGGGGCATAGCTGCTGGATGAGATTAAAACACAACACAGTGAAAGGATAGAACTAAACTGAAAATCTTAAATGCAGAAATGTCTGAAATGGCAATGGAAACAAATCAGCAAAACCTAACAGAAAAAAGCCTGTGTGCACTTACTGCTTATGATCATGCTTTATTAGTGTGTAATGAATAGTAAGGGTTTATTTACTGCTGGGAAAAGAACTAGGGTATACCTAGAATGATTGCAAAATGGCACACACTCCTGTCCAAACTGACAGTTATCTGAAAATATCAGACCTTTGTGCAGTATTATTCATTAGAGAGTTCAAGACCATAAGAAATTGAGGATCATCTACTCTAACTTTCTGCATGTTGAAAAACATTACTGTCCCCTAAACTAGTCCATATTCAGCTTAGTAATTTGGGACTGAAGAAACCTGTTCTTTGAGTTATGTGTATCCACCATGATAACTTCCATTATGTCTTAACTACTTATATGGAACATTTAGAACAGAAATATTTAAGAGAAGCTCTTTTTAGAGTACTAATTTTTTGAGGTAAGAGAAGACATTATGCCAATAAACCCATCACTTTCTTGTTCTCAAAAGGAAATTTAAATTTGTTTGTAGAAGACTAGAACATTGTAAAAAAACCTTATTTTCTATTTAAGTACACTGAAGTCTGAAGCTGAGCTTTCCAGTGCAAAGAAGATGAAAAAACAGTTATATTCAATTTGGTTATTGGCTATTGACTAACTTGACAAATTTGATGGGATTTGGGAGTGGGAAGAATCACGTCACTGTGCTTCATGTTAAAAATCAACTGTGGAACATGGAAGATCTTATTTTTATTTTTCTTGAATATTTGAAACATATCCTGCTCTGAAAAATTTATTGAATAGTTCTTGAACAAGTATCATACTATTTGGTTACTTTTCTAAAACACTCTCTCTACAATCATTGGTAGAAACAAATCCAAATATTTTAATCTACTTTAGCACTTTTGACTCAATATTTACAGGTAAGCTAATCACTCCATACTTTTCCAGCCTCTCCAACTATCCAAAATAGGAATGCATGACACTGGGAATATGAAATATTTTGTAATAATGAATGAGACAAATAAATTGATTATATAGTCAAACTATAGGAGTGTATATGGTGTGTATAAACTTGAAAATGTCATTTGATGATATTATCAAAATAAAACTATATAATTACAGTGACAATTTGATGAAAAGAGCCTTAGGTTGTCAAGAAAGTGCTCTAATATGCAAGTTGGAACAGATTGCAGCAATACTGTATGTTTCAGTAACAGGGTATCAATCATGAACTGGCTTATGATGAAGAACATAGTGAAGACTTTCAGTCTGCAATACTAAGTGATCTGCACATGAGAAAGTGTGTATTATTCCTTATGAACAGAGCAGTCCTTCCTTGAGGACTTATTTCCTTTAAAAATGTAATAGTATTCTTTCTTAGTGACATACTCTGTTTATGGTATGATTTATGCCTGGAGTGTATTTTCTTTGGCAAAGAAAATATTAACTCTGGAATACCAATGAAATTCCCTGAAATATGAAAATATTTCACTAAGCATTATAAGTTAGGGATTTAGCATTTTTAGCAGAATGAACAAGGGTATATGCATGGTTTGTAAGATCAGAGAAAACCAAGCATTTTCTGGTTGCACTTCTGTATACCTGGATTTTAATTTGTTCACAATTGACTGAATTCTGCTCTGCAAAATCGAGCATATTTTCAGAAATATATGTGTCATTAGAAAGAGCATTTGTGATTTTTTAGGAAAACTAGTAATATAGTGAATAGCAAGCGAGGTCAAGACTCATATGTATCATGAATAACATAGTATATGCTCAAATCTAGCAAATATTGGACTCATCAATGTATAAACTTAAACCCTCATCTCAGGTAAGATTAAGTTATTCGGGCAGCTGATTTTCTTAAAACATTTCAATTGTCTTCACACATTTCCTTCCCAAAGATGATTTCTGGTGAAATGAATATGTTCTTACTATATTAATGTGATTTTTTTTTTCATTAATAGTTTTTCAGTAAAATTTTATTATTTCATTATGGTTTTCCTAAACTTGTGTAGTAAGATGCAGATTTGAAAAGAGGACCAATGTTTTCATGTTCATTGACAAATGAACACTGGCAATTTTTCATCTGATTGTATTCAGCAGTTGCAAAATTCCTTTACTAAAAAAAAAATTAAACAGACAAAACATTAAAAATCTGTCACGTCATGCACAGCAATGCCTAACTTTTTGCTATCTTCTTTCTCAAATTTCTGATTGTGTAGGTGTTGTGGCTTGATCCCAGACATGCAGTTTGTCACTGACTCCCCTTTCCTGTGGGATCTGGAGAAAATAGAAGGAAGGCAAGAATACTATTGGGCAGAGATAAGGATACTTTAATTAAGAAAGCAAAAGCTGTGTGTCAACCATGTGAATGGTTGGCATTAAATAAGTTAAATTTTCTGCAGTCTGATAAGCATATGCTTGAATACATGAAAATATGTTGAAACCCCCCCCCACACACACACTTTTTTAAGGTAAAAAACCCAAAACAACAGATAGCTAAAAGATATAAACATTTAAGCAAGCATTTCAGGGGTGAGGCCCCACTAGATCTGCTGTTTACAAACAGAGAAGAACTGGGGTGAGAAGATGTGGTCAGAGGTCTACTTGGGCACAGTGACCACAGTATGATAGAATTTGCAATATTTGGTGAAGTTAGGAGGACCGTTAATAAAAACTCTACTCTGGATTTCCAGAGGGCAGACTGATTAAGAAAGTTCCTTGGAAAGCAGCTCTTAAAATCAATGGGATCCAGGAAGGGTGAACACACTTTAAGGAAGTAATCTTGAAGGTGCAGGAATAGGCCACCAAGACAAAGAAATGAGTGTGTTATCTTGTTAGTCAGACTACCAAGTTTTTCTCCCATGTAGGTCCTAAAATCTATTAACCTGTTAACACTCCTACTTTTACAAGATGATGGATTAATTATCAGCTATAATTAAAAAATATGATTGCAAAAGGACTCCAGTGCACAGAGAAGGTACAGGAGACCCATCAGCTCTACAGTTCTAAGTGGGAAGTACTGGACTTTGTGGATCTGCTCCAGCCTCCAAACAAAAAGGAGACTAAACTGACACCATAATGTTTTGATGATTTGCTGTTTGCTGGCTACACTCTGACTGATCATTACTAATTTTCAAAGGAGCTGTTAAAAGTCCCCTTCGGTACACAGTGTTTTGAAAACCCTTGAGGAAAGCATCTTGTCAGACTGATATGTTATCATGCAGGTTGGCCATGCATGCTTATTAAAAAGGATTCTGCTATTCAGAAATCTGGGTTAGCATTTCAAGTAACCACAATATGCACTCCTATGAGATCACTAGGAATACAAACTGTTTTGCCTATTCACTGACCCTGACACTGTGAAGGAGTAATTTGACTTACCATGAATTAATGACATTTTTCTGTGGTTTGCTTGTAGCGGTAGCCTCAGGCTAAGTACATTAAGTCCAATTAAGGATTGCAGAAATATTGACCAGATGCAGGATAAATGTGTGCAACATTTTCTCCACCTAGAAGTGGAAAACCTCAGTCCAGTCATTTCAGCCTGGACATACAAATTGATAGCATCTGTGGTAACAGCAATACCTGAAGACAATAAACATAACTAACAAAGGGATGACCTACAGAGTTTTGGTATGAAAGAAATATCCATCAGCATAATTTCTGACTGCTTGCTTCTTTCCTGTCATTTTAAATACTAAATAAACCCTTATGATATAGTGGAGAAGTAGGTCCTTATAAAAATAGACCCACCTATCTCTGGTACAGTACAGAAAATTCATCACATGTGTAACTGTACCCCATGGAATTACTGTAGGGATGAGAAAACCAGTATTTTGATAGAACTGTGGTCCAATTGAACAGTTATAAATTTCTTATGAGCTAATGATAATAATAATTTAAGTCTTAAAAACTGAAACAAAAGCTAGTTTTCACATGCTGTACTCATGTGTTGCTGCTCACATCTGCCCTTAGGAGATGTGCCTAGGTCTACATCAAGAAAGAAATACGGTGTACACAGCAAAATACGGAATTCATAAGCATGCGGAGTTCTAAGACTAAATTTGAAATTTTGTTCTAAACCAGGCCTGTTTTCTATCATAAAATTGGAAACCTACACTTTCACCTCATTTTGCTCATAAGAAGATAAGTTATTGTTTGATGGAGATAGGAGTATTGCATGGCATTTCCTGTTGATTTTCACAGATGAGGTGGTGGACTTTTTCTTTCCTTGCTGTATTTAGTTGCATACTTAAAAGGTAATACACCTATTCAGGTATATATGCACATGAGTGAGATGAAGGAAGTAACTCAAAGCCAAGGAATAAATATATTTCTGGTACAGAATTCTGCGGTGTCTTTTCTGGAAATGAGTGTAACTTAAACATCGAGCTTGCCAGTCATTGTCAAAATGTTACATTCTATTAAATTATTATAATAAATAATCCCCTTGGAACATATTTACTGACTTTAAGCACTTTATTCTGTAACTACTCTGTGAATCTGGCCCTCCAAAGTACAAAGGAATGTAAGCGACTGTGGGATGTTCTGAAACCAGATGACTTTGTTTCAGCTACTGCATCATTTTATAGCGAAGCACACATACTTGAAAAGATTTCTTTGCTCAATGTGGTTTAAATGTGTCTTATTTTACTCATTTGCCTAATCCTGATGGATCTCCATTACAGTCCAGAATGATTAAGCTACCTCTTTCAGGAGCTTGCATGAGTGGAAGAAGTCATGTCTAGTTACAGTGTTCTGCTGCTTTCACTTTTTCTTTCCTTGTTAGAGGCATTGATAAATGGTTAAATATGAACCTAAGAGCAGACAAAACTGCCCTGGTTCTCCCAGAAACTCGTGATTACTCACGTATGGACAAAATATATCAAAATGATGGCTGCCATGGCTTAAATAATGAGACATAAAAACTGTAAATTATGTACCGGTCTAAATTAATTTACTGGAAATGAATGTAATTTACAAAGATCTACTAGTTGTGAAATAGAGACTTGGAAGATCTATTATGAGAAATTATGTTTTCTTCTTTCTGATGGTTGTTCAGAGACTTCTACTTTCTTTCAAAACTAATTAACTCAGTAATGATCCAGTAGTCATTAAAAGAGGATCTGGCTTCTTCAGAAGCTACATTCTCCTGAGAAACAACAAATACAGGATCTGAAACATCACTAACCTTGACTCTTCTTCCTCCACAACCCTCGTAATTAGACATAGCAAATGACAGAAAGGGTGTAACCAATTAGTACAAAAAAATTCTTGAAAAAGCTTGCATCAAGTTGGCTAAATTTTAGGCACATTTTGCTGCATTAGCTGCTGTAATTACAAATTCTGAAGCCATTATAATGAAAAAGGGAATGAGAACCAGTGGTTATGGAGCAGTGTATCTGACAGAGTGAATTTATGTGCTTTAGGGCCCAATGCAAAATTTATAAATAATAAATTTAAGTATTCTCACAACATTTGAGTAAGACTTACTTTCAGACAAATACTGCCCAATCACAAATCAAGCAGTAATGAAATGGCTTTTTTAAAAAACTTTCCACCATGTGAGTAGGTCAGTGGATTGTGTTTTAGTGAAAAACTGGTTTTGACCTTGTAATCTTGAGATCCTTTTCCTTCTTTTTAGTCACTCCGAATTTGCTGTTACTTAAGTACAAAATATATTTTCAAGTCTAATATACTGATCTACTGAAATTGGTTTGCATTCTGAGTCTGATTTAGGATATTTGAATAAACATCAAGTTCAATATTTTATAAAAATCCTTTTAATTTCTGTGATATGGATAGACTTATTTTATGCTGACAGAAAAATATTTTATTTGGTCTCAGATATACCCAATGAGGAAGATTTTACATGTACAGCAAAACTGTAGATATTTCTTATATGGCATGACAGATAAAGAAAGCAAAGCTTAGAGAAGATATAAAAAAAAAAAAAAGTCAAAAGAGACACAATAGAGTAAATAATATAACATTTTTTTATCCTGTTTTTTCCCGATATATTTTTATTGGGAAAAAATGACTGGTAGATATACTAATTGAATTTTAAAATAATAAATGTCCAGTTTGTCTGAAAATAGAAACTCTCCCACAGTCCCAAAAGGATCTTCAGCTGTTTTCTGTTCACAAACAGTCCAAATTCTGTCTGGATTATGCCTAAATTGATAAGTGGGCATCCCAGCTTTTAAATAAAACATAGATTTTATTTAAACTGTTATAACAATTTTCTTTTTTATGTACATACGTATACACACATATAATTTATTTATTTATTTATTTGTGTATTTATTTATTTATTTTAGCATGGTTTAATAACAAATAATATCACATTAATTATTCTATTGCATGCATTTGCTTCTCCCAAAACAGCATCAATTCAGTTTAATCTGGCACAGGAAACATATACTAACTCTTGATCTAATTTTTAGGAACACTTCCAGGGAGAGCAATTTTGCATTGCTTACTACTTTTACCTGGAAAAAGACCAGCAGTGTGCAATTCCAAACTTAATACTTTGCAATCTTTTTTCCAATTACACACCTTCTCCTAAAACAAAATTTACCAAGTTATTTGGCGCCTGGTTTTACCCTGGCTTTTATCTCATTACTCAGGAGCTGTCACATACGCTGGTTTGTATTTTTGCCATTTGAAAACATGAAAATAAATGGCAAATATTTTTGTATGGTAGGTTGCACAAGTGCAATACCTTGTTCTTCTACTTAATCATTTCCATCAAGGCCAAGAAGTTTCCCCAGAGCCACGTTCAAAATCAAAATCAATAGTTTCTCCCTTTCATATAATCTCTGTATGAAATGCTAGAAAATGACACTAAGCAGATTTACTCTTGCATTTGCGCAGAGGGCAGTTAGGGATAGAGCAACATCCTGGTGCCTAGGAGACTGTGACTTCAACTAAAGCAAATACCAGACGAATTTAGATTTTGGTCTGTGTTCTGGATTTTCCTTTCTACTGCATCAGAAAATAGATTTGCCCCTTCTTTCACTTTGAAATGGCTTTGAGTTTCTATGAGAAAAACATTCCATGCTGTAATATATATACATTTTAAATTTTACTCCTTGATATTTAAGTTAATTTCTCTGCTGTCCACATTTCTGTCTCAGTCTTCTAAATGTCTATTGGCAGATAGTATTAAAATGCTAGTACACACCTGTTTCTTTAAAGAAAATGGTCATAAAAATCAATAATTCATTCTGAGAGAAGAAACAAAACCTCAAGAGATGTTCTATTTATTATTCAGATATGGATTGCTTCATAGAAGTGCTTTATCACTTATAACAAAACATGCATGGTGAGTGTAAGAAGATTATAAGACATCAGACACCTAATAATGAAGGTTAGGTCATGGATAACAAAGTTACTGTAAGTATTTGAAAAACAGAAATAGAAGTGCAAATCCTTCTCAACTAGGTTTAGTCCCAAACACTACTTGTATCTCCTCATATTATTGCAATATGAATATACAGGATTAAAAAGGCTAACATCCTCTTACAAAAGTAATTTTGTTGTCAGGGTGCAGTCAATAGTAAAAATAAAAATAAAACATGAAGAGCTGTGAACTCCATGGCACGCAGTCACTCCATATCATGGGAGAACTCTAGCAGCAGACTGTAGCAGAATCAATCTTTATATTGTTTTTCCACTGGATCAGAAGCAGACAATCCTCATTGCTAAAGAAAATCATATCCTGAATTTTTAAAAAGGAGGATTTTATTATTTCTATAACTAATTTATGTCTTCCCTGACACTCCTATGAAATGAGGTTACTAATACTGAAGTGTTCAAAAGAAGTAAAGTATAAAATCATAGAGAAGTCAGTATCAAAACTAGAGAAAAAAAAATTCTTCCTTAACTTCTCTGATAAAGGTCAAAATTGCAATGGATGATTTTTAATTTTAGTAGCATATTCTTCAAAATAGTAATACAAATGTATAGGTGAAACTTTGCTAAAGTCCAATAGATATCAAAAAAAAAAGCATCTCTCATGATTTTAACAGTACCACTATCAAAGCAAGGTATTCATATGTTTGTGTGATTTTACTTTATACATGACCTTATAGAACGTAACTGATGACTGCAGGACTATAACCCAATCCAATGTTAACAGTAAAAAAGCTGATGTTCCTTAGCATCACTCATCTTTCCTTCTCTATCTTTGTTATGTGGCTGAGAAAGAAAAATATGCAGAGCTATCAAAAAAGAAATGCTAAGACAGTTTTAAAAATAAATCAAATGAAACCTGAAAAAAAAAATCTTTAAAGTGTCTCTAAAAAGGATCCTATGGACAAACTCTCAGAGGTAGAGCAAAGATACCACATTAAAGAAATGTTTCTTATTTTGCTATTAATGTAAAATAATTACTTTGTCTTTAGTGTAAATACATGAGAAGTTTTAATCCCATCACCACTCTGGTTTTTGGGGGAAAAATTCACTAGTCATACTAATGACATAATTTACTACAAAGAAGTCATTCCCTTCACCTTTGACGCCAGTGTTGCCAGAGCAATTTACCTTCCAAGATAGAAATTTAATTCTGATAATAAAGTCAACAGTTTGCAGTGAGGGATCTCCAGGGTTTTTTGAGTTTTCTTGCGAGGACAAACAAAATAAAATAAACCCTCTTCTCCTATCAAGTTTGCAATGTTGTCAGTTCTCCAAAGTGAGTTACACTCTAAAATGGGGTGCACAAACAAAAAACCAAACCAAACCAAACAACAAACCCCCAAAAGAACAAATCCCACCCCCTCCCAAAAAAAAAATCCAAGCAACAAAAAAAAGTCCCTGTGGCTTTATATTTTTTTGTTTCTCTTGGCTATTTATTAGTCAGCTCACTATCACCACTTACTATAATATATCAATAGCTCTCAAATAAAGTAAACATAACTTAGTCCAAATTTAATTTTCAGATGTCTAGTTTAACTGCTGTTCCAGCTCTGCAGCCTACGATAATCTTTATCATAAGACTTTCTGAAGTAGCACAGATGAACAACTTTGTTAGATGTTGCAACTTGACTTGTACACTCTGTATAAAAAAAGGAGAGTTTTCATGCTCTAGTTAATTAATTGGATTATGCCTTCAAAAGGGTTGACACTTCATATGCCCTTATTCTAAGCACTTTTTAAGAAAGTTTGCAGAATACACTTCAGAAGAATAACTTAAGGATGAACTTTCAACTTGTGCTATATCACAGTTTTCTTTAGAAAAGGCAGTTTTAGAGGGCAGGAAGAAATGTTAAGAAGAAGATGATGTGCCTTACTTTTATGAAGTGTAGCATCTAAGGAAGAGATATATCCTTAGCAGGACTTTAAAACTGTTGCTGTCATGATTCCTAATTTTCTTGTTCTGTGAATGGCTCCTTTTTTCTTATCAGGTAGACATTAGGCTAAGGAGTTGGTCAAATATACCCTGGACATCCATAAATATGAAGTATCAGACATAGCATTATACAAACAATTTTGCCAATTATATATATTTGTATTCCTGAATACATTAGTCTTCAGTCCTACATCACCTTAGGAATAGTATGAAAATTAATTTAGCACACAGAATTAGACATTGAATCTAGCTGGACTAGCATAAGAAATTCTGCCTGAAACTGAAAATACTTTCCTATCAGGGACAGTAATTTTCCCCAGAGAAGATCTATCCTGTACACATACACATGGTCATAGTGTTTCAAATAACTCAAAATGTAACTTATTTTCATTTTTTTGTTTTTCTATTACTTCACTTCAATAGAACACATAGAAGAACTAAGGGAAAGATTAGCAATTTCTAAATATCTTCAGACCTATAAAAATTCCAAATGCACACCAAAACATAGCCAGTCAAAACCTATCAGAAATATTGAAAACTGTGATAAGCTGAATATTATGTTAAAAGTTGTCGCTAGTCCCGGGTTTAAAATAAATTTAACTACTGAAAAATTGTAGCTTTTTGAAAATCAGTAGTGATTTCTGTAGAAGATCTCTGCAGAATGAGAGATTTACAAAAGTGCACAGTAGATGTAAAAGGATTTCAGCTGAATGATAAATGGACTGTTTTGTCTTTTAGATGTCCACAGGTGAGGAATTTATGAGGGGTGTACAGATGTGGTTAACCATGCTCCACTCTCATAGCCTGCCTTCAAGCTATCTGTTTTTCAGACCCCAAATTTTCCTTTTTCATGGTGACACCCAGATACTTAGAAATTCCAGTGATCAGAAGTTTTCTGGTACATTAGGCATGTCTTAACACCTGATAAAATTTTATTTTTTAGATGAAACTGCCTACCATTAGCCTGAGGAACATTTTCCAAGTATTTGATTCTGGGGGAGGTGACTGCATAGAATGTTTATTTAGAGCTATACACATGGAGGGGATTGTCACACATTGTCATAAACATAAAACATTCACATATCAATGGAAAGAGTATCCCAAATGAGATATAAACTTGCTTGAGGGCAGAGGAATGACATTTTTATTTAACCTTTTATTATTTCTTCTCTTGGGAGGGAAATAAATAGAGTTTAATGTTTCAGGCAGATGAAGTACTTGATTTTTACTTCAATTTTGTTGACTTTAAAATGCTTTGGGGCAAAAAAAAAAAGGTGCTTTAAAACTCAAAATTGTTCCAGGACAAGAAAAACATAGTTTTATAATAAAAGTAATATTTAATGATACATATTTTATTCTGACACAAAATTTTCCATTTCAAGAGATTGTTGTAGTCTTCAGCCATATGCATTATTCCATAACCTGACATTCATCATGAAGAACAAGAAAAAAAAAGACTCTTCCTTGCCTCGATATCAGAGGCATGACCACTCAGTATTAATTTATCTACAATTCTGATGAAACTAGCATGACTGATACATCTGGTATATAAGTCCCTTTTTTCAAACACTGAAAGATCAAAATAAACACTAAGTCGCTAAGCCTAAGATGTACTTGGAAGCTGAGGAAAAAAAATTAATAAAATGATTAATATTTAACTAGAAAGAACTGTCTTCAATATTTATAAAGCATCATAAAACTGCACTAGAAATGCTAAATACTGCAGAAATATTTAAAATCCAGAAAGCAAGTCTGTTTCACTAAAACCCTTTTTCTTTGACAGCTTCTTTGCAAATTCCTGCTTCTTTGCAAAGTTTTACACAGAAAAACCTTGCCTAGCAGAATTCCAAACAGATGTGAAGCACCAAAGATCTTTATTAATTACTATTATGCAACCTCTGAAATTACTGTTTTGTAGCTGATTTGGTTTACAGAATGAAAAATAATAAAAATCCTCTCCCATTTTTGTCCAAACCTAATATGAAATAAAGGATTTCATAATGGGCTTAAAGATCAATAATTCAGACTGATAAACATGTGATTTTTCTTATTAAGGAAACCAATGAATAAAAAATATAAAAGCAAAAGATTATGCATTGATCTTAGTTTATCCTCCTCCTTTCTGTGTTTTCTGACTACTACATAAGAAGTGATAGTAATAATCTGATGCTATGACCTCTTTGCACCCTGTTGAAGTCTCTAAGCTCACCTCGAGTCAGACAGACACTCTGAGGGCAAGACATTGTCATAATGCCTTCAATGAAAGAGCTTTCTGAAAACTTTAGCTAGCAATGGAAATAACCAAATCACTGACTTTGCACTTTTGTATGTTAGGCAGGATCCTCACAGAAGCAATGGCATGTGATGAGAACAGGAAATCTTAAATCTTACTAAATTTATATTTGAAGACAATACTGGGAAATACATCTATTCATTTGAGAGGCAAGCAATTTCCAAGATATTGGTGTTTCTTGGTGTTTTTGTGTGGTGTCTGTATCTCACTTTTCAGTTTAATGAGGAAATCCAAAATTTCATCACATCATCTGTTTCTGAAACCAGATCAGGATCATGTTGCTTTTACTCTGTCCCAGGATCATGTTGCTATTACCCAATCCATACGGAGGTGTTGGTGTGGTGTACAGGTTTACTCTTGCTCAGTCCTGTACTCTCAGTCAACTTGTATGGGAAGAACGGAGTATGAGAAGCCAACATACACATAGAGTGTTCCCTAAAGTTTTAAGTTGCTCAAAGCAAAAATGTGACAAAAATTAGTTACTATGATTGATGGTCTGCAGCAGCAAAACATAGTGAATTGAATATCTAAAACTATTCCCTTCTGCACCGAGAAGAAAGGGAGGCTTTACTGGGCAGAAACAGCAGCACTGATCAAGCAGAGCATCATAAACCAGGTGAAACATGACTGTGGCAGCTACTCGCTGCTTTCTCTTGTTTTTTCTTATATGGGAGGGATCTGCCATTTAGACTTCTACATTTTCATCAAATATAGAATGTTTATATATTGGATGTATGATCTTTGTTTACCTTAAACTAGTGCTACTCGGCTCCCAATTCTCCTTTAGTGATCCAAACTTGTGCAACCTGTGTTAGAACTTCTGCAACTGCACTGTGAAATGTTTCTAGATGCAGTATTTCATTTTAAGTTATTGCACAGAATTTAAAGCACCTAATTTATAAGAGATTATTAAAATAATTTGTTTTACCATCTCTGTTCAAGACAAAATGCTGGTATTCAATCCATTCCATGAAAATAGATATTTTATTTTTTCTTGTAAGCTTTTGGTCTTGGTGATGACTGCAGTGTATTCACACAAGTGAGAGTTTACAAGTGAGAGTTTTTATGGGAAACTTAGATACAGAAGTATAAAATACAAAATTATCTCTAATTTTGAGTAGCTGATATTAAATATCTAAGAACATTTTTCCTAAGTTTTTAATTGATGTATTTAATCATAATTTCCATTATATATCCCTTATCTTGTAGATAAGAAGCCAAAAGGCTATCATGTCAAGTCTCCAGAAAATGACACATCTGGTTTCCTGACTATTCTGAATTTTAAAAAATATCAACTCCGACTCCAAACTCAGTTCACACTAATAATGAGGCAGTTATAAAGAAGGCCTGTATTCAAATTCCAGTTGTAAAAATAAACCTTATCAACCTCTAATTTTCACATAATAGACTAAAGTGCTTTTGAACCCTATCCACTTAGTGGAGCATCTATGTTGGTCCTGAATACCACACAGAAATATACTTTGGATAAAAAAATAGTGTATTTTGGTAATGCAGCTAGGTGATTTCTTTTAGGAAGAGGCTAACAGATGAACAAGTAACTTAAAATCTCTTTCTAATGTTCAGATGATGATTGTATTAAATCTTCCAATATCCACTATCTAGTGCTCATGTAGATGGGCAATGGTCTAGAAGATACTATTTATCTTGCACTGAGAAACTCTCTCTTCATGACTTTGCTATACATAATTCTTTCCCTAGGAACTTGCAGTTTTGTCACTAAAAATACTTCCACTGAAAGTAAATATCTGTGAATGCATGATAAGAGAGATGGGGTCTGGTAGGCAGAATGAGAGAGCAAGAAAAAATTGCCAAATCCTCTTCTCTCTCTACTATCAATATTGCTGTTTGTGGTAGTTTTTTCCAGTTTTGATTACAAATAAAGTAATTGACACAATAATTCTTGAAATTACCAATATACTTCCGATACCTGATGCCACAGTACAACATAAGCAACTTAAAATTATTAATTTTTACCCATTATTATGAGTCATCCATTTTAATTTAATGACCATGTTTTTAAAAGCTATTTCAGATATGCAAATATGTGAAAACTTTGTTAGAAACTCAATGAGGTTTAAGTACAAACCATAATCTGACAGAAACAATAGTGTTTAAAATTACAAGCAGATGGGAAAAGAATAAAATAGAAAAACAATTTTCCTGCTAGAACACTATATTGTTTAAAGTTTGGTATAAATGATGTCTTTTATCAGAATCGGGACACAAATTTTAAAGATAAACAAAGCAAAAATGTAGGTTATAACAAAAAGTAATTGCTATTCTGTGCTTGGAAATATTCAATGATCAATATTTAAATATAAAACGTTGAAATCTGCTAAGCTAGGACTTCATTCAGACAACTGAGATCATATCATATGGAATTCAAATTTTAATGAAGTCTGAAAAATGGAACAGTAAGGGAAAAAAAACTATCCTTCCTCTTAAATTTTAAGCTACACAAATCTACTCTGTACTATATGAATAATTTTCTACATATGGTAAATATAGAATAATTTACAATGGGCTCTGCCTAACAAATCTATGAATCTACTTTAGTTGTCATTCCTAAAAACTATCAAATGGCCTAAACAACTTATAATCGAAACTATGAATAGATATAAAATAGATATGAAGAAACAATTAAATATTTATATTTCACAAAAAATGCTTTTATCCTATACACCGATATACATTTGTTTTATTATCTTGCAAATATTTAGGTTGGCATACGGTCCTATTCTGGAAATATTCCACTTGTACAAACATATTGTGTATTAAAAAAAAATAGGTAAGAAATATTTTAAAGGCTAATAGCAAAGAGAATTAATGCTCTCAAATCATAGAATATCAGTGTTGTATTGCACCAAGAAATTGTTTTATATTTGCAGTGAATGGTTTATCCCGTTCTCCCCACCAGTTGTGAGGTTGGTTCAGCCCCCTTGGCCCCGCCCCTCCGCAGTGTCCCATTGGCCGCGGGCCTGTTCCTCCCCGCCCCTTGCCCGCAGGTTAAACCTGCCCGGCCTCCTCTCTCTCACTCTCTTCCTCCTTTCGCAATGTGTGCCGCGCTGTGGATTTTTTTTTTCCCACGAGAGAAAAGAGCCTCCTTTGGTTTTTTGCCTTTGTCTGTGAGGATTTCCCACCCATCTCTGGTCCAGAGCAGGCCAGAGGGACCGGAGAAAAGGGATTTACCTCATAACAGAATTGTAGCGTGGTTTGGAAAGGACCTCTGAAGTCTCGGCCACCCAGTTCCAAGCCCCCTGCCGTGGGCAGGGATGCCTTCCTTTAGACCAGGTTGCTCAAAAACCTGTCCAACCTGGCCTTGAACTCTCAGGCTGCTGATGCTGCACTCAGTACAACTGTGGAGGTTTGACCAGGAAGTGTTTATTGAATGAAGTCGGTCTCCGGCATTCCTTGCACATATTATATATTATTATGCTTGAGCATGAAGAGCTCTTCCACTTTAAGAAAATGCTTTCAAATAGCTGACAGCTCTCAGTATCATCCCCAAGCTGTCATTAGTGCTATGGTTATGGTTCAGGGAGCAGAAGGGCTTCTAGATCCCGGGACTCCGTACTGGGACATGCACACCAAGGGAAGCACTGCACTACACCAAGGTTGCTATCTCAGACCTTTCTCATCTGGACCCCCCCAGGTGCTGGGGACTGTGCCACAGCCTCAAGCTGCCATGACAGGTAGGATTAGAATTCAGAAATCCACAAAGACTGCACCACCAGAGACCCTGGAGGCAGAAGACGAATACCAAGGGTAGCACAGTACTGTGTAAGCATTGCTTCCACCACAACTTTTGAACCCAGTTTCCCTGAAAGTGTAGGATCTCAAAATTCTAACCCTAAGGGCAAGGAGAGTTTGAGGTCCCCAGCACCATGGGTGTCCTAGATAATTTTTTTTTTGTGTTTCAGTAAATTAAAATAATGCAAATATAAATCTCCTTTATCTTTTCTGCAAGCTATGTATACTTGAGTCTAATGGAGTTATGCTTCACCTTGTAAAGGCAAGGAAAGACAAGATGTAAGCAGGGAATATTGCAAAAATTTTTGCTGTTGATCTGTGGAGTAATATTGAGTAAGAAATAACTTTTCCCACAGAAGTTGAAGAATGTATAGAATCCTGTGTTTCTATGGATCAAACAGCTTCTGAGTGCTGCACCTGGAGTGACTCGCTGAAAAGATATCTATCACAAAGAGAATAATAAAGTGGCAAACACTGTAAGAAATGCTTTCTGTAATCTAAATGTACACATTGTTAAATTTGCTTAACCATTACTAGAGGTATAATTAAAGAGTTGTTTTTCTTTTCAATTGAATAATTTGTTTTAAATAATATTCAATTAAAAACAAAATATTAACCCATTATCTAATGCAAGTAGTCTAAGTATCTGTCAAGAAAGAGAGTGAGAAAGCCCTCTAAGATTGAGAAAACCATTTTGGCGGTACTCACAAAATACTCAAATTCTTTCAAAGGTCACATGTTGTTAGGTAAGTGTCCACATATCTGAATGGCAATGTTGTATGTATCTTTGTTAATATGAATGGGACATATTCTAGTTCACTGGAGCCACGGATATGACAGAAATTCATGATTTTCTAACATTACAACAGCAAAGCCTCCACAAAACAGTGTAGAATAAAAGCAACACAAATGGCATAAAAGTTATTATTTCCTGGAAACATGGGAGATGTCACATATTATGATTTTTTTGTTGTTGTTTTCTTTTTTAACCATTAGAGTGGTGAAATCCTGTAACAGGCTGCTAGTGGGATCCCTACCATTGGAGGTGTTTGGCAACCTGCTTAGATTACACCTGTTTTGAATAGGGAATTGGATTAGGTGACTGCTTGATAATCCTTCCAACCTTAGATTCTGGTTCTGTGATTACGTTATTCTGGTGAACCATCAGAAAATTTGTTTTTCAGGCTGTTAATTTGCAGTGGAAGCTCTCTCCACAACTGCTTGAAAAGAGGTTGCAGCCAGGTGGGGGTCAGGCTCCCAGGCAACCAGAGACAGGACAAGAGGACATAGTCTTAAGATGTGCCACAGGAGGTTTTAAGTTGGACATGAAGAAAAAGTTTTTCACAGAAGGGGTCATTGAATATGGAATGGGCTTTGGAGGTGTTTAAGAAAAGACTGGGTATGGCACTTAGAGCCATGGTTTAGTTGACAAAGTGGTGTCAGTCATAGGTTGGACTTGCACTTGATCATCTCAAAGGTCTTTTTCAACCTACCTGATTCTGTGAATGTGTGATTGCTATTCACAACAGTGCCATAGGCTTTGGTGCTTTCTCTACTTCGCTGCACCTTCTGCTATGTTTGAATATCACCACACTGGAGCCATGCATCTTTTTGTGCTCTTATGTCTCAGACTCTTGCTTTTAAGTGTATTTGTCACTAAATGGTTTGTCATTGATAATTCCTCAAGTATCTTTACTTTATTGTAAATAAATAGTTCTGTCAAAATTTCTACAATTCTGTAAAAATACACTTTAGATAATACTTGAATACTGGTGGTTACTTGAAGTAAGATTAAATAATCTTTCAAGGTATATTCTAAGTCAATGAAGTAAATAAATTATAAGAATGCTGTTCAGAATTCCTCCTAAAGAAAATTTTAAAAAAAAAATGAAGTTGGATTATTTGGAGATGAAATTTCCTTTGTCCCATTTGAGAGATCATATACACTGCTGTGAATAGCACTACCAATAATTCTCAATACCAACCTTTAGAACCATGCACAGCTGTGCATGTATGATACATATGTATACACACACACACACTCACACACACATGCACACACAAATGCTTGAGTAAAAGGTGAGCATTACCCTCATGACTATCCTTCCAGGATGACTGGAAGTATGCAGATAACGAAATACCAAACAAATCATTAATAAGATTATCTAGTGGTTCATTTTCATACACATTTGTCCATTCATATTTTGAAAATAAGATTCAAAATATTCGTTCTATATGTTTTAAAGTCTATTAATTTGAAACAACATCCTGTATGTTTTAAAAAGTCTATTAATTTGAAACAACATCATTACTAGAAAAAAAAATTGAAAGTAAAACCTATCATCAGAACAATAAGTGAAAACTACAAGGAAAAAAAAGCCAGAGAATTTTGATACAGGTTCTACTAATGACCAAATGCTCTTGAACATGAGGAGCATATGATACATATCATCCACTGAGATTCTTTAATCTAATTATACATGTTTTGCCTAATTTAATGCTTTGGATGTTGGAAGTTTTCCTCAGTAAAAAAGAAGAAGTAAAACCTTGCAATAGGATCTTCAATTTAATGTATTTATCATATTTCAGCAGAACCCACCTTTAATTTTGGAATGGATTATACAAAATACATCAGCTGAATAATAAAAGAAAATTTAAAATTATGGCAAGAGTTTAGCTATTATTGGCATATCTATTTCTTCAGAAAAATATTGAAAGAGAGCTTTTAACAGATTGAAACTAAAGAATTTACTACATTTTTAGAAATAAGTATATAACAGGAATATGAAATACTCCTCACAAGTTACTTTTGTCTGCGGCTTTAGCACATAATTTCTTTCATCATTCTTTGAAACATTAAACATTGTTCTATGAAATGAGGCAATCAAACCAAATTATTTTGGAACATAATAGCTCAATACTCACATACTGATTGCTCAAAGGTATTTTTCTGTCTGACAAGGCCCTTACATACTGCATCCCTAATTTAAGAAATAGCATAAGTACACAGGAGGTCTTACCTAATTTCAATGAAGTCAACAGAATGAATCAAATTTACTTCTTTGGATGAAGCCATAGATCATTACAGACATCTACTGTTACAATGTTGATGCAAATCTTAATCAGATAAATTAAGATATTTATGCCTTAGCTTCAGCTGTAAGACATGAGACAATTTAATGACAGTGTTTAGGTTTTCAATGAGAAAACTATATCTAACAACTTGAATTTTAATAATTCTAATACTGTCAATTGTTGCTGGTGGTTCGGGGGGGCCAGTGGTCCCCAGGCTGTTTCGCAGCCCTCAGCGACACAGACCCGGCTGGCCGTACCCAGACTGTTCGTTGGCNATGAGCTTCAAAGAAGTCTATCTGTTAGATTGGTAAGATGTGTTATAACTCTAAAATTTTATATGGATAGTAATGTGGCATTTCTCAAAGCTTTATACAGATAAATAAACTTTGCTATACTCATTTTCACTGAGACATCAGCATCTAAGACAGAAACACAGAGGTTACATCTTCCAAATATTACAAAAGTAGTTTTCTTAATGTGTCCTTCTATTGATCTCATAGCTGTGCATGGGGAAGACTTAGTAGTGACTTCAGGGGCACCAGAATTTCAAATACTATGATTAGATAATTCTCGACTTGTTTCTTTTTATAACTTCTAGAAGAAAGGGAATAAAAAGAATGTCCAAACATCACTTCCAATGTACATATTCTCAACTCCTTTGTGTTTGAAAACATCTGAAGCAACCAGAATTTAAGATTGCTGAGTCTACATTAAGAATGGTTGAACACCCTTAAATATCTAGCAATATCAAGGGCATTTTTTCCTCAAATTTATTTCTTATGTTAATTATCTGAAAAGCAGTCTATGCACATTAGTGGAATGACAATGAATATATATATAAATTTATGCAGGGTATTAAACTAAGGAGGAGAGAGAAAGAGGATAAAAAGTTTGTAATCATAAACATCAAGCATAATGAAAGTGGTCAACCCTTCTCTACCCTCAGAAATATATATCTGCTATGTAATAAACCTGCTTGAATGACAGCTATATTTTTAAAAGAAGCATAGAGAATGAACAAAGTAGTTTCTAAGAATTCTAGTCATACATTCCAAGCACAAATTTGATTTTTAGCGTGTGTGTGGAACCTGCATCATAAAACACTGACTTTCCTGATCCTATTTTCTAAAGGATTCTGATGGTGTGATATTCATGGAATCATAGAATCATAAAACAATTTAGGCTGGAAGAGACCTTCGAAGATGGATCATCTAGTCCAAGCCCTCTGCCAAGGGCAGGGACGTATTTCTCTAGACCAGGTCCCTTTCATTCAAGCCTGACCTGGAAGACTGCCAGTGTTGGGATATCCACAACTTCTCTGAGCAATTCTTTCTGGAGCCTCACCACTCACATTGTATAAAATGTCTTCCTTATGTCTAAATCTACCATCTTTCAGTTTAAAATCATTGCCCCTTTTTCCTTCACCACAGACCTTAAAAAGTACTTTTTTACTTTCTTAACACCTCTTTATATATTGAAAAGGCATTGAATTCTCCATAATCTAAACTACGCTCTTACCTGTGTATGAATGGTTGCTTATGTAGTACTAGGGGAAAAAAATCTCTCAGTCTTTCAGGAGATGTCTAGATATGGAAACAAGAAGAAAAAAAAATCCAAATAAAAGAAAGCAATTCTTCACTTTCCTTAATTTTCCTATGAAGGGATAAGCATGTATTGTAAAAAAAGTCTTAAAAATCTCTAAGGCCAGAGACTATGTGACCTCAGAGCCTGTTCCAAGGCTTTACTGCCTTCAAGATGAAAAAAAAAATCTTTATACTAGGTCGGAATATCTCCTTCTCATTTATGCTTCTAGTCTTCCCATGTGCAGCTGCTGCATAGGCTGGCCTGCCTGGAGCAGAGATCCCCTGCAGCCCACGAGGAAGACCATGATGATGCGTGTTCTCTATCTGCAGCCCATGGAGCACAACTCCACCCTGCATCTCGTACAGAACACATGCTGCAGCAGGTAGATACATCCTGAAGGAAGGTGCAGCCCCTGGAGAATCCAAGCACAACCAGACTTCCAACAGGAATTGCATCCTGTGCAGAGAAGCCCACGCAGGAGAATTTTTCCTGGCACAAACTGTGCCCTTGGAGGACCTACATTGAAATGATCTGTTTCTGGTGGAGTGTTCTCCACAGGAAGGATTCATGCTGGAGCAGTTAATGAAAAACTGTCTCCCATGGGAGGGATGCTATGCTGTAGAAAAGGAACAGCCTAAAAGGCAAGGAGCAGGAGAGATGAAGTGTTACAAACAGACTACAATCCCCATTCCCTAACCCCCTGCAATGATGAGAGTAGGAGGTAGTAGAAGAGTGAATGAATGACATTGAGCTTGTGGAGAAGATGAGTATATGGAGAAGGTATTTTTAGGTTTGTCTTTATTTTCTCGCTGTCCTACTCTGTTATTAATTGGCAGTAAATTTAGTAATCTTCCCTTAATCATGTTTTTCCCATGACAGTAATTGATCTCCATCTTTATCTGAGCCCATGAGCTTTTACATCTTTTCCTCTCCTGACATTGATGGGGACTGAGAGAACAGTGGCTGGGTATGGCAGCCAGCTAGGGTTGAACCCACTATATTATGCCAGAAGGAAACCAAGTTGACCACATGTGACTTACCCTTAGTAAACACATGCTTTCTCTTGCTGATGAATTTCCTTTTCCTCCTACACCCAGAAATTTGTCTATGACTTTCCCAGAGATCCTAATCTTAGGCTGACCTAGTAGAGATATAGATGGCAGAAAAATCTTTAAGATGAGAGAAAGAGGAGCTTTAGTAGATAGCAATTTGCAGATAAAGCATTTATGTGGGTACATTTGTAAGAGAAAATTATTTATCATATTTTTAGTTAAGGCTAACGTAATTTGTTTGCCCTAAAAATACTACTAGTTAATTTTCAATATGTCTCTTATTTCACAAACATATTTCAAGAAGATATATTAGGTGGAATCATCTGCTGAAATGAAATGTCACTCAGTAAGAGAGGTTATAAATCCTAGCAAGTGTTATTTTAAATGTTCTGGGATCTCATCAGACAATGTCATATCATATCACAGAGCAAAACACAAATTTGTTTGTTGTCATACCAGCTAGGCAGGAACTATAATGTTCTATGATGTGATGCAAAACATACTCCCCAGGA
>VXBI01009330.1:7971-33197 GCA_013397375.1 Toxostoma redivivum
CTACCCTCATTCCATTTTAAACCACCTCCACTTGTCCTGTCACTACATCCTTTGGCAAAAGTCTTTCTCTGACTTTCCAATAGGTCCTGGAAGGCTGAAATAAAGTCTCCCTGCAGTTTGCTCTCTTCCAGGCTGAACAGCCCCAGCTTTCTCAGCCCTTCTTCATGGGAGAGGTGCTCCAATCCTATGACAATTTTTTTGACCCTCCTCTGCACTCGCTCCAGCAGNGATAATATCTTACATAAATCTACCCTCATTCCATTTTAAACCACCTCCACTTGTCCTGTCACTACATCCTTTGGCAAAAGTCTTTCTCTGACTTTCCAATAGGTCCTGGAAGGCTGAAATAAAGTCTCCCTGCAGTTTGCTCTCTTCCAGGCTGAACAGCCCCAGCTTTCTCAGCCCTTCTTCATGGGAGAGGTGCTCCAATCCTATGACAATTTTTTTGACCCTCCTCTGCACTCGCTCCAGCAGGTCCATGTCCTTCCTGTGCTGGGGACCCCAGAGCTGGACGCAGCACTGCAGTGGGGTCTCACCAGAGCAGAGAGACAGAATGCCTGCCCTCACCCTTCTGGCCACACTGCTTTGGATGCAGTCCAGGACACAGTGAATTTTCTGAACTGCATCCAGCTTCTCATCAACCAGCACTCCCAAATCCTTCATCTCTGGACTGCTTTCAACCCATCCTATGCCCAGCCATATTTGTGCTGAGGTATTTATATGTCAAAGTATTTACATGCCAAAATATATTAATGTAATCAGCATAAACATTCAAACACTGGTGTAGGCACACCAGTTGTAGCAGTAAGTACACTAAAGTACCATGGCCTTAATTATTACAGTATATTATTTTGTTATAAAAATAACTAAATGCTATGCTAGTAGACCCTAAGATGAAAATAATTTATTTTGCTATATGATTTACTAACTCTTGAATCTGATTACAAAACCAGAATAATAGCAACAAAAATTACAGGTCTTGAGTAACTGGGGGCAGGAGGGAAAAACCTGACTTTGGTAATGAATTTTTAAATGTGAGTTGTTAAAATTTTAAACATAGAATATGGGGAAAAGGTTAGAGAGGTCTACTAAGTAACCCCTAAATATATGCCAAAGTCTCCAGACGATTCCCTTTCAGACAGGTGTCAGTACAGATATCCATTAGCAATGAGAAGTGTTATTCCAACATCTGAACTATTTTAGATCTAATGAATCAGCGGGAGAAATACATAAGGTGTTGATATACCAGCCAAAACTCCTCTGAGAATCGCACAGTTCGTACAAAAAGCTGAACAACTCCTTAAATATCCAGTGTTGAGTAAAACTTTCAGAACTAAAATATAAAGTATTGTTCAAAATAGCAAGGTTTCACAAAATGAAACCACAAGTGTAGCAGCTGTCATAATAGAAACTCATATGAAATCTCTTTGCTGTCAGTTTCTGTGAAGGAATACAAACTTTCAAGACCAAGATTTGGATAATAATCTTGTGGGCGCTCTTAGCCATTTCTGTCTCTCCAATTCCAATGTATATTTCCCTTCTCTGTAACAGTGGTATTACTCTTTCTCTCACACTTGTGCCCACAGTACCTGGTAATGCAAATAATTTCCATAAACCAAAGGTTTGAGCTGTCACATGGATCATTCCATTATTGGGACTATCATACATGTTCTGAATTGTAAAATTCAGCAATTCTAAAAAGGAGCATATTTCAACTTGCTTCTGAAAAAGATAAAAAATCTTAGCAACGTAATTACTAATAAACAACAGAAATTGATGCAGCTTCTATGGGGGATTATTACTGGTAGAGTATTTAACCTATGTTTTGCTACTGGAAGAGGCACAAAGGACTGTGATAGCAATCTCTGTAGATGAGAGGAAGCATTCCTGCTTGCCCATAGAAGCCAACTCCTCGTCCAGCAGCAGCATTCAGCTGGCTGGCCTTGGCACAGTATTCAGCAAGGTCATGATAAACCCCATGCCTGCAGCACCAGGCAGCAGCACCAGGTGTGGCAGCCCCTCCTGAGGCACCAGGTTGTGCTTTACTGATTTACTACAAGAGTTATGTGTTTTCAGAATCAGAAATAAAAGCTCCTGTGACAGCAGAATCACAGTTTAGGATCTGACAATTGACTCAGGCTGAAAAAGAGGAATTCAGAACAATGCTGTTCTTTAGTTATTTTGAAGACAAATATGTAGAAGCCAAAGATTCATTGAAAACAGAAAAAAAAATAGCCCAAAACAGCAGAGCACTGATTATACCAAAAGTGAAAATTTCAGTCTGCTTCAGAATTAGCCTACACTGTTGAAAAAGATAGGTCCATAAATATTCACCGTTACTAAAATTAAGTAAAGAAAGATAGTGTCTTTAGCTTTGTCAGAAAAGTGTTTAACTCCATCCTGATGGGATGTCCAACAGCAATGTGTAACAAAAGAGAGTCAAAATTAAAAAGACAAAGATTTGATTTTTAAAACAGATATTGCTCTGAGAGACAGACTAGTAAGACTCCATTTTGCAAATTAAACATGCAAAATAGTAGCATGAAGATAAGTCTGTTCACTTTTGTTTTAAATGTTTCATGTGGCCTTTCAGGCTAGTGTTTTCATTGCCTTTAATGAAAGAATATGAAGACTGAAGAGAATAACACCTCTTATTAACCTTCACAAAACCAGAATTGCACCATTCATGGCATTCAGGGCTTACGAAAATTCCGAACCTAGCAGCTGTTACAAATGATAAATTACAAGTTATAAACCAGCATACCCAGATATTTTCTGGGAAAGAAAGTGTATTCAGTCTCAAATTTCAGAACTCATTTGAAACTAAAAATGGGCTAGAGGCATATGTCAGTTTGTTTGCTTGCTTTATATTTTAATTCATTTACTTACATAAAATCTATTTTGCATGTCAACAAAAGCTTGAGGGGTGGGGGAAGAATTTCCAGTAACTTGAGTTTATTTTTGCAATAAATACCATCTTTATTCTTAACACAATTTTCCTCATACAACAATGCCATTGTTTTCTTATCCTCCCCTCAATATTAGTCTCTAAAGTGATTATAGCTAGATAACGAGCTTTAAAGGATAGGAAATTCAAAGAGTTTTTAACAGGGAAAGAAAAATAAGGCTATTTGGTTTTTCAGTAAAAGGGTGGTATTTAGAGATATTTTCCATGCAAAAAAATGAGCAATTTTATATCCTCACACAATCCTGTGCTCATGGCCACAGACAAGGCAACACAATAGCTATTAGGCAGTGTAGCATCCTATTGTAATTGCAATGAAAACTCCAAAAACAATCACATTTTTTTTTATCCAGACTAAGCTAACCCATACTTAACAGTTAACCCATACTTAACAGCGTGCCTTAACCACCCATACAGGGTGCTGAAGTGATCTTTTTCAGCAGAAGTTTCTGATGAAGACTCAGACAGAATAATATTTACACTGACATGTCTCAGACATTTAACTGGTACAAACATGAGTGGCTAAAAATGACATGTGCCTTGTAACCACTGTTTCATGAAAATCACCTCTCCATGGAAAAACATCTTGTCCTGTTAACAGTGCTGCACGCAAGTGAATTCAATTGCATATTAATTTTACTGAGACTAACAAATCTGTATCACTGTTTCTGCTTTAGACTTACAATATATTTGAAATGCAATCCAGACAAGACACTTACAAAAGCCCTCCCTGCTTTTTCCCTCCTTCATGCAGCAGCCATATAACACAAACATTTAATCACTTTTATTTTTCCAAGATTCCTGCCATAGAGCATCATTCAGTCACAGCAGACAAGACCTGCACAGGATGCAGAAAATACTAGATGCTCTGGAAACTGTTGAGTTGACTCTGATTATTATTTCTAATGATAAGAATGTTACAAGAATGGTAGATTTACATGTAGATGAATTCATCCTTTTTGATATGTTTCTTTGGGAAATGGGATCTGAAACAGAACCCAAGGAACAGATTCAAATTTTTATAGGGAAGAAAAGCACAAAGTTGTATTCTTCTCCATAAGCTCTGGCCTCCTTGCTCCCATAAAAATGAATGAAGAATTCTCTGATCTTCCTAAGCAAGCTTTTGTTCTTTTCAGAGACTTTCCAATGGAAAGATTTGCATTACGGCCTTCGTTTCTCAAACTTTTTTGTTTTCTCCTTGGAAAAAATAAAAGTCTTAGATTTTTTTTTTTCTCTATAGAAGAGTGACCTCAGCAGTCAGACTCTGCAGAGTCTTTAAAGCTGTTCTTTAATCTCTTTTTCAGTGTCACATATTTTGGGAGTAGGGGTGAGGGGGATGGAGAAGAGCGGAAACAGGAAGAAAACCATAAAAAAAGCAATCAACATCTCAGAACTCTGATATCAAGCATTTCAAATGCAGATAGCTTTCCTTCCTTTTCTTTTGCTATAGAATGAAAAATTGTTCCAGATTTGGAGAAACAAGAAACAAAGCCACTGCCAACAAAGGAACCACGCCACCAGTACTGAAAGAAATTTAATGCTGAAATGTTCTGAAGTGACCTCTTTCTGTAGAAAAGGATCCTGAACCTACTTCAGACAAACTGAATCAACAGTGGGATGATGCTGCCCTCTCTAGTGCAGTAACAGAAGTGTTGCATACAAGACACAAGAGGTTTTTTTGTTAAGGGTTTTTTATTTGTAGAATAAAAAGCATCAGCTGTGTCCATTTTCACATTTTTCACATGTCCATTTTTACTTCACTTCAAATGTACACAAACTAAAAGGAATTAATGGAAAAGCAGCACCATGAAGTAACATTCAGAGAACATGAACTACAAAACTGAAAAAAATAATCTGTTTATAATAAACGAATTGATCAAGATCATATATTTCACAATTTGATATATTCAGAAGACTGCTACAAGATAGATCTGTGCTCCGTAGCCTTTTTCACGGTAAAACTACAAAGCGGACCAAATTGCAGCCAGAGAGATTTAGTGTTAATATCCCTAGAGTAGGAAAGAAAATTTGGCCCAGTAGAATGTATAGAAGAAACTTAAGAATCTCTGTCGTTGGGAAATGCAAACAAGAGTTAAGAATTATTTCCATTAATTTGCTCTCACTCTCCAGCTCATCACTTCCACCCCTAAATTCAAAAAGACAACACTTGGCACTACTTTTCACTTTCTCCATTTCACTGAGAGAAGTGTGCAAATGTTGGGTAGCTTCCAGAATAACTAGGGAAGTTACCATAGGTATTTTTACATGCAGCCCAAATACTCTCTCTTGTTGCTTTGCATCACTTCATGCCAGACCACTACATGTTGCACCCAAAATATGCACAGCCAGCTACCCCTGTATCCAGAGAAACAATTATCAGTAAACTTTCTGCAGTAATGCAGAATTAATGCAAACCCAGCAACATTGTAGAGGATCCTGTTTTGAGTCTCCATCTTTACATTTTTCCATCTAAGCAGGCAATACAAGAAACCTTTCCAGATTCAGAGAGTAGGTGAAGATGAAACATATTTTGGAGAACATACAGTTCAACTCCCTGATCAAGGTTTCACACTGTCAAAAATGGCTTGATCTGTGTGTTTAACAAGTTTGGTCACTCTCAACCTGATTAAAAGTTTGTATCTGTCATAAGGGAACAGTAAATAAAAGTTTGCTGAATAAACTAAGGATTTAGTTAATAAATTGGAAATTATTTATTAATATGCCTTATGAAGAATTGAGTCATTACAAGAAATTTATCTCCCACAAATCAGTATGTATTTTCATATGTACCATAATTTCAGGCTCCATTTGATTAAATGAATGACCAGTAGCTAAAAGAAAGAAAAACAAATGACACTGTTGTAACTACTGGTTACAACTGAATAATGAAGTCTAAAGATAATGTTTTCTAAGTGTACTCAGGACCAAGATACTGCAAGCACAAGGAACTGCAACAATCAGAACTTAGATATCAAAAATATAACTTGGATTTCTATCAAATTATCATAAAATTTGCAATACAGCTGAGCTGTTTCTTTATTCACTCAGCTTCTAATTTTTGCTCTCCTGTAATAATCCTCTACCTAGAGATGTCCCTACATATTTTACACTCTCTCCTATAACATGTCTTTCTACATCTCAGTGTCTAGCTGCTGTAGCTGCTGAAATTATGAAATTTTTAGTCTAAATTACCATCCAATTTACACATTCTGTTATAAGTAATTTAAACATCTAAACAGTGCCACTAGACATGTTAGAGCTGTCCAGTCACATCAGTGAGGCCACAGCAGTCAGGAATCATCAACAATTCCATTAGACATTTAAGAAAGCCTGGGGAGTCTTTTATCCAACACTATAAACTTGTATTCTATTTGGTTAGCCAACTTATATTTTAGGTATCTCTATCAGTGCAATATAATTGAAAAATTATGATAAGTAATGTTATGCAATTATTTTGGATTTGAGCAGTGGCCTCAAATCCAAAATAAAGACAGGGCAATGTCAGAAAATGCCAATGCACAGATTATAAAGGAATCACTAATCCTGTTCTATATAAAATGCTATCTATAATTTATTGGGTTTTCAATTCTGCAAGGAGAGACTTTCATTTTTTATTAAATTTAGTATTTTTCAAAGTAATGTAACAAATGGTGCAATCAAAAAAATGCAGTCAAAATGCACACGACAAGAACAAATATTAAATTACCTTAAAATGCACAGAGAGAGTTTCAGAGGAAGATTTGCCTTCAGTGATAAACTTTTGGCAATTTATTGTCCCATAAAAGTAATAAAAATGAATGATGCAATAGTTATGAAATAAAAAATGAAAGGCAAGTATATTTATAGGTTCATATCTATTAAGAAGTGTCTATTAAGAAGTGTTTTAATAACAGGCAGTATTTTATCACTATCAGTTTCAAATCGGTTCTAGACTTCTATTTAAAATGCTTAGTCCCCAACTACCACATTAAAATCCCAGATTCCATAAATCACAACTCAAAATAAAATATCTTGTCTACTAAGTCAAACTTACAAAATCTGAGACTCTGTTTAGTGCTTAGCACTCTTTTGTGTAGGCAAAAAAAATTCCACTAGATTTTTTTAAAAAGTCCTGCCTCCTCAAAAATAAGGTAAAATAAAACATGATCACAGTTTCAAACTAAGTATCTTGTGCCTTTATTTTTTAAACATGTCTGGAGTAATAAAAACAGGATATAAATATTTCTGAAACTTTTTGTGAACAAATTTAGAAGTGCCTTAAATTTGGTTACTAGGTACAAGGGACCAATCTCAGCAGAATACGATGTATTGTCCCCAACAATTAGCAGTTTATCTCTCTCTAAACTGCATATTTTGTCAAATCACAGTAAGCCTTGGAGAAGTAGCCAGAAAGTTCAGCAAGAAAGCTTTTGCCGTGTGGTGTACACAGATCAGTGTCAGTTGAGGGACAGGAAGCTTGCTGAGTTTGCACTGGAAACAGAAAAATTTAATTTAATTTTTCATATTTCCCTGTCTTTTTTGTAGGGTTTGAGGGTTCAAAAACTTGATTTATTGTCTAGAAATGATGTTTATTAGAATTATGGATTTTATTCTACTGGTAAATTTTGAAAAATTATAAAAAAAAATTAAAAAAAAAAAAAAAAAGCATGGTTTCCAAAAAGACAGCTGTACTTAAAGGTCAGATTTATGTATTTTAGATAGAGACACAAATTAGTTTGATTTTCAGATAACCACTTACTGCCATCTATGCAGAGGTAACTCCTATGGTAGATGTGTTAAGATATTAACTGGCACAAAAATGGTCAGAGTAACACATACACATGCAACAGTAAACTTGGGAGAAGTAGACCAGCATGTAAGTAATTTTCATTTTAACTAAGGTTTAAGGTCTTACACACAAAATAAACTTCCAAGGTATGAGGAATTAATTAAAAATTGCTACAGATCTAATGACCTTTGAAAGAAGTAAGTCAACTATCTTTAAGACCATATACATACATTCAAGCTATCTAATGCTTTCATATACACTACACCACTTCATCCAATCCCAGTTTTCATAATATGCATAGAATTTTGGGGTTTTTTTTAAGGAGAGTTTTAGCAATATTGCCAAAACAATTATTGGGCTAAAATTTTCCATGGAGTTGCCAGGTTCAGACTTTGCTTTTAAATTAATTATTTTTTGGCAAATACTGATTTAGCTTTTCCAAGAATTCTCAAGGAATATCCCAATTTCTTTGTCTCAAGACTGCTATTCTTCTTCCTCATACCTTTGCCTACATCATAATACACCTTCTACAACAGAGAGAAACACAATGAAAAAACAGGACATTGTCCTGTAGTCAAAGACTACTATACAGAGGTACCCTCTACCGTCTGTGCCTGAATCTGAAGCCTTAAACTCCATAATGCTACACAAGTAATTAACTCGGGATCGTTTATGAAACATGCTTCAATTCTACAGACTGCTCCCCCATCACTCCAGAATTAGATATTCAATGAAATGACAGCTCAATCTTCCTTCTCACAAACACAACACTTCAAACAAGTCCACTGACTCTCCAGGATGAGCATCTGTGATGAAAAAACTACAGCCACTGTTATCTGCAGCAGTTTTTCACGTATGTGTATCTTGCATGTGGCATTTTACTTTGTCATTTGTCTTGGCAACATTTATAGAATGTTTTGGCATAGTGAAAAAGGACCTTGAGTTTCACAAGTGATTTTGGCCAAGCACAATGTGTGGTTCCTACTCATTTGCAAATAATGATCAATCTGGTTTACAACAGACTAAGCTTTACTTCTTCTGTATACATGATGTGGATGAAGGTACAGCAGCAAAGAAATCCAGTACTGCAAACTAAAACTCGATTTTTCTGAACTGAAAACTGGTAGCAGGGATCCTAAACACCACAGATCAGGTGACTGAATATTTGATATCATGCTATAAAAAATATACAAAGTACTGTGACAAATGTCATAGACAAAACCACAAAAAACAGGACAAATTAGTGTAAACTCTTTCACTTAAAAATGGAAGTCTCTTTCACCATTAGACCAGTCACACCTTCTGCTGATAGTCAGTCTACTACCCTTAAACCTTGACTCCATTTTGGCTGTCTATCTATTTATCAAGAATAAAAGGCTGCTGGTGCTCTTAAAGAGATAGTTTGCCAATCTTTTTGTACTGAGTAGCGAAAAAAGAGGAAAGAAAAATAAATTATAACCATAAAATTCCCTACAGTTTCTCTTCTTCCAATGTCAAATATGGGCATTGAACAAAGTTATTTGGCTAATTAATGAACAACACAGAGACAACTTTTAAAATCTGGAAGCAGTTTTTAAAGCCTTGAAGGTTTAAAACAAATCTTTCACTTTGATTTTTTAACGGAATACTTAAAAACTATTAACCAAGACTGGAGCAGTATATTTCTATCTTCTGCAAATCATGGGTTAGGTGACACAAGCTTCATTAAGAAACCACATCAGTGTGGTCAGATTCAAGTAACTAACACAGAAATTTTCAACTTAATGCATTAAATTGAACTATTAAAAAGTAGTTTTTCTCAGCTATATTGAGAAAAAAACACCTTCAATTAAAGTAAGTAGTTGCGTCCAATTCCATGACACAAAGATGAAATTACATCACTGCTAGTAGCTCCAACCTAATGGCAGGCAGTAATCATGACACGTACTTTACAGTACAAGGCAAGATCAGCGAGAAGCATACAGCTAGATTAATATCAATAATTTAGTGAGCAACTTGGAAGCTAGTATTTTTTTCCATCTACATTTACACAAAGGATGTTTATATAGGAATGTTTAACAGTGCCTACAAGTACCAAGTGTTTAAATATAGATAATACTAATGAATACTTTAACCATATGGTCAGCCCAGAATGCATACACAAGTATACCTGTAACACTTATCTGAAAATAAATATATTGCGGCTAGACTAATTAAATTTTCTGTATAAGTAACGACTTCTTTTATCTGCATATTAGATTTACAGTGCATTACATTTAAATTAAGCCAAAACCAAACAAACCTCCAATTACAACCTATTTTTATATCTTTTTAACTCTAAATGTTATATTTCTGCAATTTCACTGAAATGTATTTCTAGTTCTCAAATATTTCTGAAAAGAATACCCTAAATACCAACTGCAAGGATGACTGGCCATCAAGACCAAGGACAATACTGATTCTGGGACCTGCCAAAAGAGGAATAAAAATATAAGTTCATGCTGTACTGCTTTTTAAAGTGGATTTTATGAATACAAATATGATGTATTTTAAATGCTATACTCTGCTATGAGTATAGGATTAGACAGAAACATAATTCTATCTTCCCTAGATACATGAAGAGTGATAAGACTTCAGAGTTCCTAACCAGCATTCATTTCACAGACAAATGCCATTGACCTCTTCTGAGCTACAACAGCCTCACAACAGTAACGCTAGTATGTTATCTGTATTCTACAATGAGAGGATTTTGGGAAATTAAAATACTTTTCACATTTCTTAGATGTCCACACTAACTTCCTGAGTTTTGCAGGCTACCATCATTGAGATAGTTTCTTCCAAAACACATGGCTTTGAGAAGTAAATCTTGGAGTTCTGGCACACCTATTTCCTTCCTACTCATCAGACTTGTCCTCCATGCATGCACCTCTTTCATTCCTGAGCCTGAGCTCTCTTTTTTGGGAATTTCCCCTTTTTGGAATTTCCTTTTTTCTTCATTATGTGCAATTCTCACGAGTTTTACTTTATGACCTAGGTGTAACGTAGAAAGATTCAAGATGCTACTGTATTAAACAGTAAGGGATATACAGTCACTTCTGGTTTTAACTGCAGACAGTGGTTACTGTGCAATGGGATGAACTAAGCTTTAGTTGGCCAAGCACATCTGAATAATAACAGTGATAATTATCAATAATAAAAATAATAGCCTTCAAGCACAAAACAACACAAAAGAAAGACTCTCTTAATATAAGAGATCTTTGAGCAATTAGATTGAAGATTACTTTTTTCAGGTGGAAAAAAAAGTAAAGAGATGAACACCAAGTTCCACATTTTAAAAAAAATCCCAAGCCCAGAAGCCCAAAATAAATTAAAAATTAAACAGAACCCCATCTTTATCTTTGTGCATCAACTTCCTACACCTTCTAAAATCCTTTTAAAAAAAGTCCTCTAATTTATACAAGACAGAGGTAACTCACTGCTAATATGGCTTCAAGAAATTATCTTTTTTATCTTGTGTTTCTGACAACACAGGGATATTTCTGTAGGACAGGACTGCCTTATTAAATGTCTATGACAGTCTAAAACCTAGATATACAGGGCTTAAATACATCACTTTCAGAGGGTTATTAAGCTGAAGCATCTGCAAAAAGTTATCAGAATAACTATTTTCAGTCTTATTATAGTTCTGCATTTTTTTCTGTTAGATGAAGTTTCAGGTTGAGTAGGATTCCAAATTAATCTATTAACATTCAATTCTAGTGGCTAAACCAAACTTGCCTGAAGAGAAAGTTGGCCGTGTTCCCTCCCTGCTACACTTGGGAGCACTTTCATAGAAGCAAGGTTACTGGAGGAGATAAATTGAGCTTAAAAGAAAAAAAGCATATTTGGTTGAAGGAGAGGATGAATATCTATAGATTATATTTCTATACATACCATGAAGTGGCACATACATATTTTCTTAGTGTTTCTTTCTCATAACTGACTTCTTTTTAAACACCGTCCCCCCACATCCCTCAAGCTGCACAAAAACTCCAGACTCACCCTAGTGCATTTGAACTCATCTGATGCTATCAAGGTGAAAAAACATATTTTTAAACTGCTTCAGTTACCAAAAAGACAAAACCCTGAACTATATTTTTGCAATAAAGAGAACTCAAAATATATTAATGAGGTTTGTCTATAAATTTATCTGGTTTCTCTCTTTGTTCATAAGCTACTACTCATATTATGTAAATAACAGGACTCTTCTAGGAAAAAATCATGGAATCATAAAAAACGTGAATTGCATCAAGTAATTACAATAATGTTGACTAGAGCCAGACAGAGAGTAATGAGAAGTGTCATTTCTAGCATTACAATAATTTTGAGGAATCAGGAGAAAGAACTAAGCACACACTTCATTTTCTTTGGATACGACCTATACAGTAGAGGAGAGGAAGAGATATTTTCATGCCCCAAAAGAAGTTCCATTCCTTTTCCCCTTAAACAGTATTCAGTCCTAACACTGTCTCTTAACCTAACACAAAGTCTATCCCAACAATTTCTGTTGTATAACCACTGAAACAGCAAAGTTTTCTTTGGTGCTGCTTAGCATGACACATTGTTGATGGTGTCAGTGTCACTAAACACTAAGATAAAAATAGGAGAAAAATCACTCACAGTCATTGACAGACAGTAACCTTTCAATCCATAATTGCCCATGACAGAGAAAAAACAAACTCTACCACATATACCTGACCTCCACCTTGAATTATTTAAATTATCATGGTGAAAAAACACTCCAAGCATATAAACAGAAATACAGTTCACATAATGAGTTTAGAAAGCCTAAATGACAGGAAGGTGAGCACCCAATTGCTCTTGTGCAGCTCTTGCTGTGTTCTGAGCACAGCCTTACGCATCTCCCAATGTTTCTTACGCCACCGGCTGTGGAAAGGCTGGGTTCCCTGTCCATTCCCTACTGTCAGCACAACAGCCATAATCTTTCACACCAGAACAAATGACAAACAATAGGAAGCACTGAAATGAAGACTTTCATGTGACTGTGACAAAAGACAAGATGGCAGCAATTGCTCCTGGAAGAACAATGCATCTTAACCACATGCAGAATGGGAGACTCAACCCTTCAATTTAGCTTTTCCCTCAAGTGTCTTACACTTTCAACTATGAACTAATCAAACTAAAAAGGCAGAGGGAGAGAAACTGTCATTTCTATTTTTAAACACAAAGGAGACAGTCAGGTACTATCAAGATGAAGGCTAGCAAGATTGAAACAGTTAGGATCTGACAATCATGTCTAACAGTCATGTTGGTTAAGGCAGACATACACCAACACAGGTCGTCTTTTCCAGCAGATTTGTATAGTATGTTTCTGTTCAAGTACAACTGGCTTCAATAGTGTATTTCATTAAGATGTTCTGTAATATTGTGGCTAGCCTGCTAATGGAATATTGCCACATTTCTTTTTCATATACTTGGTAATCTTTTTCATCATAAAAAAGAAAACTTAGAAGTATCTTACAAAAATTTTTGTAAAATGCTCTGCTTCTTTCTCACAGCATGAAGCAAGCAGGAACTCAATGTATTTCTGAGTCTGCATATTAATTTTATAATCCAAAAATCAAGTGTGTCACCAGGATTACCAATTTCCTAATACACTTTTGAAAAGTATGCCTAGACAGTCTTATAAATAAAGGTCTCATAAAAACACACAGACAAGCTTATAAATAAGCACATTTTACATTCAGAAAACTTCATAAGAAATTCAGAGAGAGTGGTAAGAGTCACTAATGGTTCTTCTGACACTGAAGAACCTCATTTTCTTCATTTGGCATTTTCATCAACTTCATATTGCATTTTAATATACAGATTCTCATCCAAACAAAAATGGCTGGATTTAGTTATGTTCACATACAGAAGTACAATAGCCCGGGATAACTTCTTGTTGTGGAGGTAACTAATATTTTAGATGACTGAAATCAATGTGTCTTACAAAAACTGGTACTTCACTAAGTCTTACAATACCAAATTGTAGGGACACTAGTAAGTAAGATACAAAAAACCAAACCGAATGCAAAGGATTTTACTAAAAACAGTGAGGCTACAATCTGGAAGGAAACTATTGAACCAAAATTGCGATTAAGAGTGGAGTTCTTTAAAAACAAGTGTGAGAAATGGCCTCATAGCAAAAATAAACAAAAAGCCCTGGCTCATAATTACGATACTTGATGGTGGTTAAAAAAAGAATAAAATCGGAGTTAGCATCAATATAGAGTAAGATCAGAATATCATATTGCAAGAACTGAACAGCCTTCAAGGACCAAAGGACAGTAATGACAAAATGCAATAGCACAAAGACAAGGTCAAGCATTCTGGGAACAGGACAAATTTTGACTGTAATTCTACCAGAGAATCATCAAGTCAAAAAATAGAGCAGGAGAATGTGACCTGGATGTATTAATCAATTGGAATGAATACAACCTGTCAAAGAGCTACAGCTGTCAAAAAGGCATATGCAATCTGGCTATATCAAGGGATGAATTTTCAGTAGAAATGGGGATGTTTTACAAGAAACTGTTAAAATCTCATCTAGAACTGTGTGAATAGTTCTGGTCACCTGTCATTGAAAATTCATTGCTGGATTCAAACTTCAGCATGTGCAGGGGAAAGCTACAAGAATAATGACAGAAGCAAGGAGAGGACAGTACAAAGAGAATACCAACAGAGGCTTGTTTAATTAGATTAATAAAATGAAAGCTGAGAGGCAGTAACTACTCTGTAAACAAACCACAGATGTAAGAAAAGAGAAGGAGAAAACCTCTTAAGCTTAGGCAACAGTGGCACACAAAGTGGGTATTAACAAGCAGTGCTGGGAACTGGAAGCCTTCATCATCAGGTGAACAATATGCTGAATGGTTTTTGCCAGCAGTAATCAAGGCAAGAAATATCACAGGAGCAAAATGCTTTTTTTGTTTGGTTATAAACAGTACTACTGTTGCTGAAAGCCAAAAGATTTCAGTAGTCCTTTTTTCTATAGGTCTGTGCCTTACTCATATTCCAAGCTCATACACCACTTTTCTGACTGTCATTTCTTTCACATCTTCTCTTTTCATACATACTATGGGGAAAACCATTTGCACACACTTCCCTACAAAATCTCCTCACTCTAGGTATTCCTCAGTGTGAAGAGTCTAGCTGAAAGGCCAAAACACCAACCTTTTCTGACATGCAGAAGTGGTTTGGTCAGGTTCTCCTGTAAACAAAAACCTAGGGTATTTTTGATGTCTGCAACACATCCCAATGCAGCGGCATCAGACAAGAACTTTATAGCTCATGCTGTTTTGCATAATTAACCAATTTACCAATTCCAGCTTCTTCTCCCCATCCTTATATTGTAATCCCAGAGAAAGCCAGCAATAAACTAACAGCTGCTCTGTACTGCAATGCAGAATAAACTAAATCAACTAGCCAAGCACTCTAATCACACTATTCAATATAAACAAGCTCCTGGCATTGTGAGCACCTTATGTAAGGATTTCAATCTTTCAAGAAACATAACTTCGTCATGCAATTTGTCATTACGTACAAAGACTGTATCGTATTGATAATAAATTTAATTATTTAAATGTTAAAAAGATACTGTATTTTAAAAATAAGGTCCTAGTTTAAAGATAAATAAATAAATTAGGGTGCATAAAAGTTGTAACATGTGAAAGGAGTGTACTAGCTGTTTAGTAACTTTTCACAATTAGAAGCATCTGAGATCATGCAACCCAACTACTACAGGTACCTGACAAAAGCTTGATTTGTGCTGTTGCAATCTGTATCATGCCTAAGTATGTTCAATTTAGTCCATATACTAGACATGTAACACTTATTTGAACCTACACATAGCAACCCAGCAGGGTACCTATTATCTTCGAACAGGGGTGCAGCAGACTGTAAAAACACTGCTGTTGTACCCAAAAGTTTCACATTATCCTAATAAAGAGTATTCTGCTATGAAAAGACATGTCCAGAAATCCAAGCAGACTAGCAATGGTCTTCCTCTAATATGACCTTGATTCCTCTAGCATATTAGTTATTTGCATCAGTCTGGGTAGTTTATGAATGTCCATCCAGCAAGACAGATGCATAGGCAAATCCCAAAACCCTGGTGTTCAGACCTTTCAAAATTCTCTACCCTGTCAGCTGTAGAAAAGCAATATATTCTACAACTGTGCAGACACAGGCAGAAAACTACACTACTCAAACCTGTGCAGATTGCACCATCGAACTTGTTGCAGTTTTGTTATTTTCTCCAGTTTTCCTAAGTTTGTGCTTGTTTTTATATAAGGTGCAAAAATGGTTTTTCCCCGTCTACCCCCCTCTGTTATTCTCCCAGTTGGTCCAATCCAGGTCCCCTTTCCCGCCATTAGCCATGTTTACCACCCTAGGCCCCTCCTATCCTTCTAGAATGTTCCCTGCCAATCCGCGAAGTCCCTGCCCATCCAAGTTATCAATCAGCCCTGGCCACGGCCTTTGTTCTGGAATGTTCGTTGTCAGTTACATGTTTACTGTTTGATGATTGTTCGCTTTAAACTGTACCCCACCCAAGTTGTTCCCCATTGGTTCTTTGTAAAACTATCCCCGCCTTGTGTACCTCCCCTTGTCTCCCTGGATTGGTTGTCGCTTGTACCCTCCCCTGGGGGGAGGGCCCATATTTAAGTTGCTGTACACCCTGAGATTTCGCCTTTGGTTGCCTTCCTCCGCTGCGGTTATCCCCTTTCCTGGATGTTGTTCTTCCCTTACTAAATCCTGTTCCTGGACGCAGCCAGAGGCCTCTCCCGACCCTTTACTCCTCGTGGACGTGTCGCCGGTCAAGAAGGCTCTAGCCTTACCCGGACCTGGGATTCTGGGAATCTCAGGAACGGGCCACACCTGCCGCTCCACCCACCACACGAGCTAGTAGGGTGGTCAGCGTCACAAACTAGCATGTATTTTTGCATTTTAGAAGTGGATGGCAATAGAACTGAACATAACTAAACACAGAAGCGTATGCTTAGTTACAAATGCGAACTATATACAAACTATATCTGAATACTCACACAAACACAATCGTCTTTATGTGCTGTCCAGGGCTGCAGGAAAGGTGATGAGCTCTTTACCTAGGGATGGGGAAGTATTTTCATTCAGTACGAAAATAGGATAGACTATTTAATGTCTAATCCTGTACTAGACCTAAATGTCTCTTAAATTGTGCAACTTGTTTGCCCAATTCCTACCACTATTATATTACTCATATGAACAGTTACTTTTCCTTCCAGTTCGCTTGTGCTTGCACACAATGCACTAACACACTAATCTTAATTACTGTTATTGAAAGCTAACTGCCAGTTTCTGTACACACTTGAAGACAAATTTAGCTTGGGCAATTATGGTTTTTGTACATTATTCTCTTGTTAGCTTGGCTTACTCCCTTTCAATTAAATTCAGTCTGTGTGTCATCATACTCTTCCTTCTAATGACAAAATCCTAACAAGCAGATACATAATTAGTTTCCAATAAAGCATACCTGTCTCCGTCTACGATGTGGTTCAGCCTAAAATATGCATACAATAAAAAGAAAACCATATTAAGGAATGTAGCATGGCGATCAGGGAGGGAAAATCGAATGTAAATACCAAGTCAGCACAACCAAGAAGATAATTTGGAAGGGAAGGTGCTCCTCGCTGCTTTAAGAGCTATATTCCTGGGGAAAAATAGCAAGCTGCTGCTCTTTCAGGATCAGGTATACACTTGCAAGTCTCTCTGCATGGATGATACTGATTTGGAGGTATTCCCTATGTAATGGCCATCTGTAAAATTATAATTAGACTGAGCAGCATACATGCTGGATTCCTTTTCGACTCCTCCAGCATGCAGCCCTTCACCTATAACCAGAATATTAGGTATCTTTGGCAGTGACCTTTCACTGTGAGATCTGTCCTTTCAGGCTAAACAGCATTTTCTTCTTAAACATATTTAGTCTTCTTTGGAAGTATACAATAATCTCAGTAGACACCAGCATTTCCACTGACTCTCTTAAAATCACTCATTTGGCAAGAAATACTTGAATACTGAAGTTACTTGATTCTTTAATATTATGAAGGATTCCATTACAACAAACAAGATACAATAATAATTTAAATTAAAACGTTTTTCTTAGAAATTGTCACTTTTAAGTTACCTTTCTAAAGTAATACCATCACTAATTTTCTGTTTCATTGTCATTTTTTGTTTTGCTGCAAGTCTGAGGAAGACATTTCTGTTAGTGTAAGAGCTATAAAAAGACATGTGACTTTCCTATTGTATAGTTTGCCCATCAGTTTTGAAACAGATCAAGAAGAGGTCTTTTATTTTAATGGTACAGTCTTTAAAAAGAGATGAAAATTGAAGAAAATGGCTAAAATAATATAGTAAACGTCTAAATCAAAAGTGACATTGAAAATCTAGTAATTCTTTCTGTAGCTCTTTCCCTAAATTCCTAAAGCATATCATGCATTTGTGGATAGAAAATATGAAAATACCAGTACAAGAGAATACAATGTAAAAAATTAGTATTTACACAAGATGAAGAACCACAAGGTTAAAAACACAGGCTATACATGTGCTCTCCCCTATGGAAATCCAACTAGGCACGTACAATTCTTTAAATCACAGTATGGATCTGTAGGGTATCAGGAGCTGATATTCACCCTCTGGTGGTTTCTTCCATGTGCTTCAATTTCTCAGTGACATAAGAACTGTGTAACACAATCGCAAGACAGCTTTATCTGATCACAGCATCTATTGAAACTGTCCACACTATAAATACCCACTAGCTACTGGTGGCTACATATAGGACAATCTAAGACCAGCTGCCTAAAAATATGTATCTGCACCCCAAGATGACAGCCTTAAAACAGCCTGCCTTTTTCCATTCTCCTTTTTAAGTGTAATTTGTTCCGTCCAAAACTAATATTTGAAACACCCTAGCAAAATGTTCTGAGAAACTGTCTACATCTCCACTGCAATTTTGAAGTTTCAGTGCTTTCCTCAACGTACCTGAGCCTATGTACTACCTTATGTGTATCACTTTAATACTCAGCTTAAACAAAATCTATTACTTTCAGATGAACTTACAGATAAAATGATAATTTGTTACAAACAATAGAAATACACAGGAAAGTGCCCTAGTCTACTGCTATTCTACCGAAAGTAATTGTTCAATAACTTAGTAAACAACTGAATTTTTTCTGGTTCATAATGGCAGTTGTGTACACAGCATTGATGCCTCCTACAGTGACTGACCAGGACTATCCCTAGTCATCATCCCTGATGTAAATACTGGTGTGATATTTTTGACACAGCAGAGAATGGAGATGAACAATATGTTGCAAACAGCATCCACACCAGTAACCTTAACTCATAGCCCTTGGTTGAGATTACTGCTGTGTGGTAACAAATACCAAAACAAATAAAGGTATACTGCACAATACAGAACAAGTGCATTCAATACCTCCTGCTTCCTGGATGCTTCTAAGGAAGGCTTCCCTCCTAGGATTCTTCCTTTTGGTAACATAAGCATCATAATGATCTTTCTTCCCTACAGTTCTTATGAAATTTAACTTGGAAGCCATGAAATTTGACTAGGAGCACCATACTGTTTCTTGGAGAAAAATAACAACTAATGAAACGAAAAAACCTCTAAAATCAAAAGCATATTTCCCAATAAAATGTACCATAGTATTAGATTCCAACAAATACATCATTAATAAGAAGCTAAGTTGGAATAAGATGCATAAGAACACTATACTGTTAAAATCAGTATTGTATCGAATATTGGATGTCCTTGGTGTATTTTAGAAATCTCCTTGATAGTTAATTACACATTCTTAATAACACTGTTAGAAACAGCATGGTGGAAGTTAAAGCTATCCTTCTAACATGTACACATGAAGCTGAAAAGAAAAGAAAAACAGAAAAAATCCCTTTTCCTATGATTAATAAGCTTATGAAGTATTTCTAATATTTGATTCTCACTGCAAAATTTCATTAAGTATTTCCTTTCCTACCCTTTATAGACACTGTGAAAACTTCAAAGAAATGTGAAAACTTCAGTGCACATTGAAGCTGTGTTCTTTCAAACAGAGTTTTGAAACCAATTTATGCTGAAATACTGTAAAAGATGCTACAGTAGGAAAAAGCGGATGAACCCGTAAGTGTATTTAATCTGGGTTTGCTGTGGGGGAATATTTTTTCCCACACAGCAGCCACTGCTTACAGGCATTTAGAAATTCGTTAAAATAATTGGAAGAATTAAGTAGGCCACTGTATGCATTTGTGAAAGGCAGACACCAAGATAAGAAGCTTAGGTGTGTGTTGCTAAACCTACCTGAAAGTGGCATTGCTTCATATACTGCTGCTTTGCTTCTGGAGTTAGTGCAGCCACTGAATCCTCACACTTTGATAAGAAAATAAATTTTAATTCTGCTTTACCTGTCTGAAACAGGAGCATTTGAAATGCATCATTCTCTCTCTTTCCTGTATTTTGTGGGTCTAGATGATAAAAGTTCATTTTTTACTGCTTTACCACCTGTGGGGTAGTGACAGTAATGGCTAAAACAAGGACAAAAAGCAATTGTCTGAAACAGGCAGTTCTTCACTGTACAGAACTGAAAGCGTGAATACCAGTTTTCCAGACTAAAACTGCCCCTTTTATCCACAAATAAATAGGTGCACTGAAGTAAACTGGTTGTACATGCAGTTTTCTTTATGTATTGTTCAGTACTTTCCAGGTGCAGTTCAAAATTACAGTAAGACATCACTCATACCTAAACCAGTTTTACACTTCACAAGGTTAAACACAACTAAATGCAAATACAAGAAAGTAGAAGGAACCAGACAATGGCTGCTTGTTGGGTTTATGAAGGCCTCATGTACCATGAATCCCCACTTTGATCTGAACATAAGCATTGTATATTTTCACCTTTAAAAAAACGGTAATACTGAGTGATTTATTATTTCTTTTTCAAGAAAGGTGGCTGGGGTCTATTTTCTCAATACTGTCTTGATACAATACTATAAATTTATTTATTTTAGAAAGACTACATTATTCCACAAGAACAGATTTTTATGTGTAGATTACTTGCACTTTAAAATATCATCACTTAAAATTGTAAATAAAAACTAAAGAATCTTTGCATAGCTATCCAGCTATGTTTCAGTATTTTATCCAACTTCCAGGCATTACAATGCTCAGTTGATCAAACATTTATTAAGAGATGTTATAAACACATTATTTCTTTCTTGTACCAACTCAGAGATAACATACAAACAGAATCTCTGGTCTGAAAGTTTCAACTTTCTAAAAAGCTGGAATAAATCTTCATCTGAATTTTACCATTTTTTATCCACCACTCTCTTCATAAAAGAAAAGATTCTGTATTTTCCAGAAAATAATTACTCCTTATGAGTAACCCAGTTACAGCTATGTGGATGTCAACATTAAAAGAAACACTGCAAACAAATATGCAGGTTGTCATCTTTCTAGCTGGCAACCATGACAAAGAACAAGAAAAGGCACTTAGGTTTCAGTTCAAAAAGAGCTCACCCCTTTTCAGATTAAATGAAATCTAAGATTCTCATATGAAACCTGCGAGAATAAAGGCAAATTGAAAAATTCATGTTAAAAAAACCTAAGCTTGCAATACTATAAGCACTTGACATAAGTGTTGCGTGATCTCCTAAAATCATGTCTTCTCACACTGAGTTGTACAGCACAAGCACTGAACAAATATCAAATTAGGGCAAAACATTCCAGGATTCTCAGGTATAGTGTTTTTCAGAAATGTCTCCAAACCCAAATGTGGTAAAAGGAAGTAAAAGATCAGTGATGCAAATGCTACTTTAGCCCTCAGTGCCCTCAATTACCTTCCATAGGGTTGGGTTTGTTTTAAAAAAAAAAGTACTTCAGTAATGTAATATTCCAGCAAATGTGGAAATCTCCCCAACTTTTATCTTGTAAAAACATGAAGTACGTCAAGCTCAGCATAACAAATTCATAAGAAACACCAAGTCTGAGCATGAAGACACCCTTTTTGCCTTCATTTTTAGGCTTTACTTTATAATCATTTGTGAGTTTATACAAAAACAAGCTTTAGCACTTAGAGAAAAACTTGGCAACGATGAGAAACCACGTGTATACTTGCTCCTCTTACCTTACAGCTCCTTCCACCCTACAGGCTGAGTTAATCAAATCCAAGACACTTCTAACATGCACAGTGGATACACTTGAACTTTATGACAAAGGAAACTAACTGGTAGTGTGTTTTTAATACCCTATGATCTACTAAGTTTATCTTGAATAATGAATGGGGTTCTACGACTTGTCCTTAGCGCTACCAGATTTGCCAACCACCACAGTAACATTAATAAGGTATCAGGTCATGCCTTTTCTTTAAAACCTCTAGTGGTAAATAAAAAAACTCCTGATTTAGAGTCTAATTAAGAAACAAGTTAATGAGATAGTAAAAGTTCTATTTAAAAAGCTTAAAGTTTTCAAAAGTCTGATCTCTCATGTCACTTCACAGACTGCACTGCCAACTCTTATTGTTGGCTCTTGCACACTTGTTTCTATATGTTCCTTTCTTTGTGCAGAAGTAGGAGCAGCTAATTTTTTTTAACCTCCTGAAGCAAGAAAATAAAAATAATCCAGAAGCTCAGTGGTCCAGAAGCTGGTCCTGGTTTGGCACCTTTTAGTTTTCTTAAGAAGCATGACTGAGCATTTTGCAGTGGAGTAAGTCACACAGTAGGCAAATGACACCCAGTATTTTAATGGGAGAAGCTTTGTAGGTCACATGTTCGAAAAACTTGAAGTTGCTCCCTTTTGCACTCCGTTGTTTTTGTCTTCTTCCACTCTACCCACCGCAGCTCTGGGACACTGCATGATTACTCCAAGTTATCATTGGGCCAATCAGCCCACATCACAGGCATACCCATACGCTTTATAGAGTACCATTCTAATTAGGATTTGGCACCTGTAAGGCCTTTATTATAGTAACAGAAATTAATTTTTGCACTTTCACATTTTCTTAAAAATCACATCAAAAATCTCCTGGTTTTGCTTGTTGCAGCAGACGAATACAATCAGCCTTTTTGCAGTTTCATTAGTTAAACACAGGTAAATTTATGAATACTCAATTAATTACATTAACCCATTACTCAACGAAGTGATCTCTGTGGATTTCCTTACAGAAAACCATGCAGGGAAAATCCTAAAATACAGCAGAAGAGAATTCCCAGTGGTTTCCTCCACAATTCATTCAATGCAGAATTAGCTAAATTGATTACTTATCAAGTCATGGCTCACGTTGCTGCACAAAGCCCGATTTTAACATTATCAATTCAAATAATTACATATTTTCATTATTTCAGGTTTGTGTTGGAAAAGTAAGTTGAAATGGCAAGAGGTTCAGGATAAAATCTATGAAGCCAGAACAAGTAACAGAATCCCAGATAAGGAAGTGCCAAATTTTCACAGCTAAAATTATTTTATCAAAAGGCCATAATTGAATCTGACAGCCTAGACACTACTTTAGAAATCCTCATCTAAATTTAAAGTGAGAAGTAGGTAAAAATAATAAACACAAATAAAGAACTAGTGGAAATTCGGGACAAAAATTCAAAATTGCTTTCTGTAACAATCAGTTCTCCTATTTTGTCTTTGTCCTGCTTTGTATGAAGCACAGAAACACTCAGAATTGTAGAGCTCTAATTTTCAAGTGCAAGATTAATTCAGTGGGTTCTATCCCACAGCAGTGTGCTCTGGAGTATTTTGAGATAGTATTATCAAAGCAATCTGCATGCCACTCTCCTTACAGGAAAAAAAAAACAAAAAACACCAAACCAAAAAAAGAAACAAACAAAACAAAACAAACAAAAAAATTTAAAAAGACATTACATATTTATCCTCTGCTGCAATAATCTATCCTATCTATCCTCAATGCAATATAAAAGCATCAAACAACAGCAGCGTATCTCCCAGTCCTCCCCAAATGCAGTCCAAAATTTGTCACACTGTAAGCCTACTGAAGTGGCAATTTTTCTTATGCAAATGCATCATCACAACAATTGCCCCATTTCCAGTAAAATCTGAACTCACAAGCAAAGTAAGTTCTCAGCAAGACACAAGTTCAGTTAACACCAGCACCACCACAGTCTAGCCATTAACTGTGATCTATGCCCACTCACAAGAGAAATAACACTTTTGAAACACCTAACACATTTGCTATCACATACTGTGGAGATTAAATTTTATTCTAACTGACTTGCAGGCTTCTCTCAAGGCCACAGAAGCATTTTCCATGGATACAGTGGTTTGCACACGGAACATTTTTTTACTCTTCACCTCACTCTTCACCTTCTCTTCTTGAACATTTTTTCTGATCTGCTTCAAGGGAAAAAAACCAAGAAGCCAGGCTAACACAAGCACTAAGTCTATTTGCCTGTTAACAAACAAAACACCATGTGCCAAAATCACTAATACAGATGAATGGAGGGGCCAATTTTTTGTTGTTGGAGAGAAGACAGGGAGAAAAAGGAAATATGTTTTCTTTTTTTTATTACAGCTCTTGAAAATCAAAACACATATGAAATCACAAACTCCATTACCACAAGCAAACAATTTATACTGCAAGCCATTTTGGTATCTGAAGAAGATTATCAGACTAGTGTTGCCCTACCTGTAAAGCATCACAGATGCAGACTGGTCAGACAGTTATTAAGGAACTTTTGATACAGTAATGTTCTTTGCAAAATAGCACACAGATTATTTTAAGTGTCACTACAGTTCAAATGTTGCCACTAGGGAAAGCAGAAACACTTAGCTTCACTTTGTTCCTTCAGTGTAGTTTTGCTGAAAAAAAAAGAAGTTTAAATTTTATCTGTAATATAATATACTATGATAAGCATAGCTTAACCTTTTCTCATAATTTTCAACTCACGCTTCACTCATTTGTGAAAGTTCAATTTTCTTAATCTGGGTCTCTGCACTTCTTCTCCCTTTAGACCTATTTGGAGTTGTGAAGAGGTCCATCTCCCATTTAAGCCTTATATTTTATGGTACTGCTCTATTTTTAAGACTTAAATGTTTCAGTCAAATGAGGCACTATGGTAGAAAATAATTGTTGTGATCTGTTTCTCTGTGTTGCTTAATGAAGTAAGAAGGAAAGTTGTATAGCAGTCTGGCAGCTTTGCTGGCTGTGAAATGTCATTAAGTAGGAGATGGCAAGTTTTTTCCACGCACCTCTGACTACTAAATTCACCAAACAAACAGAAGGTTTACCATGGGAGGTAGAGAGAAACCAGGCAATACCCTCAAGTCGCTCTTCCAGTTAAACAGCACGTGGTTACCAAAATTGCTATGGGAACATGGGAGTTCATCAGAAACACAATTTTAGACGTAAAATGTTCCTTAACCTTTTACATTACCACTATTACAAAAGAAAAAAAAAA
>VXBI01009352.1:0-69534 GCA_013397375.1 Toxostoma redivivum
GGGTTTTTTTTTTGGGTTTTTTTAGTGGTGCTGACTGCTCATATATTATAAATACTCTATTCTTTTTTTATAAAATCTATATGCAAATCTGGCATGGTTAATGTTTTCCTATTAACTTAAACTTTGATATTTAGCTGTGTAAAAAACTAGAAATATAATTAAACCCTCCTGACACTGTCTGTATTGAGGGACCTTAATGGCGATGAAAAATGCTGCATAGGTGTAGCAAGGGAAGAAGCAATCTCTTCTGATGTCAAATGTTATGCAGACATCAGTGGAATGGAAGCGGTGTGTTGAGACTTGGGAAAGTGTGTGACATATATTAGATGGAAAGCAGATTTTTCTTTCTGTGTGTGTGTGACATTGGCTTTTTGTGAGTAGTTGGTTCAAGAGATGCCTCTTATTAACAGTAAAACTGGGAAAAAGAGGGAATGTTTTGACTTGGATTCTGGAGTATCCAGCAGAAACCTGGAGATGAGTGTGTTTTTTCCTCTCTGTCTCCCAGAGCACGCAAGGCCTAATGATTCTTGTTAGGGCACAGAATTCAAAGCTTGTAAAAAGCCATGGTTATGCACAGCAGGAATAAAAGGTGGTCACTGTTTCCAAATTCAAGAAAAGCACTTGTGTTGATTTTCAGTTATATTAGCTGCAGTCTTGTTTGCTGTTTTTGCGGTTTTATTGGCAAGCTTAAATAACTGCCTTGAAACAGAGATTTCCTTTATGTTCTAGTGTGGTTTTACTACTTATAATTGTTTCTATTATCTTGACTTGCTGCCTTAGATCTGTGATGGAAAGTTTTGCCCTATTTTCCTTTCCTTTTGGCTGTGTGGCAGAAACGAGTTATCTAGTGTTGTCAGCTGTTGTTTGATTACAATTTCTTGGATTTTTAAAATTTGTTTCTTTTTGTATTTCCTTTTTTTTCCCCTCAGCTGAACTCTATATTAAAAACAACCTGTCATTTGATTTCATTATTACTTGTGAGCATTATTCATGGCTTATGGTTGCATTACCTTTCTATTCAGCAAACTTGTATGTATTCTTACCAACAGGAAATTGTTATCCAAAATGTGGCATGAACACAAACCTGTCAGATGTATCTTTGTGGTTGGCAAATGTAGGGGGGGGAGATAGAACAGTACCAGGAAGGTCATGAAATGTTAGTCTAATTACCATGGTTTTGGCAGACCAAAATTTTTCATGCTGATCTGAGAATTTTTTGAACTTGTCGTTGTGGACAAAAGAGGAGTGGAAAAAATAAATTAGAGCTTTTGAAACACCTTTGACAGGTCTTATCCAAGAGGCTGTAGAACAAGCTGAGGGAGTCGTGGGATGAAAGTGAAGGGTTTGTTTGTGAAGGGTTTGCAAAAGGCACAGCGGGGAAAAAAAAATCTAGGTCCTGGTAAAGATAAGCTACAGACTAAGACTACAGAAGTTGTGCTTGAGATGTTCTTGAATGACTTAACAGCAACTGTGCAAAATTTAGTAAGTTTTCAGAAGTTGATTCTGTGTATATATCCATATGCTAGAATTACTGATTTTCTAAGGACCTCTTGGAAGAGAATCTAAGTTCTCTGATTTCAAACATAAGCCATGAGAGGGCAAGATAGGATCTGATGTTGATGGTGAACTTGAATTTTGCACATTCTTGCGTGTGTGAAATTGGTCATCAAAAAAGAGAAAAAGAGTGGATTTTATACTTGAAATTTGAAAGTTGAAATCATGGAGTAGTTAGTAGTTTAAGCAGATTGGATAAACCCAGAAAACTCTTGTTTTCTACTCCAGACAGGAATAGTACTGTTCTGGATTAAAATTCACTTTGATAATGGATAAACGTTCCAAATGTGTCTTGCTTTCTTCTTGGTGCTTGAGTGAACAGCTATTGGGATTTTTTAAGTGAAGTAAGGTGGTTTTAAACAAGAAATTAATGCAATTTTCCTCGTAATAAAACTTAAAGGTATTTGCAACTAGTTCCTCTTTATGGGTTGATGGTGTGGTAGTATTTTGATAATGGAGAAATAATGAGTAAGTTTACAAATCTTGCATAATACCTGGGAAGTGAGAGGACATAACATCAGCATAGTACAACCTCTTGTGTGTTTGCCATGACTATAACTGCTAAAGACTGAGGAAGGTAACAGTAGGAATACATGAGTGTGCTAAATGGAGAAGTTTACAATAAATCCCATTTTATTTTTGCCAAAGGACTTGTTTCCAGATTACAGGACTAAAAATGACCAAGCTGCTTGGTTCCTGTGGGGAGATTCATGCTGGGAAGTTGGTCCCTTCCCTAATCCTTTAGGGGGGAAGGAGGTCATCTGGTTAGTGGGCTTGTATTTAGGCTGTTAGCAGTTGTATCATGTGTCTTTAGTTTGGTTCAATTTTTATTGTTTTTTTTTTCTTTAATATTTAAACAATACCTGATCTTTAAAAGCTGTGTTTGGTCACTGGTTGCTGCTGGCACTTCTGAGAGAACAGTTTGTGATGTGAGTCTTAAGTGAGGTCTGCTCAGTAAATTGAAGGGATTTGTAATAAACACAGGAATGTATCTGCTGTGACAAGATCATGTAGTTCTTGTTATTCCTCCAAACCATTTGACAGTAGTCTGAAAGTTAGAAATCGTGCTCAGAAACACCAACAGGGATCAGAATGGAAAATTGCTTGGCTTTTATGTTTCTCATACAAGTCTTGTTCTGTGTTCTTGCAGTAAATATCTTCAGTATATTCCTGTCTACTTCTGACAAGCTGTGTGTACATGCTGAAACTTTAATGTTTCTTTTGGAAGTAAAGCACCCTTATGTGTCAGTAATGTCAATCTCCAAATTTATGTATTAAGGCTGTAGTTGAATGGATAAATGTAGAGGTGGGATCCTTCTCTCATCTTTTTAGTTGTTTGGGGTTTTTTTTGGTTTTTTTTTTTGTATAATACAGAAGATTCACTGGAGTGTGGGGGTAGAATACTTTTTGAAAGCCAGGACATTCCTGTGGAATTTTTTCTATACAGAAATGTACCACTGCCTGTCCAGGGCTCTCTGCCTCTGGTGTTGCTTTAGCCAAAGCCTTTGTTTCCTGTCTTTGCTAATTACCTGCGGCAGTGGACTGTGTTAACCCCTGTGTACTGTTGCCAGTGTCTGGCACTCTGCAGAGCACTGCAGTATGTAATGTAGAGATTACTGCTGTCAGAATGACAAAAAAATTGTCATTTCCAAAGCAGTTTGCAAATGCAGATGTTACTGTAATTGAAACAAATGCATTTTTCTGCCTGTAAGCAAACCAGCAGGAATAATGTGGTGAAAGCTGTCCTTTCTTTGCTTGCATGTCTATAGATAAAATTAACTTCTGTGCTGAAGCAAAGATATTGATAGATATTATTAACCAGAAATCAGCACAGTATGTAATATGTGGAGGTCTCTGAAGGAGGCAGAGCTCTTCCATGGTGTTCTGAAAGTGTGATCAAAGAACACTGACCTCCCCGGCATTCCAAAATTAACAATATCCAACTTCTGTTTTTAACTGCAAGTGCAAAATGTGTAGAGATGGCAATACTAACTGATTCAAAAACCCAAAACAAATTGCAAAAACTGATGGAAATGTATGAAAATTTGCTCGCATTCTAGTGGAGAAATAACAGTTTAATGCTCTGTCACTTCTTATTGAGATTTATGCTTGCTTCCAGCACTTAAAGCATATTTATTCCACTATTTTAAAACCCCCATACCTAAAATTAAAGAAAAAAACCACAGAAAAGACCCCCAAAAAGATACCAAACCAAAATGTCGGGGAGCAGCAATAAGGGAAGGCAAGCTGGTAGGCAGTGGTGACAAGGCTTGTAGCCAGTACCCTCATTTTTAAGAGTACAGTCCCCCAATGCCTGCCGTGAGGCAAACATTAGTTTGAAAATAGTTGGCATGGATTTACAGAGGGAAATGATGCCTGGCTAACCCAATAACCTTCTACAATAAATAGACTAGGTGGTTGGATAAGGGAAGAGCAGGAAATGTTGCTTATTGTGACTTGAGCTGTCACTGTCTCCTGTTACATCTCACAAAGTGCATCTCACTAGATCAGTACAGTGTGGTGGACTGAAAACTCACTCAGCTGCCAGGCTCAGGGGCATGAAGTCCCCATGGAGGTCAGTCACTAGGACTGTGTTCCAGGATTTGATACTGGGACCATCCTTGGGGATGCCCAGAATATGCCTGGACACCATGCAGCTTGTTTTAACTGTGATCCTGCTCTGAGCAGAGGTTGGAGAAGTCAGTGCACAGAGGTGCCTTCCAACTGTGAGGATTCCTATCCTGAGGTCCAGACTTGCACAGCTGCACAGTGTCCATGTTGGCCTTGACCATAGGGAGCAAAACTCTGCCAGTGGTGGGTTTTTTTTTTTTCCTGCTTAATGCCGCTTCTTCCATACACTTCTGGAAGACTTTTTTGATAGTGTAGGGAAAGGATTAATCTCAAAGTCAATTCTGAGTCGGCTTTACCTACAGGATAGACATTGGTATTTGCACTTGCAACAATTGCACTCCAATGCTGTTCATTAGAAATCCTGACTGTTCAAAACTACAGAAGGTTGATATAGGTTAAATCTCCTTGCTTTCTCAGCTCACGTGTTCTCCTGTTTTCATTTGGGTTTTTTTTACTAGGGGAGTTAGCCAGTGGATACAGCCATAGAGAAGATACAGATAGAAACTGTCAGATAACTGGTGACATAAAAGAATTATAGATCATGTCATGCTAATCATGGTTACGAATTCCTTATGTAGGTTAAATTTGGTTGAAGCTTTTGTAATGGATCCAGAGCTACGCCAGTGCCTTCAAGAAGATCTGTTACGTCGCTTTCCAGACCTCAACCGGCTGGCAAAGAAATTTCAGAGACAAGCAGCAAACTTACAAGACTGTTACCGAATGTACCAGGCTATCAATCAACTGCCTAATGTTATACAAGCACTAGAAAAACATGAAGGTAATGCTACCCCCATCTATTCTCAATGTCCTGTAGTATACTGATGATACAAAGAAATAGAGCGTAGATTTCCAAAGATTACTTTTTTCCTGTGTGCTTTTGTTGCAGGAATAAAGCTTAAACACATTTGAATTTTAAGTGAGCTGAAATTCCAAAATGCCAGTCAGATACTTAAAATTATTCATAGCCAAATCTTTGCAGGAAAATGTGTTCCAATTAGTGTGTAGCTGGGATGCTTGAACTGTTGGGTAATGGTGTGGGTTTCTTTCATGTGGACTTGACTCTAGGAATTGCTGACCAACTGTGCATGTGTTGTGATCTTGCAAACAAGATACCATTCATACAGTAGTGTTATCATCCACTTCGGGTTGTAATTAAACACAGAATCCCCCCAGTTTCAGTATTAGTGGTATAACTTAGATGGCTTGGTTTTTTTAATCATAATGCTCCTGTATTTGATACAATAACCTGGCAGGATTTCTTCCAGTCCTCATTAGTAGCAAGCACAATGCTGTGATAAGCAAGTCTAGAAAGTACTAAAGCTGCGTTTTTTCCCCTTTTCCGTGTGTTACCAAGAAAATGCAGAATAAAATCAGCATAACAAGGGGGTGATTCAGTTTAGCAATAGCAGTTCTAACTACCAGCAAGCTCATTTTTTGTAGAAGCCCATTAATTTGTTAGAAATTCCCTTTGTGTAAAGCAAGCACCAAAGCCTTAAAAACGAATGTTGTTTGAAATTATATGGTTACAAAAATTATTTTTCCTCCGAGTAGAAAATAAAGCTACCCAGTGTCTTTACTTTCTTGTACTAAGGTTGTAGCTGTATTGCAGCTTCAAGTAATAAAACTTCTACATTATTAATCTTAAATCAGTTTTTGGTTACTGGCTATGTTATTTCCAAGAGCAGTTAAGATCTGAAACTGAAAGAATTAATTGATAGATGTAATTCTTTTGCTTGTTTCTTTTGCTTGTTTTTGTTCTTAAAGAGCTGGGCCACTCTTTAGCTGCCTCAGTCATGTCCATTTGGCTTTTTCAAAAAGACTGCTTCTTTTAGCCTTGATAAGGAGCTCTTGGATTCCCATCATATTCTGGGGTGTTAGTTCAGAATGCTGGCTTCCTGTCTTTACTTCTTTTTATATTAGTTGCCATTTGGATCGACAGAGTTCCTCTGTCATACCATTGGGGTAGGAAAACAATGCCATTTTTAGAGTTCTGAGGAGCAAGCTGTGTAAGGCAAACTGCTAAGCTCACCATATGGAAAAGTTAATAGACTGCAAAAGGTTCTTCCTGTTCTACACATGAATCAGTTGGACTTAGTAGGGCAATCACCAGCAGTATATTAAAGATAGTTTAAAATAGTGTGTTATTTTTCTTTGTACTTGTACCACCTGTTCAAAATACATGAATGGTCTGATAATTTTCAGTGTACATGAATGAATCAGACTGGATCTGGTAATTTTTCTGTTTCTGACTGTACAGAATGTTTTAGCTCAAGGGATGGAAAGTCAGAAAGATTTTTGACAATTCTGAGTACGTGCCAGTTTCAGTACTCCCTTGCTTATGAATGGCTATGGGGATATAGAGCAACTATGGGGATATAGAACAACCACAAAGTCATCAGCTGTGACTGCCTTTCCCTCAGTATGAAGCATTGTTTTACTGAAATCCTTGTTTTTATGGATGGTGAAACCATCCACAGGAGGGGGGTGATGAGGGAAGGTGATTTTTTTTCTGGTTTAGCCATAAGAAGTCTGCATAAGATGGGAAAGGACTCTGAGTCATCAAATCATTTTGCTCCAGCTGGCAAAAGGGAGCAGTTGTTCATTACTCAGATTGCTGGGGCATGAAATTTGGGTCCTTACAAGATTTCTGTCTTCAAGAAGCTGCTGAAGCATCTTCCTTGCCATCTCAAACAAATGCTCTTTTAAGTCTGTAGAAATGCAGGATACAGGAATTGTGTGCTAGGTTTCAGGTATATTTTTACCATACTGTATACAGTGGCTTGAATACCCCTTACTTCTTGTTTCAGTCCTGTTCTTTCCCAGACTGTTGCACTAGTGTCTTACAGCTGTGTTGTGATCAAACTTGGCTGTTTCCCATCCTTTGTCATATTCTGCTGATTATTCCCTTTCTCCTAGTGGAAACATCTTACTCAGTGCTACATTTTACTTCATTTCTATTAGCCCAGTTTTCAAGGTGTTGATCTATTTCTGATTTATCTTATTCCAATATAATCTACTGATATCTTCCATACTGTATATTTTAGTGACATTTATAAGCAGCCTTCTTTTGTGCATTAATATGAATTCACACATCTTAAAAAGATAAATGCTTCTGTGAGCCCTGGAGGAACTGATGTCCTTTCAGCTTGTTCATCTTTTGCAAGTGGGTGATGTCCTCTTTATCTGCACTCTGGTCATGGTATAAATCATAGATCTTGCACCTTGGCACCTCCTGTGACAGCATGCTGAATGCTTTAGAACAGCTCAGATTAGGTCTGCAGAGTCCCCTTTGTCTCAGACATTCAGTATTTCAGACTGAAATGTTGCACAATATGGATAGTACCTGTCTGTAGTAAACCTATACCGTATTTTTTCCCAATTTCCATTGTTCTTTTCCTTTTATCACACTTTACATTGCACTATCAAAATGACTGGTGCATTTAGTCATAGGGATTTTCTGTTTTGCCTGGATAGACTAGTGTCATCTTGCTGCCAAACTAACTGTCTCTTTCAAGTCTGAAGATTAGTGTTTTATTTTAATTGCCAGGCAACATTTTTAAACCATATTAATAGTCAAGTCTTTAACATGTGTAATAAACACTTGTCTGTGCTTCAGAAAGTAAATTATGGTTTAAATTAAAAACTGCACCTGGGCACAGATGGGCTTTGTGATCAATATGCATCTCTGCTTTTGATGGTACATAGCTCTATTAGTCTTTCAGTAGTTAGCTTCCATCCTAATAATGTTGACTAGGTGCAAAAGAGGATTTTTTTTTTTTACTATGCATCTTTTCTGAGTTTATGAATACAGGTGCAAGATATGTCGGAGTTTAATTTAGAATTTTTCAGTGGTGTTTCTTGCTTATGTTCTTGTAAGGCCAGGTGTTTTAAGGAAAGCATAGGCATATAATTTTTGTAAATCCTCATTATTTGGTGACTCCACTGTTTAACTTCCTTCAAGTGCTGGATACTGGGTTTAAAGTTGGATTAAAAGTGCAAATAAATTTTGCGGTATATCAGTTTGACCTGACATTCAATTTTATTTACTTAATAAATCAATGGATTCTAACTTTTGATTATGACATCTTCCTATGCTGAGATGTACCCTTCAAGCTTAAATAATAAAATGGCATCATGACACTTCCTACTTACTCCTTTCAAAAAAAGAAATTAAAATTGCTACTTTTAAGTCCAAGCACAATCATTTTTCATTGATTCAAGAATACTGAAGATAATTTCATTGTGTGTGCCATGTATTCCATTAGCTGGAGCTCTGGGAACTGCTAAGCCAAATCTGAAGAATGGACATGAAACTTTTTCTGCTCTTCAGTCTCTTCCTTCTTTGTTAACTGCTTTTATTTTATAGGTTGGTTTAGATGTGTCTTCTTACAGGAGGGAACCAAGATACTAAGAGACCAAGCAAGAAGTTTGGAATTGAAAACAATCTTTATTTCATATCTCTTGCTTTTGAAGATTTTTAGTAGGCAGAAAACTCCATTTTTGCAAGTTCAGTAATCTTTCAACAATGCATAATTTTTTTCTCTATTCATAGATATTAGTCAGTTTAGAGCCTTCACTTCTAAAGTTTGTGCGATTGGGGAAGCAAAAAGACATGGGAGAAAAAGGAATCAAACCAAACTTTTTCTTTCTACTTCAGCTACAGTGTTGAGAGAGAGAGAAGAGATTCACTTGGGTAATTGTGTCCTCACTGTGTGAATTCTCTAAATTTCTGTGGCAATTTTTCTATAAATTTCTATGTCACTTTTTCTTAGGAAAGGCTAGGATTTCTTTCTTAGTTTGGTAAGAAACTGAGAGGCTCTGGAATAGCCAGCTTAATTCTGTATTTCTCTGTTAATATGCAAAGCCTTGCCTGTAAGCATTATAGGCAAGCAACATAATTCTGGACATAATTCAGTGAATATAAGCTCATAGTATTGGGTTCATTTTGAGGCATTTTTTCGTAAATTATATAGTCCATAATGCTAATCTTTCTGTGATTAAATCATAACTTGAAGTGGCTGCAAAGATGTAAACATGCATTTACTGACATAACATTTCCACAGCTGGCTGCTGGATATAGGTGCTTATTTGTAGCTTATGTGTACCTGAAGAAAATCCTTCTTTCACAAATCTGGCAATATCTGTATGTGTTAACTGTGAACTGCTCTTGGTGTTCAATGCTTTTGGTGTTCCATGGACTTCAAGCCAATGACTGGGTGCTGCAGAGCATCTCTGTTAATTTTGATGCCTTTCTGTCTAGTGGAAAGCAGTGACTGTAAAGATCTGGTTATATTATGTGGTCTTTTTTTCTGGAAAATAAAAGCGGATAACATACACTTCAGTTGCTATGTCTATATTGTAATTACCAAATATTCCCGGTATTAGATAGTATTTTATTAAGAAGAATTAAAAACTGTGAGTGTGGATGATAAGACCTACATTTTTTGCAGAAGACATGTCAACTTTTTATGTGCAAGAATTGATAATATTCAGACAGCAGGTTTGCTTTTGTGCTGTTGTTTGCAGTTTTACTCATAGTAGAAGGGAATTAATACCCCCAGTTATGAACAAAGATGACAGAATAGGTACAAGCTTAATCAGAATGTAGATGGGATAATGCCAATTTTAGAAAAAGGTATATATTTTTCAATGAAATAGTCATAGCCCATCTTTGTAAAAATAAACCAGCTAAGTGGTTGTGTTGTTTATCTTGGATAAGTGAATTCTGGTAAATTTGTGGGAGTTTATGAATGATAATTTTTCTTCTTTGTTCATAACAGGACCTCACCAGATGTTGTTGTTGGCTGTATTTATAACACCTCTTACTGATATCTGCTCTGACTTCTCAAAGTTTTTGGAGATGATAGAAACAACATTGGACATGGAAAAGGTATGAATTGTTGTGTGGGTGGGGTTTACTCAGCAATTAAAGTTTCTTACTGAGCTTTGCAATCTGGTCTATATGCACTAAATTTAATTGACCATCTATATTAAGTAGCTAGTGATAATTTAGCTGTGAAGTATATGAAGACTGTTACTAGTATATCAGGGTACTCAACGGAGCATTCACCTACTATCTCAAAATATCTAGCTAGTGAAAAAATGCTTTGGGTGCATTGATGCTGTGGACCTGAAACCATTTTTTAAAGATCTCATCAGTATTAAAAGTGGAGAAGTAATTCTGTAATTTCTCTACTTCTTTGTATTTTTAAAGTTATAGTGGTATGTCTCAAATCTAGAATGTAGCCAGGATATGTTTATTATCTGGGGAGTCTTTTAGGATTTTCTTTTGATTAACCAAGAATTAGGATTATCCTAAGTGAAGGTCTCAGCTGATTGTAGAAATAAGAGAACTACCTAAACATGTGCCAGATGTGGTAGTAAAGGCAGTTTGTTGAACTTATGAAAACTGCAGTGACTTTAAAGTTTTTGAACATGCATGCTTTCCTCCAAAGGCAGGAGTACTGTGTTTTCTTTCTTTGTATTGTGTTGTGCATCCATCAACTGCATTTTACTGTTTATGGAAAGACTTGTTTGATTGACATGTTGCTGTAATTTGTGATGTATGGTAATGAAGAAATTTATAGCTTTATACCAGTTACGGACCATCTGTTGATGCAGTTTGTGTGCCCTGGGACTGTTTTCTTTAAAACTAACAGCTGTTTAAGCCTTCACCCTTCATAGTCCAGCTCTTCAAATTTCTTTTCAGGTTCTACTTTAAAAATGTTTTGTTCTCCTTCTAAACAGAAAAACAAGTCAGTTATTTTTAGTCAAATCCCATAGAATTTGGCATGTTGGATTTGGTTTTCCCCCCTTTCAAGGTACTGGAAAATGTCTATAGATAAGCCAACACTGGTTTTATCAGAAGAATGAACCTTGTCCCTATGAATATTAGAATTTGAACTTTGACTTGAAATTCCTCTTGGATTTTGAGGGAGTTCAAATAAAATACGCAGTTCTGAGTGCAATTGAAGGATAGGTTGTCATAGCAACTGAATTATGTCAATAATCCATTCTAATATAAAAAGAAACATCTAAGTTCAAAAAGCGTGGGATATGGTTATTCATTTACCTAGCTGTAATAAAAGTTGAGAAACTGTCACTTCCATTCCTATTTATCACAGAATCATAAGGGGCTTTTGAAAAACCATCTACTCCAACCTCCTCCTCAAGTCAGGGCAACTTCAAAGTTTGGTGGTGCTTTGGGTACATAGCCACCTGGCAGTGGAAGCACAGGGAAGAGGGAGAAAAAAGATGAAATACAACATGCTTCATCCTTGCCTCTTAAAATGTTAAGCTTTGAAAGAACTGTATCTGCTTTTCAATTCAAGAGCTGGGTTGAAATTGGTAGGATTTTTTGGTGATACTCTGTAGATACCTGCCTAAATCTCTAGAGTCTCTTTTGAGGCAGAAATTACTGTTTCAAAAACTTCAGTTTCCAAAGGCTTCTTGTCTTGAAACACCCCATGCTTTTACACTCTGTCTTGATTAGCTGCCTAAGTCCAGGGTAGCAAACAGATTACATGACAGTTTCATTCCCTTTCACTTTCCTTTTTGCCCTGCCTACTGCTCAGTTATTTGTTTGCAAATAAATGTGCAGACAACTCCATTTCAGCAGAAAGGAGTCTGTTAAACTGGTATATTTTGCTTGTACGAAGTATATTATCTGAGAAAACAAGTATTTGAGATGTATTTGTTTTGCAGTTGAATTAGACACCAACTGTCACAAAAAACCATTGCATGACAACATTATATATATAAAAAATTAAGTGAATTAAGTAAATTCATTTCACTGTGTATGATCAGGGAGATGATTTTTTTTAATTGCCTATGATAATATAAATTTTTCTTGTTATTTTTCTCTAGGTGGAGAATCATGAATTTCTTGTCAAGGCTTCTTTTGATCCTAATTTAACAGAATTAAGAGAGAAGATGAATGAACTGGAAGAAAAAATGCAGTCCTTACTAAAGACTGCAGCCAAAGAACTGGGTAGGGTTTGGAATTGCCTTTGACTCGTGTCTCCTTTGTAAAATGTTTTGCAATGAAGTGATGAAAATTGGTATAGAGGAGTTAAAGGGTTAAATGATGTTTGCATTATTGTATTACTGAGTTGGGGTGACTTTGGTTGTCGCAGTACAAGCTGTTGAAAACAGGGATTTTTGGTTTATAACTTGGCCTTTATTGGTTTTTTTTCATCAGCATTCCAAAATATTTCAGAAATCATCACATATGTTGCAGAATCCATTTTGTAGAACTGTAACTCATCAAACTCTTGGCTAAGTTTAGTTCTGTTTTACATTCTTTAAAGGCCCTTCACTGACACTTTTTTCCCCCCCCGTGTATTATCCTGAGTGTCCATTCAGTTTTCTCTTGATGTTTCTTGCAAAATGTAATTCGTAAGCAAATGAGACATTTAAAGAATTCATTATCCTATGCAGAAAATTCCATGTGCAGCTGATGAATCAGGCATTGAAAGAGCAATTTTAAGAAAAAGCCACCAACTTGTAATGCAAATATGGCAAGGAAAATTGGCAACACTGTACTTGCTTTGGGTTACACCTTTAAGAGCTTGCATTTTTTTTGGTCTCAATTTCTTTTAGTAAAAAGATGATACCTTGGATGAGAAGAAGGAAAACCAAGATTGGTAGGGATGGAATGAGAAATCTTATGACAGAACTATGTGCTAGTAGAAGAATCACAAGAGTACAGATGCTGTGCTAACAGCAGCAATGCAGTGTCCTTATATTTTTCACCTTACTGGAGAATTCATAGCAATACAGTAATTGTGAGCCTGATAAGAATATACAGTTTGAGAGCATCTTAAAGTCAGAGCAGAAAATGAATCCATATATTTATGTTTGGTCTGGGTATTTCTCATACCTGTACAGATGAAAGAAAGTTTACCCAATTAAATCATGGGTGCTGAGGTTTAGTGAGCAGGAATAGCACAGGCTGCAGAACTTGTTATAATACAGCTGGTTTCTTTTCATCTGAAAGGTCTTGAAGCTGGCAAAAATATCAAACTGGAGACAAATTCACAGTTTGGACATCACTTTAGGGTAACCTGTAAGGAGGAAAAAGCTCTCCGTAACAATTCGAAATATGGAATCATTGATACACAGAAGAATGGTGTGAAATTTACTAACAGGTATGAGATGATACTGATAATTTCTTAAGCCTGTTTTGAAGGTAATAGAATTGTGCCTTTATAATTATGCTGATAAACTGGATTCCCTACAAATTTTCACCTTTTTAATTGGCTCACAGATTGAAATATTGAGCAGTATTGGCATAGAGTTTGTTAAAAGCTGCATTCCCCATTTATGTTGCCTACTGTTATCTATTTTTGGTCCTGTGACTTGGGCTAATTTCTCTGTTTTAGCTGCAGCAAGTATCATAATTGCTGTTACTGTGAGTGTTTATACAGACACAAGCTGCAGTAGGGAAAGAGCTATTTATGTTTATCACCAAATGTGACATGCAGAATTTTGTTAGTGATTACCTTTATCCCCCCCTCTTTGTTCCAAATCCTCTCTAATTTCTGTAAGTCCTGTGTATTGAACTTCAATTCTGTGGTTCGTCTGATGAGCTATTAAAAAATCTAGGTCTTCAGACTAATTGCATTGAGGCTGTTTCAGTGTGTCCTTGTCTGGACAGCAGTTCTGACAGAGATTAGCTGAAAAGTCTATATTTTTTGGATGAATTTTAACTCTTTTAGAGCATTTTAGCAGGAGCAAGGGCTGCATCAGTCATCAGATGTTTCTCTGTTCTTCATTGTTTTTACACAGAACAAATGAAGCAGAAAGTCGCATGGGCAGAATTGGGTAATAACTTAGGTTGAAGGCTACTTCTTATTCCTCACTCAAAGCAGATGCACCTTGGAAATTAGATCCTGTTTCAAGCTTTGATGGGGTAGCCCAAGGCTTTGCCCAAGTGTCCATCCTCTAAAATACATCCTCCAGTGCTGAATTACTATATTTATGGAAACTTTTGTAATCAGATATAATGAGAATTTTCCTTGCAGAAACTTGGGATCTTAGGATCTCATTCTTTTGCTCTGCACCTCCAAGGAGAGTCTGTTGCCTCTTCCCTCCAGGCTACCTCAGATTCTCTCAGCCTGGGCAGGCATCTCTCTCAGCCTTGTCCTTGTGTGCCACATGCTCCAGCACCTTTGTGGTGACCCTCTGCTCCAGGTTCAATGTTGGGAAGACAAAACCCAAAACCAGAGATGGCATCTCAAGAGTGCTGAATTGAGAGGAAGAATGACTTCCTTCAAGACGCTGTGGGTCCACTATAGCAATGCAGCCAGCGTGGGCTTGGCCTTCTCGGCCTCAGGGGCACACTGGCTTGTGTTCAGCTTCTTGTCCACTGGGTGTGATGGTGTAGTGACTGGTTTCTGTTAATCACTCACTTCCATAGTTATAAATCCTTATCTTTGAAAAGAAGGGCAAACATACGGGTTCACACCAGCCAATATGTTGGTGTATTTCACACCAATTTACTTAAATGTACAAAGTGTAAACTTTAATTGCAGTTTGTTTGAAAATTTACTGAGGATATTTTTTAAAAACATCCCTGAAATGTAAAACAGTTTTTTTGTGGTTCTAAATATGTTGTGAATCTAAATGTATGATGAAGTTAGGCTTTTCTGTAACTGAGAAGATGTACTTAGAACCTGTACTGTGTCATCTGTTACTTTCCCTTAGTGAAGCAGCCCATGCATCACTAATAAAAAAGACTTCTCTGTGCTTAGTTAAGTTATAGTTGCTTCTGTAGGTGGTACTAGAAGCACAAGACTGACTTCTGCCTATAGTGTGGGCACACTACTTGGATGTGTTTCTTATTCAGTCTTTTAGACTCTTGTTCTTTGTTCAGGAGACAGGCTTGAGAGGAATAAAAACTTGTTTAAACTCTTGTGTTTATTTCAGCTTACCTTAGTTTGAAGACCAGAACCTGTTCGTAGTGACAGTAATTAACTTAGGTTTTTACAAAATGAAAGAAGTCAATGCCTTCAGATATGATAAGCCTGTTGTATGACTCTGGGCTAATTACACAGTTGCTTAGCAGCAAAATGTAGCAAAATAGCCAGAAATTCAGTTTTAAGAGCTAGTTCTTACCACATAGCAGCTCTATAACAAACACAGATGTTTTTGAGAGTCATGTGTTGATGCTAGAATTTCTGATTTGGCCCTTATGGATGATCTTAAACTTGGAATTAATCTTGAGGCTATCTTGGTGTGGATGAATTGTAGGTCAGTTGCTTTGTGGTCTTTGTGCTGAACCTTGCTGTTAAAGCAGATGGGGACACTTGGTACTGACTCAGATGAGGAGGCCAGAAGTTTGGCATTGTAGGTTAAGGCAGAACATGACAGCTTCTAAATACTCTTGTTTTGTTCACAGCAAACTGAGTGCCATCAATGATGAATATATAAGGAACAGGGAAGAGTATGAAGAGGCTCAGGATGCAATTGTTAAGGAAATCATTAACATTGCTTCAGGTGAATATGCCACTGTTGATGTGTGTCACAGTCTGGAGTGCTGGGAGGACTTGCTGTTTCTTTGAAGGTCTTTTACAGAGACAAACTGTAATATTCCCCAAATAATTAGTGTGAAAAGTGAGGTGTGGCTTTCAGACAGCTATTGAAAGTTTGAAATACGAATTTTCTCCTATCCCTAGACCCTTTCCTGGCATTGCTGCAGATGTTCAGTAATGAGGTGTGTGGAAATGCTAATCCCATAACTGGAACAAAAATAAGGCCATAAAGGCCACATCTATCCTCCACTTACCTCCCTGACTATGGGCATCTTCACCCAAACTACAGAAGAGGTAAAGGACAACAAAGAGCTGAAGGAGTGGGACCTGAGGTCTAAGAACACTGATACGCAATCTAAGATCAAGCAGTCATTACTTATATGGCAATAACAATTCTTGGTTTCCTAAGTTATTTCCATATATTTTGCTCTAAGACTGCCTACTTACAGGGCATTCTTTACTATCCTTCACTAGAAGGAGAAGAGACACTGGGGAATTTGGACTGTAGACTCCAGTCCCTCATCCCTTTCACTGAAGAAAAACAAACACTAAAACTTAAAAAGCCAGTACTGGAGATGCTGGGCCATCTAGCCTGGTGTCACAGACACTGTATGTGACAGACCTCTCCCTACCATCATTCATGCAAGCATAGACAGCTGCTGTGTCTGAACTGTCTGTGCTGTGTCTCTGGGGTCTTTGCTTGCATGAGCATCAGAATGCAGTGTGTTACTCAGGAAAGAAACGTACTGGATTTTCAGATGAGGGAAAATAATCAAAATGGCCTCACCTCCTACTTTTCTTAGTCTGAGGAAGTCTCCTTGGTATTCAGGGCATGGAAATTTTAGGATTGCATCCTAGACTCTGCCCGGAGGTGACTTTCATCCTGAAGAAAATTGTTAAACTGCAGATGAATTAACTTGATGGACTCAGTATAGGCTTCAAGGTACCCTCTCAGCAAGAGCGAAAGAATAGCTAATGGCACTGATAATTTGTATCTCCTCAATGTAAACCAGGTTATGCAGAGCCCATTCAGACCATGAATGATGTGATAGCTCAGCTGGATGCCATTGTCAGCTTTGCCCATGTGTCAAACGGAGCGCCGGTGCCTTACGTCCGGCCTGTCATTCTGGAGAAGGGAGAAGGCAGGATTGTCCTGAAAGGTGCCAGGCATCCCTGCATCGAAGTGCAGGATGAGGTGGCCTTCATCCCCAATGACATTACATTTGAGAAGGGGAAGCAGATGTTCCACATTATTACTGGTAAATATTTCTGTTCTCTTTCTTGGTTGTTATTTGCTTTGTAAATGTCTGGAGTATTTCCAATAATGATGTCTTTTTAAAAAGAAAAAAACAAACCAACAACAAGCAAAACAAATCAGCAACCTAATAAAATTCTGTCAAAACAATTTTCCTCATCAAGGGTGAGTAGCTACTGAGTTGCTCATCTTTCTGCATGGGGAATAAGATTTAGCCCTGGAAAAGAAGGGAGGCCATTATTTATTGCTATTATTGGTTATAACTTTAAAAAACTTCCTACAATGTTCATGTGAAATGTTTCTTTTGACTGCAAATATTCTACATGTTTCTCTACATACAGGTATATTTCTCATCATCCAAACTAACAGTAATGGAATTGGTTATTGTGATTTTAGTTGTAATAGTGCACTGTTTGGAGAAGGTGATCACTAATCTACAAAGAGTCATTTGTGAAGAAAAGAGAGGCTGCTTGAATAGTAGAAAATAAGGAATTAGTCCTTCCTTAAAGTAAGGCCTTAGTAAGTGTAACTCCACAAGCCAGGCAACCTCAGGAGCTGGAGAGCCTGAGTCTGCTAAACTGATTTGGAAAATTCCACTAGGCATCAGTTGTACTGTAGCTACATTTTTGTAGGCAAGATTTTAAGCAGCCTCTTGGTTAGTGTTTTCTTTGTGGAGTATTAAAGTTGATTTTAAATGCAAAACATGTTTCAATGACTGTACCATTTTTTACCCTTTTCTCTGGTGTAATTAAGATAATTTTACTACACACGAAAACATTTTTAGTGTTTATAGATTTAATTGAATCTTAATTTCCATCCAGATGTCCTTAACATACGTTCTGAGTAGCAAAGATCTGAAATTAGAGAATGATTAATGAACACTTCTAACATAATCAGAAAGAAAAACTGAAAATCTGAATAAATGCATGGTAACACGCTTCTTTTTCTGGTTAGCGAAAGCGTAAAATTGGTTTTAATGATCAGTTTTCTGTATAATAACTTTTTATTTCATTTGTACTTCAGTTACATTTAACTACTTAATATCTAGGTTTGCTGATTCTGAGTCACGCATTAGCTTGTACCCAGTCTGTGACTAAGCTGTTTCATTTTTACAGAGAAATTTTAATAGTTGTTTGAGGTGAAAACAAATTATGACAATTCTTTAGCAGAAAGAAATACTGATGATTTTTAATTTAAAGCTTATTAGTTTTAGGTGTCACCACATGTTTTAGATGACTGCTTATACTTTTGAAAAAAGTCCCAAAACTTACAGAGGCCGCTAATGTTCTGTGATCATGTTTCTTTTGAAAAAGGAGCATTCAGTAAGACAAACAAGCAACAGAACAATAAGTTTAAACCCTCTTTGTTTTAATTTAGAGCCTGTTCTCCTTTAAGAGAATTGTTGAATTGTAAAAAGTTGATGCTTTTAAAAATAATTTTTTTTGGACAAATTGCTCTTTAGGCCCTAACATGGGAGGAAAATCCACATACATCCGACAGACAGGAGTGATTGTTCTTATGGCCCAAATTGGGTGTTTTGTGCCGTGTGAGTCCGCAGAAATAACCATCGTGGATTGTATCCTGGCTCGGGTGGGAGCAGGAGACAGCCAGCTGAAAGGAGTGTCTACTTTCATGGCTGAAATGCTGGAAACTGCTTCAATCCTTAGGCAAGTCTTGTGCTTTTGTTTAATTGTGTTGGTTGGGGTTGATGGGAAAGGAGGCACACTAAGAGAGATGCATTTAAGATTTTTCTTTTGTGGGGAATCTTAGTGGAGAATCTCAAGTTCTTTTTAGCTGGTACATAAGTTCTTGAAGTAGCCTTCTGTTTATTCCAGTGGTCAATACAGGAGGCCAGAGTCTAAATGGGACAAAGAACCTTATTTGGAATGATCTGTGTGATGCTGTGTCTGCTCTATATTTGTAAATATGAAGGGTCTTTTGCCTCTTCCATGCTCTGCATCCACAGCATAACTTGCTATACTCCAATATCCAGAGTTCATGCTGCCATCAAGCATTAGCAAATGTTCTCATGTTTTTAGGACAGCAACTGAAAACTCCCTGATAATCATTGATGAACTGGGAAGAGGAACTTCTACCTACGATGGCTTTGGCTTAGCATGGGCTATCTCAGAGTACATTGCCAGCAAGATCTGTGGGTTTGCCATGTTTGCTACACACTTCCATGAACTCACAGCTCTTGCTGAACAAGTGCCAACAGTAAATAACCTCCATGTCACTGCTCTGACCAGTGATGACACGCTGACGATGCTTTATCGTGTCAAGGAAGGTAAGACCGTGTCTCGACTTCATTTTGCTCTGAGAAAAATCTTCGTGGAAAAATAATCCCCCCCCAAATTCATGTCATACTCCAGGCTTGGGGTTTATAATATATATATATATATTCTTCTCTGAACATAGACAGTGTATGTGACAGGAGCTCTGTCCATGTGTGAACACAGTAGGTGTTGATTATTTCTTAAGCTTTCTAGGCTATTTTAGCCACTCAAGTTGATGTTTTTGAGTTGCTCCCTTTTTCTTTTTTAAAGCAGAGAAAAGGGTTCCAGAAGGTTATTTTCTGTTTTCCTAAAGCAGCCATTTTAACCTGCTCTGATGGAAAAGACTTATATTTCTTAAAATGTTCTTTTAAAAGAAGTAAGTGCATCTTTTATGTGCTGACAGTTTTTAATAATGTCTATTTCATTGTAATAAGACTCTTACATTGCCCAATTTATATAGTACTTTGATGTAGGAAAAATCATATGGGTAATTTTTAGCAAATAGCATCATAGTGAAACAACAAGTAGCCTGTTAGTATAAGATATATTAGTATAAGATCAGTTAGATGTATTTAAAGTCTTTCAAGTGGATCCAGTTATTCCTTTCATTATTAAATTAAACAAATTTTAATTTGCCATAAATTTAAACTATTCCTGCTTCTGTATATCCCCCGTCATTTGTTTTTGCTCCCTTCAGTAGGAGCCTGTATTTGTTGCTAAATAAAGCAGAGCTGTAACTGTGGCATGCAAGGTGTGCCCATTTATGGCATTCTAATTTAGTTCTGAACTCTACAGTGACTTTGGATTGTTCTCACTAGAGCATTTCAGTCCGGTTGGCAACATCTGGGCTGAGATTTTGATTTAAAATGTGGGCAGAGTACTCTTTCTTACTCTGCATACTTCTTAATTTTCCTCTCCTGAATTCCACAACAAAGGAATGAGTTAGATAACACTTAAATGGGTAGAACAGAGTTACTGTAGGGCACTCTGGCTGTCCTGGATCTGATACCTGTCTGGTTTTACTCCTATGACACTACTAATTGCCTATTTCTTACTCATTTCTTCTGGTTTTAAATCCATGAAATTTCTTCATTTCTTGCCATTAGATTACATGTATGACCATTCTAATTTTGTGTTCCCCTCTGGCTATAATCTTGCAGTTAGGTTTTGGGTACTCTTCTGTAAAGGCTGAGGAGACTGCTCTGAGCAAGGGGAATCACAGCAGGAGCAGAAGTACTGCTTTCCTCTGGCTTTGTTGAGAGTCTGCTCAAAACTGGGTGAATTAGCTCTGTCTGCCACAGCCCTGTACCTTTAAACTCTGTGTCCTTGCCTTTTGGGATCTTTATTCCTTAGAAAGGGGTTCTATGGGAGCACTTTCCTAGGGAATGCCCAGTTTTTGCTTGACTCTTACTCCAAATTGCTGTGGCCCTGGTTCCCAGCCGGTCCCAGTGGAGAGGTGGTGTCTGTGGTACTTTCCTAGTTTGCTTTTCCCATCTTCTCCAGCACATGTTGAACTCCTTCCACGAAGTGAAGGTTCATAGCCCTCTGAATGTGTTGCTCAAATTGGTGCTTTAAAGGTGATTTAGTGTGGCATTGGAACTGAAGAAAAATAGTCACAAACTGCTGCAAGTGTACATGGAAACCAAGTGGTTTTGGTGCAGCAAGAGATGGTGATGTACAGAATCTGCAAACAAGCCATTTTAGGTGCCTTATTTTGACCATGTTTGTTGAGGAGGGAATCAAGATACACTATATCAAAACCTTTTACATCCTTTGGAAGAGCAGCTCATACAATCAAACCCCAAATATTCCCCAGACAGTTGGGTGAGTTCTGTTTCTTCAACCCGCTCCTTTTGTTTTTAAAACCTGTATTAATTCAGCCATTCTGGTCGTGATGAAAACTGTGGAAGCCCAGTTTCATATTTTTCTTAATCAGTTTTGCCATTTTTAGTCATACACATCTTTTCTTTGTACATGCAATGTCTTTTTGTTCCATCCATTTTCTTCAAAGTGCTATTGAGCATGGAGACACAGTATTTTTTATCTATCTACTTAAACCTCTGTCAGAGGAGATACAACACTATGAAATTTTCATCTTTAAATATTTGGTCTCCAATTAGATGTCTGTCTTCCACCTATGTTTTTGCATTTAGTGTTGTGCTCTTTCCCTTTTGGAGTTGTTATACTGCTCCATCAAGGATGTGTGTATAGGCAGCTCAATGTCATTTGAAATGTGTAACTAAACCTGAAAAGCATGACAAAGAACTTTCATACAGTGTTTTCAACCATGTCTTCATGCTTCAAGAGTGGCAAAATCACCAGGAGAGGAGACACATGAAGTACTGCTTTCCAGGCCTCTGCTCAGGATTCTCTGAGCTGAGAACTGAGTTATCTCTGGGTCTGAGGAAGTGTGTCTTTTTAATACAAAATCAAGAAGACTAATTTCTCCTTAAATGTGTTCATTTCCTTTAATAAACCTGAGAGATTATAGGGTTAATAAACCAGAAAAAGTCTAAATGCTAAGTTTTCCTTCACCTATTCTTTGGTTACTCAGTATTTAATAGATGATTAGTTAAAAAAAAACAACTGTCATTTTGCAAGTTTAATTAAATTTATTCTGAACTCCTTGCTGGAGACCAGGATTAAAAGGATGTAATGTCTGTGGGAGGGTAAATGGAATTATGATAATGTAAACAAATAAGAGTTGATAGATTTTATCAAAGGGCTTTTGATACTGAAGTGAAAATTGTTTTATGTGACTGTGTATGATTTACGTATTCTGAGCAATTATGGGGACTTTTCTCAAACATGTTATAAACAGTGTATTAATTGAAGTAAGTGTGAAGTTAAAGTTGAAAGATTTTGATATAACTAAAGATGACTTTTGGAGTCTGAGGAATTATGTGGTACAGATGCAAAGGAAGATAGGGATGATTGAGACTACAACATTTTACTATTTATCTATACACACACATATGTATTTTTATAGGTATGGAGTAAATGTCAGAGATACCTATTAAAAACATTCAAATTATTATATTCTACAGACTGTGCTGAAATACTTTAATAAAAATCATTGTACAATTTCATTTAAGTACTAGAGGGAAATTCTCTCTGCCTGAAGAGTTTTCCATTTCATCTTGAAGCATTTTGGAGCTCTGCAATTACTGCTCTAATAGAGCTTAATTAAATAAGAGCATATTTTTTATTCTTTGTTATTATTTTTAGTAGAAAAGGTAAATCAGAAAGTGTTGGGTAGAACCAAATAATGTCACGCACTTAATTCTTCAGAACAGAGAACTTTTACAAGCATGTCTGTATAATATCTGTGTAGCCATATTATCTTCTGAGAATTCTTAACAATTGGGTTTTTTCTCTGCATCCAGGTGTTTGTGACCAGAGTTTTGGAATACATGTAGCAGAGTTGGCAGCTTTCCCAAAACATGTGATAGAAAGTGCAAGAGAGAAAGCTTTGGAGCTGGAAGAGTTTCAAAACATTGGCAAGTCCAAGGAATCTGAAGGAGAACCACCAGCCAAGAAATTATACAGAGAAAGAGAGGTTTGCTATCATAAATAATTTTTAAAATTTGAATAGCTGAAGCAAAATAATTTAAGGATTCAGATTCCCCCAAAGCATGAGGATAATCACCCTGTAATGTATTTTTCCATAGCAAAATGGCTTGGCTACAATGTTCATTAGGAGTTGAAGAGATGTTCAGGGGTAGTGGGTTTGATTTAGACTAATTTCAAGTTAATGTGGGCAAGAATTTTATCTAAAAATGTAGATTTAAGATGCTGCTTTTGGTACCATTTTGTAGAATATTCTTGGCTCTGCAGTTGGTTTTGCTCCCCCTTATCTGAGTGTTCATTGGCGTTGAGTTCTTAGACCCCAGTGTGATCTGATCTGTTCACACCAGAGAAAAGATGAATACCCAGTCTTCTCCTTTGTGCCCTTCCATGCCCCATCAGAACAGTCACATCTCAGAAGCTGATCATATCAAAGAAGATGTCAATCAGTACCTGGGATGTCTGAATTACAGGTGTCACAAAGTGAAGTTTCTTTAAAGAAGCTTCGTTAGCAGTCAGAGTGAAGGAAAACAAAGGCTGCAGGAAGCTTAATCCAGCTGTTGGTGGATTAATAGTCCTGACAGTGGCATCTGTGGCAGCCTCCTGGGAAATCCATGTGCTGCTGCTTTGTGGCTTGTGTTGGTTTTTGTCAGTAGCTGGGTCCTCCTTACTGTGTGCATACAAACCTGCTTCCAGAGCTTAGTCCTGTGTCCCAGCAGTCAGCCTGAAACTCCACATGTACCAGTGTACACGTCAGTACCAGTCAGCCTTGTACCACAGGCATTGCCTTCTGGCAGCCTCAGTACTACTCCAGTGTACGGAGGCCTTGAAATGTTAGTCCACATCCAAAACACTTCCTACATTTTAAAAGCCTTTGCTCTAGACAAAGGCTGTTACCTGTTACTTTATTTTCAGTTTTAGAGATCAACTGCATTTGTTGTTCCTGGCTCAGGAAGTGAACCTGATGCTTTAGATGAACAATCTCTGTTTTTTTCTGCTTTTTACTGCCAGAAGGCTTTAACCTCCAGCTACCTCAGTTGCTTCACTATTACCTTTCCTGTGTCAGGTATCATGCTGAAGGACTTTTTAGATTAGTTGGACCTGGCTGCATGGTCCCAAGTTGGTGTAAATTAAATTGACATAGCAAACACTTGTGACAAATACAGCATCATCTTTTATTGTTGGGTGTTCCAGTAACACATAATATTCCACAAACCCTCTAGGCAACAGAATGGCAGAGCTTTAGATACCTCACCCAGAGAATTGGTCTGCCTTGGTTAACATTATGTGTAGAGGGAACAGGGTGCTATTACTTTTTGGAAACTTCTGCACTGAAAACTACTCCATCAGTCTTAAATGATAAGAGGAAAACCAAGTAAACTTTTCAGTAGAATTCTACAATGCAGAGTACTAGACAACTTCTGCATTCTGGGCCAATTGTTTCCGATACAGGGATTCTGAATACCCTTCATTGCAATGTTTGTTCTTGCTATTTAAGTCAGATTGTTTAGAAGCTCTACTTTGCCTGTTTGTGTAAAAGCATATGCATAAAGCTTAATTATCATCTGTTCTCCTTGGTGATGGCCACTCTGCAGTTGCTTGGTTACAATTTGTCCTTTCCTTTTGGGTATTGAAGTATTGCTTTTGATTGACAGTCCCTTCTAAAAGTAACTACTTTGGGTAATAGGACCATTCTGGTGCTGTTACTGCTGGCAGTCCTCACCTCATGTGGCTGCACACTGGAATTAAATGTGAAACTTACAGGAGACCATAATGTTAAATACTGTATTTGTGCTGATCAACTGTTGCTTTTTGCTCATGCATTGAAAATGAACTTCTGGTACCAGCATAAGTGGTTTGTTCTGGTGTTCAGAACTTGATAGCAAGCACAAAAATAACCATGATTTTTGCCTGCTCTGAGTTTCTGCTGATGGACAATACTTTGTATCTATAGGGAATTTGGAAAATTCCTGTTTGCAATCTAAACATCTTTTCTGTTTTCTTTTCCTTCTCTTCTCTCCATTTCAGGAAGGTGAAAAGATAATTCAGGATTTTCTTTGTCAAGTGAAAGCATTGCCCCTGACAGATATGTCAGAAGAAGACATCAAAGCCAAGTTGAAACAGCTGAGAAATGATGTTCTGGCAAAGAACAACAGTTTTGTGAATGAAATAATTTCTCGAACGAAAGTTACATCGTGAAATGTGCAAGAACAGGATACAGCTCTGGAAGCGTATTTTGTATTGAAAGAACTATAATTTTCTTGTCTTGTAGCTTTTATACTTTATTATACTTGTACTGATTTATGTAGGCATTTTTTTTGGATTGTAATTATTTTGTAAAAAATTCTGAGCACATTATGTGTCAGATTCCTGCTTTAGTTGGGATCATTTTATCCTTTTAGAAGTTTGCAATAAAATGGTTTTTCATATTGAGAGTTACTGACTGAGCAAACAAAGTGTGTAATACTTTAACAGAAGTGTGCTAGGAAGTCTAACAGTTGAGGTGTCAAGCAATTGCCAGAGCCTTGGAAAGCAGCAGTGCCTACACCAAATCTTTGTCCTAGACTATGATTCTTTTTTGTGTGATGAAATTATATTAATTAATTCATTGAAGATTTAGTAATGCTGTGTTAATGCTACATTAGAAAAACCATTTAAGTGTGTCCAGTTAGCCAAAGAAGGCCAATGGCATCTTGGCCTGTATTATCCAGTGTGGCCAGTCAGGACCAGGGCAGTGATTGTCCCCCTGTACTTGGCACTGGTGAGGCCACACCTGGAGTGCTGTGTCCAGTTCTGGACCCCTCACTACAGGAAAGACATTGGGGTGCTGGAGGGACTCCAGGGAAAGGCAGTGGAGCTGGGGAAGGCTCTGGGGCACAAGTCTGAGGAGCAGCTGAGGGAGCTGGGGTTGTTCAGCCTGGACCAAAGGAGNCTATGTGAATGGTAATGCTTGAGTCAAATATACTACAGGCCTGCTCTTCCTGCCTGAGTTGTGGTTTTGTAATGTAAGCAGAGGCTGGGGTGAAGTTACATTTTAACTGGAATATCTGAGCTGGTCATGATTAGTGAAGGCTGTCTACAAAGAAAGAATGGATTGATTTTTATCTGATGTGCTTCTCTCTTTGAGACAGTTTGAAAGCATGCTAGTACAAGTTTATTTTCTCCTTGAAATTTAGCATTTTAAATTGTCACTGAAGAATACTACCTATATTTAAAACTGTCAGCGTTGAAAGACTAATGGGAAAAGGTGTTTGTCGCAGGAGATGATAGAAATAAAATCATGCTGAAGATGTTATTGGCAAACTCTTTCTATGTTCAGAGATTACATCAGTGGGTATGTGCTGGGGACAGCAGTGCTGCTGTTAAAGCTTGCTGTAGCCCTGTGTCAGGGATTAATGTGTTGCAGTGGTCTGCATTTAAACATTTAAATAGTCATAAAAGAGGTGTGATGTTCAGTTTGCTGTTGGATAATGCTTGTACTTAGACCAGGACTGGGACATATTAGATCTGCCTAACAGAAGCACTAAAGGCTTATTTGAGAAGTTGGGTTGCTGCATAACATCCTTCTGGCCTTTAAATTAAAATGCATTCTGCTTACAAAGACAAAAACAGGTTTGCATTTACAAACAGCATAGCTGATGCATGGTCTGGAAAAGCGTGTGAACAAAAAAATCTGTTGCATAAAGTAACAATGTATGTTTTTTGCAATTTTGATTGTTTCAACCATCAAAATATCCAGAAATGTTGGATCAAACTGCTTTAGGTATTGTTAGAAATGGGCAGTTCCTGTGAGGCTGGAAAGACTGGAATGGCTGGTACTGACAGCCTCTTCCTGTGAGATCCCTGTGGTCTGAGCAAAGATGCCCCTTGCTCAATGTTGTTCCATCTGACCAAGAGAACAGGCATAAAACCATCAGAGGTCATCTCTTCCAGGAATTTCTGTATTTTCCCTTTGACCCTGTGTGCACTTTTAAGTGTCTGCTTAGCCAAGGAGTTCTCACTGAGCTGCCACCAGCAAGAGGGGCCACTTCTCTGCTTCCCTCAGTCCCCTTTATGTTCTTGGTGTTCAGTCTCTCCTTTCTGGGTGCAGTGCATCAGTGCTGTGTGTCTGCAGTGTGCTGAGGACAGGCTGCTTTTGTTTTTCTATTGCAGTTGGAGGCTGATAGAGGTGTTCCCGTGTGGCTAGATTGGCCTGCCTGAGGGTGAAAGGTGATGAAGTAACACTTGTGTGTTTCTCAGGAGTGGTGGACCAACTTTGGGCAGCACCTTCTATCTGCTTCAGAAGGCAACTCTATCTGCGACAAAGAAGTTTTCTCTCATGCCCTTCAACACTCACAAGGCAGAAGGGTGCAAGTTAACAAGATTTTAAAACTAATCTTTTGAACTGTTTTTCTCTCTACACTACACTTCCCCCTCCTCTGCTGCTGGATATAGGCAAGAGAAGATCAGGCAGGGTTAAGTCTCCATATGTCAGTGCTGCTTGCAAACTGGGTTACAGGTAGTGTGATTTCATGTGAGCAGGCGGGCTGGCTATTTTTGCTAGTTCCAATTTAGCTTTTTGTTCAGAAATGTACCTATGGGGCAGGAGAAATTCCACAACTTCTCTGCTTATTACAGAGCTGTGCCAGGGATGCAAAGATTATCTAAGTTTCAAAAGAAACTAACGAGGCTGTTGAGGAGCAGTGGGGCCATGTACTGTTAGCTTTGAATAAAGATGCAAGGTTCTCTTTGGTCATTCACCCGAGAAAGCTTGGCACTGAATGCTGCAGGCAAGCGGTCTTTTTGGTCTCCTTTGTTACTGTTCATCTAGAAGGCTCTTTATGAAGAAAACTACATTAGATGGGGTAAAACAAAAGAGGGAACATGAGCAAACACTATTGGAATTAATCTTCCTTTGATGATTTCACTTCCCTTCTACTGATCAGGAGCACCTGGTAGCCAGCCTGATGAGAATGTGTTGGGTTTACCTCTTGGGTTGTGGTCAAAGGCTCCAGTCAGGGTTGGATGACTCCAGGGATCAAGGTCACAGATCCAGGGAATGCTGTCTGTCAGATCTGGACTCGTCTCTTGCAGCTGTGCCCATTCATCTCAAATAATAATGCAGTCACCAAGTGGCTCTGTGTCTCTTTGCTCTGCTGGGGCTGAGGTGGTTTTGGAATCAGAAATGGCAGGAGCAGGACTGAGGTGAAGAGCTTTGGATCCCTGCTGGCGATAATCGGCCCCTTGGTGGCCTGGCTTTGCAAGCATAACAACTTTGCATTAGCTCTTAGTGCATGCAGCTGTTCTAGGCTGACAACCACCCTGTAAGTGACTGGGAATGCTTGAGGTCTAACTTTCCCAGATACAGGGTAGCCTGGGGGAGAGCTCATTGCTGAGGTCTGGGGTTGTGTGAGCAGTTTCATCCAGTTTGGTGCGAGATTATGATGATGGTTTAAACTGGTTTTCATGGCATTAATTTAATGAGTTTTCAAACACCCAACCACTACATAGGCTGAGCAATTTCTCTGGCTACAAAGCAGTGAGACAATTGGTCTTGGCTATTCTGCAGTGGGGCACATTTATTTGAAAAATCAAGGGAGAGCAGTTGCTGCTCTGCATCTGAAGTAGAGTGAGGTCATGAGTTGAATTCTTTGCCTTTGGAAGAAGGAAAAGAAGCAGCCTCAGGAGCCTGAAGCCTTAAAATAGAGGAGAGAGGTGCTGTCATCTTCCTGAGATGGCTGCAATCCTTGCAGGTATAACTTGGCTCTTGATGCTGTTTGCTGAAAAAACCCTGTTAGCTGTTGTCTCTCAGATATTCCTGTTCCTCTCCCAGCCTTGCAGCTGCCTTTCCCAGCCTGTTGCCTTTCCTCTCTCTATTCTTGCACTGTTCCTGTATACAGGGGAGCACCTTGCACTGCTTCTTTTATCTACGTGTGTCTCAGCTGCCAGCAGACTTTTTTATTTGCATAGGGTGGGACAGGGGTAGATACATCCCTGCACTTTGTGCTGCTTTGCCAGTCAAATTGAGAGGGAACAATCTCTGCTCTTAATGAGGGAAGTGACAATTTCTGATCATTTTAAGTGGCAGCTGGGACTTACCCTCCTGACTTGGTGTCCCCTGTCACCTGACCCAGCAGCAGTGCCTGTAGCTGAGGGAAACAATCCTGTAAATCAGATGACAGGTTGTTGTTTTGCAGTGAGTAGTGCTTTCTTAGAGGTGAGAAAATGTGTTTGCTTTTTTGCCTTTGTGGGGAAAAGGTGCCTTGGCACCTAGTTTGAGCTGCTGGATTTCTGTGGCAGTTTCCTTAAGGATGTAATAATTGTTCCATCTTTGTTGGGACGGTGGGGAAACTGAAAACAGCTGTGCTAAACAACAAGAGCTGAGGGAAGAGCTGAGAATAAATAGACTGTGCCTATAAGAATATTTCCCTGCTGATCCAGCCATCCTGCTGTATGCTGCAAAGCCATTGCTTGTCAGGGCAATGCTAGCACGGGGGGTGGCTTCAATATGCTCACTCTTTCTCCAAAAATTAGGCAACTGTTCCCCTGTGAGTTGCTGTGGGTTGCAGTGGGCCCAGCTGCCATGGCAAAGAGCAGACCTGCACAGGGAGGGGCTGCTGCGCATCACTCTGGCAGTGTGGTCCCATCTCCAACCTGCTGCTGTGGGGGAGGCAGGAAGCTGGGCAGCACTCCTGAAAGTGTCTGTGCCTGCCTGATCATGCTGCTTTATACCCTGATGAACATGAATTTCTTTTTCATACAGAGATTTTGAAGTATCTTCTCTCCTGCCCCTTTTGTGCACAAAACTCCAGGAAAGTGTCCACCACTGTGGGCTTAGACCAGATATTGTCAGTCTTTTCAGCATGCCTGCTGGTTTCCCTTGTGGGGCTGCTCCTAGATGCCTCTGACAGCAGGCAGTCCAAGATTTTAAACCTCCCTGCACCCACCTGACCCCATCCAGAGCAGCCTCCCTGTGCAGGTGCAGCCAGAGTGGCACTGTAGGGAGACAGAGAGAGCCAGCAAACCATGTCACGTGCTGCACCTCATCGCCAGGGCCTGTGGTTCAACAAAGAACACTCTACAAAGGACCAGAACTGTAGCTGTCAGAATGTGGTCCCAAGCCTTGCAAGGAGTGACAGCATGTGTTACCATGGTGCAAGCCTCGTTGGTTTAGGTGATTGGGGAAATGCTGTTCAGAAGCAATTCCCTTCTGCCTGCATATTTGCAGTAATTCTTCCTCGTGTCTTTCTGCTGGAGATTGCTGCTGACTGAAGTGTTCCTTTCTTGGTTTTCAGGGCCTCAACATAATGGCAAGTAGTTTCCTTATGCTTTCATGTGCTAATGAAGAAGGTAAAATAAAAACCAAACTTCATGTCAATGTTCAACACCCAAATTACCAGCAAGATTATTCTGATGCTCATTTTAGTGCAGATGCTCTGGCTGTAGTCTTTTTTTGCCATGACCTGGTAGGGCAGCGTAGAGAAGTTTTGGTTTCTGTACCTCCTGCCTCTTTTCAGCTTGGGCAGTAATAGATTTTTCAAGCTCATGCTCCCTTTCTGCTTGCAGGAAGTCATCTTTCCTATCTTCATTCTGCTGTGGCATTTATCATTCAATTCAGGGACATCAGGATGCACTGTAGCAATTCACTCGCACCTTGGTGGCAGTCAATGACATTAAAAGGTAAGAAAAAGAAGCCTGCTTACTTTGTGCCTGCTGTATAAAAGGATGTGTACTGTAGTGCCCAAGGCTGGTGATGTAGAGGCAGGAAGTCAGGGGGGTGCATGTGAGCTCTGTGAGATGTTCCCTCTCTCTGTGGATGTACATCCAAGTGAAACTCAAGTAGCCCCCAGGGTTTAAAAGCTGCACTTCTCCAGGCTGGCACGAAAGCCTGAGATGACAAGAGTGACTGCACAGCTGGGAGCAGCCACCTGGGGTAGCTCTGGTAGTGCAGAGGCCATGGCATGGTCTCCTTTGGTCCAGTTTAGGGGCACCTAGGTTGCTGTAGGAGCCCTGGCCCCCAGCAGTGGGGAAGGAAAGGCTGGCCTTTCTCCAGAAGTGTTCTGGAAGGTGAACATTATTGCCTTTAACTTAAAGAAAGTAATCTGAGACCAAAACCACCTGTTTGAGGTTGCCCCAGAAAATGAACAGCACTTGCTAAGCAGGCAGTGAACCACCAGCATTATGAAACACTTGCATGGCTGGGTGGCTTGCTGAAAATATTTGATGTTCTGTGGGGGAAGCTCCCGTGAGACCTCAGCTTGGACCTGTCCTTGCAGTGCAATGACACAGCCCTGGAGCAGAGCAAACCTGGCTCTAGCGGACCTGAATCATATTATCATATTCCAGGTCATGTGATGTACAATTTCCCCGACAATAGTGCTTTAATGGCTTTTTTTTTTTTAGTTGTTGTTTTTGTTGGTTTATTTTTTTGTTTTTTTTTTTATTTTGACTCTGGGGAGGAAATCAATTTCTGAAAGGGAAACCTTGCAGAAGCTCGTCTTTCTGTGCTGCTGTGGCTGGATTTCAAGCGTGATGTAGTATGGTGCAACACAGGTTATGAGAAAACTGCAGTGCTGTTTATCTTTCTGCTGTAGAGAGACACAGGATTAACTCTGTAATCTCTCTTGTAAGAGATGTGCTCATTCAGTGTGAATCTGAGGAGCTGCATGAAGTAAATGCTTTTTTTTACCCTGAGATTAGATGGCTGTTGATTTGGCCCATGAATCCATGCTAATGCTGTTGTGCTCTCAGTAATTCTCAATAGTTTAATTTCTCTCTGGAGTGTAGTTTGTAGATAAAAGTGTAATTTTCTTACTGGAAATCTTTGAAGGCTGATGAGTATTTTACCCATTATTATTACAAAGTTCAGTTTTACTGTTTTTTAAGAATGAGAACGGATCTCCATCAGTGACTAGATGCTTATTTATTGTGTGCACATGAGAGGAAATCAAATCATCCAAGGCTTTGCTGCACTTCCCACACATCCTGATGCATACACTTAGGATTTTTCTTTTGCTATTACCCTTATCAAAGGATATCATGCAAGGTATCAGGCTGCTTGAAGGTGTTTAACGTGAACAAGGAGTTTTTTGGGGGAATATGGTAACTAGTGCAGTAATCTGACATTTGCAGATAATGCCTGCAAACTTGCTCTTTGGCCCTTCCAGGAGGACACAGTAGCATGGGAGGGATGCCTGCTATGAAATCCTGAGCTGCTGTGCCTGCTTTGGGCAAGTCCCTTTATGAGGCCTGCCCAAGTAGAGTTTATCCAAATGGGGAAATTTAGTCTAGGAAATAGATTGGAATGCATCTGGTCTATGGAGAGCAGGCAGCCAATAATGCATTTCACAGGGAGCTCAAAGAGACTTCCATAACCATCAGTAAGGAGGATTTTGGGAAACCTTCCCATGGCTGTAGTGGTAAGTGCCTTGTACACCTTTAGGATGGTATTGGACACCTTTGGTTGCTGAAGGAGGGATGCTCTTCTCTGCCTCTCCTGCAGTTTAGTGCACCCCCAAACACAGTCCTGCTTTGCACTGTAGCCAGCACAGTGCAAATGCTCAATGTGAATTCCTCTGGTTTTAGTGCTGTGGAATTGGATAGACAAACAGGGAGGAGAGGAAGAGCCCAGCCATGAGGAGCATGAGCTTAAATTGAAGTGGTACGAACCACAGGGTTTTCACTTCATGAACCACAGACTGCTTGATTTTGCTCTTATGTGAGTTAGTGACAAAATTTCCACCAATTTGAATAGAGCAGGACGAGGTCACCCTGAGCCTGTGTGTGATGTTTCAATCCTCACTTCCTGGGGTAGTGAAAAAAAGCCCTGAGCCCTTTGAAATTGAATGGGGTCCTGAACCTGAAGGCTGAAGTGTGGGGCATGTGGGAGAGGCTGTAATTTTTGGGTGTCCTTCACATGCTGCTCTAAAAAGGCCACGCAAACAAACCAACAAAAGCTGTTAGCACTCAGAAGACAGTCCTATTTCTTCTTTTAAAAAGGCACTAGCAAAGACTTTCAGTTCCAGCTGAGGAGGAAAGTGGCTGCAAAGATTGATGCTGTTGAATGTGTGCAGGCAGAAAAGCTCCAGGATGTGGATGGCAGAAAGCTTGACGCCATCAGGTTGTCTGCTGGAAATTCACTTTTCCAAAAATGTTTTTTCCCCACTGTCCTGCACCCTTTGTCAGGCCATGTTAAAATCATCCATGAGAGACATCCATCCAAAGCTGTAATGAGTAGGATGTGAGTTTCTATGTCAGAGTGTGAGCTGTGGAAAAACCCTGGCTGAGCTCTGCTTGTAGCAGTTTCAAAGTGAGCAGCTAGAAACCAGCCTAGCAGAAATATGTTCTCAGCTTCAGTGAGTGGTGGAGTCAAGCAGTTCCTGTCTTAAAATGGACTGAGCGGCCAAAAATGATTGCTGGAAAAACTATATAGAAAGATACTGGTCTTTATCCAGTTCAGAGCGGAAAAGCACATGGACAGGGATCCTCTCTGATGTCCTGAAAGGAGACAGGCTCTTTGCTTCCCCCCTGAAGCAAGATCCTAAGTAAAACCACTTGGGTGTCACCCTTGCCTCCCCACTCAGCCCCTCTCTGGGGACAGTAGCATTTATTCTAACCCATATTTTTAGTGGCTTGCAACTCTATAGCCTGTCCAGATAGAAATGTCCATTGATAAAATATTGGGATTTGAATGACTAAATATGTTAAGCAGTGGGGAAAAAAAATCCATGTGGAGACCCATCACGTCTCTCTCCCTGGAGTGTCTCCACAGCTTGTGGTATCTAATCAGAGCAGAGCAAACCTTTGCAGTTTGAACTGAACACCACACCACTCAGAAGGGAAGTATTGCCTACTCAGAGCTCTCCTCGTGGTCTCAACATCTACCTTACAAGTGTTTTAATGCTGCCCACAACAAATTTCCTGCCTGTTCAAGAAAGCACTGAAGCAAGCAGGAACAAGCTCTCTGAAGGACAATGCTCCCAGACTCCCAGAGCTGCCAGCATGGTGTATTAAACACTAATGGGGTATTAGAAAAATACTGGAGGGTATAGGACTGATGGTAATAACACCCAGCTGCAGTTTCTGGAGTTTTAAAAGATTTTAGAGCAAAGATGACTGACAGTGCTGAATGATGCAGTAAATGCATCCCCTCCTGGCTATATGGGTGTGCTACTGGTGCTGACTTGAGCATATCAAGATCATCTCTTGCCCTGAGAAACCTTTCCCTTGGCCTGGGCATCTGTGGGTACCAGCAGTGTCTTGTAATGATTTTCTTTGTGGGAGTTGTTTTTCTCCTGGCAGGTTGTGCAGGCCCTCCATGTCAGCACCACATTTTCATCAGGAGTGGAAGATGTGGGAATGGTGCCACTGCTGAGCCAAAGGGCTGATGGGCAGAGAGGAAATGTGCCAGATAAACAGGATGAGAGGAAATATTAGATTGGATATCAGGATATGATTTTATGGAAAAGGTTGTCAACTCTTGGAACAGGCTGCCCAGGGAAGTGGTGGAGTCACCATCCCTGAAGGTGTTTAAAAAAGATGCAGATGTAGCACTCAGGGATGTGGTTTAGTGGTGGGCTTGGCAGTGCTGGGTTAGTGACTGGACTCAGTGATCTTACAGGTCTTTTCCAACCTTAATGATTCTGTGATTCTATGATTTTCTGAAAGTCCTCCTGTGAGCAGCAGTGTCACCCTGAACACCAGGCTCCTGCCAACCCACCAGCCCTCCTCTCCTTCTGCTGGGCAAAGACAATTTCTTTGAAACCCTTTAATAAAATTATGTTCATTTAAAAAATGGCTTTTGAATCTTCTCTGCTGGAGTTGTTATGCATTTAATTTCTTGAAGGGCATCCAGGAGCACTTCTTTGGGCACCAGTGCCAAACCATCTTCTGCTTGCAAATGGGGTGGATGCTGGCTGTGCTCTGGATGCTGCCCCAGGCTGACAAGGGAGCTGAGTGTCGCAGTGTCTGCACAACTGTTGCCATGCCTGGGGCCCTGTGGCACTGCAGCTGATGCAGGTGCCCAAGAGCCACCTTGCCAAGGAGACATGGGCACTGTGGTGGCACCCATTCCCCTGCTCAGAGTTTGGATCCTGAGGTGTCCTGCAAGTCTGACCAAAGTGAGAGGCAGGAAGGTGAGAAATGGCTAAAACACCCCAGCTGGTGTGCTGAGACCCCCATGGTGTCCCCATCCCTCTCAGTTGTTCAGGAATAGCCCTGGGAGAAAGGTCTGCTGAGATGGCTGCTGGACAGCCCCCAAATGCAGCCCAAATTGCCCCAGAACCACCCAGGTCTCCCCACATTTGACTTTAGGGCTGCGGGCACCTAATCCCACGCATGGCAGTGCACAGGGAGTTACCCCCACTTGTACTGGCTGCTGCCTCTGCCTGGGTTAAGTTGTATTTTCTGCTGTGCAGAGGATGTATGATACAGATATGTATGATGCAGAGGATGTATGAGCCCTCTCTGATGGTATGTGCTGGCTGTACCCATCTTCACCACCTCTGTGGAAAAGCAAGCAAGAGCACCCCTGACATGAGGCAGGATTTTGTGCTGGTTATGTTTCCATTTGCTTCGGAAAATAAAATTATGTGCTCTAGCAAGAAAGTGCTTTAATGTTTCTGGGGACTTTTCAGCAGAGCTTGTCTGTGGCTCTGGGTTTCTCTGTAGTCTCTGCTCTTTGTAGGTGAAACCAATCAAAAAGAGTGAACAATCCCTCACAATTGTTTTCATGTGCATTTTTGATGTAATTTTTTTACAGTATTGCAGTGTAGATCAAAATGCATTTAGGTTGGGACGTGATACCATAAAAAGTTAGCTCGTTGATTTTTCAGCGCCTAGGTACAAAGCAAAAACAAAGTAATTTTTAGGATAGCTTTAAAAATTGCTGAGAGATGCAGCTGCCTTTTCACTGGCAGTTTCAAAACCCAGAGCTATGCTTTTTTTAGACTGCTTTGATAAATGGATATTTTGTTACAATCCCACTGAGCTGAGCTGCTTTCTGATTCCTGCTTCCTAATTCTGATACCTGCACGACAGGAGGATTTGTCCCCACCAGCTTTTTTCGTGGCAACATCTGCTTTCAGCTCTTTCAATTTCCTTTAATAATAATACTCTCAGTGGCCTGGTGCCCACTTTTACCAACTTTGTGTGCACAAGGGAGTTGGTCTGGTGAAAAATTTAGAAACTGCTGAATACTCTGTGTTTCTGTTGGAGCCAAGGTGCTCAAGATTTGTAGGGTCAGGACTCTGATCATCTTCAGGAGAAAAATGTGCTGCCCACAACATTGGTCCGGGGTTCAAGGATTTGCTGTTAATTCCTGCACAGGTCTCCCATGCTGTGGTGGACAAGTCCTTGTCTCTGGTGTCTTTCTGTGTATAGACTCACAGAATCATTCAGGTTGGAAAAGACTCACGAGACCATTAAATAATGTATATGAAATGAGGATGCCAAAAATGTCTCATTCAGAGGCTTGTGGAGAAGCTTACAGCTGGTCACGAGATGCTTGGAAATCACCAGCGACAGAAGGGAGTCAAGATGGAGTGTCTGATTCATCCACAGGCTTCTCATTATTGAAAATGCTCTGAGGGGCTAGAAAAAAGGTAATTGCACTTCAGATGGAAACAACGACTAAAAAATTATCCTTGATGTTTCATTTTTTTCTCTGAAGGGCTGTGGATACAGCCTGTAACTGCCTATAACCATTTTTAATATGAGGCAATTTCTGCTGTAATGATCTCGAAGATCTCAAGGATATACTAACATTTACCATCAACTATTAGATCTACATAGGATTATTTCACTTTTTCAGTACTAGCACATGATGCTCATGAGAGGTTGCTTAATTATACCTACAGTTTTGAAGATGAGAGATAAAAATAAATATTGGTAGAAATCAACATGATTATCTGGGTATGAATAATCTTGTCCATATTGGCTTTTTCCTTTCCCATTGCTGATGGTTTTTACCTGATTTGCAGAGATTTCAGGGATGAGTGTTTCTCTCCCTGCCCAATTCAGATGAATTGGTTTGATTTTGCATTGCAAATGCATTTGATGTAATGAGACATGGGCTGTTGCAGCTCCTGGCATGCACACAGCTCTGGCCAGGAGTGCAGAAGAATTCTGACCCTGTCTGACCAGGCAGGAGTGAGCTGGGGAGAACATGAAGCACATGGATAAAGCAAAGGTACCCTTTCATCTTACCCCAGAAGAGTCCTTCTGGTTTGGTCCCTCCATTGATTTTATCACTTATTTTTCCATGTCATTAAGCTGCAGTAATGTGTTAGGCTGAAGCGTTTTTCTTCCCAGGACATCACAGGTTAGCAGGAATCCTCAAATTCCCACGTTTCCTACTAAAAAAGCAGAGACTTGGAGTCACTTGTCCCATATAATTTCCTTAGGAAGGGGTAGGGATGGCCACTGGCCTGCAGCTCAGCAAGGATGGAGGATTTATCTCTTTTGGGAGACAGAAGATCTGAGGAACAGCACAAAACTCATCTGTCAGTATCCACGTGCCTCTAGTGCACAGGCCTGTCCTTGGTTTAATGCATGGCAGGAGACCAAATCATTCTGAAAGCAGGGAGGTGCCATTAGATGGCTGCTCTTAGCACAGCAAATCCAGGCACATCAGTTATGGCTGCACTGGATCCTCCCCACCAAGCATTCTTTTATTCCTTTCTCTGGTACACCAGGAGCATGAGAAGGTCAGAATAGTTTCCTTGGCCAAGGGAGCCATACATGCAGTATTTTGCCAGCTGATTGACATTTAGGGGTGATGGACATATGGACATAAAACTTTTCCCAACAGGCACCCACCTGCAGCTGTTGGGGTGAGGGAAGGGGGCTCCTTCTCCTAGTTCTGCCAATATGCCCAAAGGAAAAGTGTCCCCAATTGTTTGCCACTGCTCCAGGGCTGGATCACTCAGGACCATCTCTCGTGTTGTTAACATGATGCATGTGTTAAAGGCAATCAGAAGTTTTCATGCAGAAGATCTGTGACACTCAAATGTCAATAAATTCCAAAATAAAGGATTTGATCATAGCATTATAAACTTCCCACATGAACCGTTTTGAATGACTGGAGGGTGACAATCTAAATATAAATGTAATTTCTTTTTTAAAACTGACTTCAGGCACATATACACAGCTTCAGTTGACTTTCAAGAGGAGTCTGTGGGAACATCTGACAGCAAAATTAAGTTATATATTTCTTGTGGGAGTTTGTTTCCTCCAAAAACAGCAAACGCCTTGATTCCCTGGCACTCAGATTTTTAAACCTCTAATCCTAGCAGGATATGAACTGTTTTTAATTATCCTCAGTGACAGAATTTTATCCTTTGAAGGAGTCACTTGGGGCGTGAAGGGGAATAAAGACATTTAGTGCAAATGCAAGGGTGTGATCCATTTTTAGAGCTGATGTGGTGATCAGCTCAACCATGGAGGTTTTGGTGCTGATTTCAGCAGGTCACAGGGTCACACACTGCTCTTGTATTAGCTTGGGAGAATAAAGCAGTGGGAAGGAAACAGAGGACATGGAAGCAGGCAGAGGAATAAATGGGGTAAGAGACCAATTAAAGTGAATAAAAGTGAAGAGAAAACTGGTGGGCATGGTGAGGGTTTTAACAAGTTGTACAGTACATTTCAAGGGTATTTCAGGTAAAATGTTTTTTGGAACACTCATTCAAATAGTGTCATTTCCACCAAAATACCTGGTCATATGACTAGGGTGAGATGGATTTTAACCTTTATATAATCTTCCTGTATAAATGCAACAGTTGCACAAAATGTACTTTTTGGATATGATGTAGAGAGAATTGCAGAATCGGTCAGGTTGGTAAAGACCTCTGAAATCATCCAGTCCAACCTTTGACCAAACACCATCACTGAGTGCCATGTCCAGCTGTTTCTTGAACACCTCCAGGGATGGTGACCCCACCACCTCCCTGGGCAGCCCATTCCAGTGCCTGACAACCCCTTCCATGAAGAAATTCTTCCCAATGTCCAACATGAACCTCCCTGGCACAACTTGAGGCTGTGTCCTCTACTCCTGTTACTGATTGCCTGGGAGAAGAGATCAACACACACCTGGCCACAACCTCCTTTCAGGGAGCTGTAGAGAGTGATAAGATCACCCCTGAGCTTCCTCTTCTCCAGGCTAAACACCCCCAGCCACTCCTTATGGGATTTACCCTCTAAACCCTTCACCAGCTTCATTCTCTGGATTCATTCCAGCACCTTGAAGGTGTCAGTGTGTTTCTTGGTGTGTGATCAGATGCCCACTGGAGATGGAAGGGCAATGAAACCCAGTCCCAGGAAAAAAACAACAGCAGTCATCTCAACCTGATGAAGTTTGCAGCTTGGTGTCTGCAAAATCCCAAAGTCCCAATTGCACTGAAAATCCCAATACATGATAAAGCCCCAAATCTCAGTGCACAAGGTCTAATGAATCACCTCATCCCTCAAACACCAGCCCCATGCAGGGCTCTGCCTGGCATATTCACTCCTCTCAAAATTAAGGTCGTGTCTTCTGCCCTGTCTCAGTGAGCTGGGAACACGATGGGAGTGCCAGAAATGCACATGTTCCCACTGTGGGGGAATGCTAGCAAGGAGGGAAGCCAGTGTGGCACAGCAGTGACATGCCAGCAGGCACCCTGGACATCGAGCTGGTACTGGTATGAGCATGGGATAAAATCCCAGCGACACATTTGGGAACTGGAGGCAGCCCCATCATCCCAGTAATGTAAATATAAATGCAGCCCTTACATGGGGGCTGGATCCTGCTGTAATAAATTGGATTAAGGGCCATTTTTGCATTCCTGCCTCCAGAGAGGGTTTTGGGGGCCTGGAGACAGATGCATGTCATGGCTGGGTACTGGCAGCCCTGTCTCCACTCCCGGGGGGATCACCAAATGTCTGAGAAGCCAACCCAGGCTTACCTGAGGGCAGCATGGATGAGCTTCCCACCAGCAGCAGAAACAAGGGAAATCATCTCCCATTGGACTTGCTGCCTTCTTCCACCTCCTGATATGCACCAAGACTGGAAGCTTTCACAGGGACCTTCTGCCTACACCAGGACAAGCCACTTGGGAGACCACAGGAGCAGCTGTGGGAGCTGCTGGTACTGCTCATCCAGGTGAGTTTTCTCTTCCACTCATTTGCTTTGTTGCCTTCTTGGAGACCAGAGCTCACTGAGTTTTTTTTTCCCATTAGAAAATGAGCTGAGGTAGATGGTGGCTCCTCAGGGATATATTTGCAAATCAGGAAGGCACTTGAACAGTAACACCAAAATATAGTGGTATAAAAGGGTAATTATTAAAAACTAAATAAGGTATTTTCTGATTTTCTGTAATTATTAATATCTACCAGATTAGTAGATTAGTAGATTTATGGCTGGAATTGTGAAGAATTTGAAACAGTCTGAAAATCTTAACTTCTTTGAAGCATGGGAGACCCTGAATAAATCCCAGGGGAACTGGACTCCCAGCATAGCAATTTTGGGGACACCCAACATCAGTGAAATGAGTGCTAAACAGTCAAAAATTTCCCTGTCCCCTTCACTGCTGGGCCCAGCATAACTTTTGGTGGCTGCAACTCTTCCAGCTTTATTCTTTCTGCAGTAAAATAGGCTGTGTGTGTTTGGGCAGGCAGGGGCTGTCACACCAGCCCTCACAGGTTTTGTGTCAGCAGCAGGTGCCATCCACAGCCTATGCCCAGCACCAGCTCTTACCTGCGGAGATGGGGACAGCAGTAGGGGCTTTGCCTGGGTTTATAAACCAGAAAGGTTTTCCCTCTGGGTCCACGTTATCTAGCAAGATTAGCAAGCCTCCGTATTTGGTGGAGGCAGGGACATTTGTCTGTTTGCAGTGTGATTGATCTTTTAAGTGCCTTTCTAGTCAATATCAAAATTCCCAAGATTTATCTTAATACCTTGGACAGATGGCTTCTATTGATTTGAATGGAAGTTGTGGAGAGGGGATATATGGGGAGTTCCTTGTAACTGTTTACAGAGCAAACAGCTTCCACCTGCTCTCTATTTTATTGCAAAGCAAAGGATCACTCAGCTGCAGAATTTAACAGATGACCATAGGGTACATGGGAAGGACATCCCAGTAGTTGTTGTCCCACCTGCCTCTGCTCCACCATACACAGTTTACCCAGCATCTGGGGAGTTGGGGGTCTCCATACATTTCCAAGGGAGTCTCTCACCCAGGAGGTGCTTCTGCCTCACCTCCACTCCCCATGCTCAGAAGAAAAGACAATAGTACTTGCATACACATCCCAGACAACGTTTTTTCTCCTGTTTATTTCAAAAGTCTTTGTAGTAGCTTAATTGCAACATTCCAAATGTCACCTGGAAATTGACATCCTCCCAAGATGTAGAGAATTCATACTTGACCATGTTTCACGGCATTAAAAACACACAGAAATGTTCCCTGGACACCACCAGTGGGTTCTTCCACAGTCTCCTCAACCACCAGCTCTACACATCCTCTGCCAATGCTCTGAAAAGCACCTGCACCTCAGCTGTCTCTGCCTCCTGGATCCATAACCATGTTCCTGTGAACAAAGGGGTGCCAAGCCCAAAATACCCATTTTTGTTTGCAAACTATATATAATGAACCAGTAGAGACATGATCCAGGTTTGATTTGCTTTGTATATGGCTTTTAGTTCTCTTCATTCAGAGATCTTACAGTGGGAAAATCCTGAGTTGATATCAAAAGTGGGACTGATTCATTAAGAGCACTCACAATTATGGTATAAATTGGAGGTCTAAGTTCCTGTCAACCCAGGATTAAAGCATTTTTAAAACTGCCACTTGTTTAAACAGATTTCAATCTTGAAATTTATTCCAGCTTAATGTTTTGCAAGGAAGCATTATCTGAAAGGGAGTAAAAATCAATGTGTTCCAAACAACAGTTTTCAAGAAATTATATTTCTCTATTTTACCTCTTAACTTGGTTAACACAGCCAAAATTGTGATGGAAAAATACATGCATCTCCTTTTGACTTCTGCAGGCATTTAAGTCATTACATCTATTTAATTAGGCTATTTACTACCTGCAATTCAACCAAGTTACTCCAGATTCAAGCCACAGGAACACTTGCTTCTTAGACCCTACCATCACTTTTGGTTTATTTAGGTAATCTCTGTGTCTCTCTTCGACTCTTTGGGGATATGTTGAGTGATGCCAGGCACTGGGACCTGCTGCAGCTGTTTCTGGACTAAAGGCTAAATATCCTTTTTGTCTGACCAACACTCACCTGAAATTTCTCTTGGTAGTTAAAAATGTCCCTGGCTAATACCCATGTGCACCACTGACAGCAAATTTCTTGTGTAACACTTGCTGCCATCCTCTCATTTCAGTAGCAGGGATGTGAAATGTCCCCGGCAGTGTAGAAACAGCTGCAGGAATTTGTTCCCAAAGTGCCATTTTGGTTCTGCAACTGTTTGCAGGGCAATGTCCAACACCTCAATCATCCAGCTAATGCTCTCCTGAACCCAAACTTCTCCCACTGCCATGAAAACATCTAGCTGCTGCAAACAGAGGCAGCTCTGCTCACAGAGCTGCATATGAGATCCTTACCACCTCACTCATGATTATTTTGCTTGTCTGAAATGCTGATAATGAGTGTTTTGAGTTTTCTGTTTGGGTTTTTTCCTTTTTTTGAAAAGCCACGACCACTTGAATGTCAGCTGCCAAATGGACTGAGTGATCAGTGCATGAAAATTGAAAATTATAACATCTTGTGTGTAGGCTGTGAATAAAGGGCAACACCCTTTTGATCATTAAAACAGAAAATTATCTCTCTGTTTTCCACTGTTTTTAGTCCATTAGGAAGGCAGGGATAAGAGCACATTGCTGATGATTTGCACCACTCTCCTGGCAGTACAATCCCTGGCTGCAGACCAGGGGCTGGCTGTGGGATGATCCCATCCTGGAGGGGGTTTGGCTGGAGGAGGCAGCTGTGGTTTGCCATGACTCTCCAAAAACCACAGACACCCCAAGGCAGGGCCATTTTGTTCATTTTCTGCTGGGGGCTGGACCAGTATTCATGGTCCATGGACATGCTTAAATTCAGGGATGGAGGCAAGTCTACCCCTGAGTGCTGTGCAGACCAAGGCATGTCCTCAGATACATTTTGCTTTCTTACAGATAAAGAAAACAAAAGCCTTGTATACCCTGGTGCTGGCAGAAATCAAGGCTTTTTCCCAAAAGACTCAGGTGCATTGAGCATTGGAAAAGAATGATAATTTTGTGACACATGCCTGAGCTTTGGGGTCCAATTGTATATTTTAGCACCTTCCTTTCTGTTCAGAACACCACTTACTTTTGTTGATTCACTGTACTAAGACAATTTCTTGTTTTTACTGATAAAAATCTCTTAGCAAATATAGCCAGACTCAGTAATTGATCAATCTTGTAATATTTATATATGCTGTCATCCTATGGAAAGTCTAAACAAATCTCTCTATCCATTTTATGAGGAGAGAAGGATCACAGCAGGATTGCTGCTTTGCCAGAGCAAGAAGCACTGCAAAGAGCAAATGGAATCAACAGCTGCACCCGTGTCCCAGACATTCCAGTTTCAGGTACAACCAAGGGTTCAAAGGTGGCCAGAAACTGCCTAGCACAGACTACAGCACTTTGCTGTGCTTCTCCAAAGAGGCTCGAAGCTATGTCCATTATCTTTTTCACTTTTTTAGCACTGGCAAACATCTCCCGAGGCTCAGCAAAGGGAACTGCCTGGATCCACCCAGCCAAGCTGCTTTAACCACCCCAGTGCCAACTCCCAGACACCAAACCAACCTCCAAAATAACACTGTTGTGCATCAAGAGTCCATCCATCACCTTTGACCCTGTGTGCCTTTTTGATAAAAGGGGTTAGCAGCCACTTGAGCCCTGTGATTGATGTTCCTTTGCTTGAACTGGAATTGCATTAGCATGCCTTTGGTTTGCAATGGCCAAACAGGTACAAATATTCAGGTTTTGAAGGTTTATACATGCAATTCTGTTTGCAGCAATCAGGCAGGCTCGGTTTCAATCCCTCCACAAGCTCTATTCATAGGAGCAAATGTACAGCATAGGGCATTTTCCAAATGTAATGTACATACTTCTGACTTTAAGTATTTGAAACAAATTAGATAAAATGGGCAAATGAAATAGGCAGGTCTTTTTACACAAAATGGAATCATTAGCATCCTTCACAGAATTAATGTCAAGCAATTCTGTTGGTAGAAAAAATACTCAGTTTGCTAATTCCAACCATGATGTAATTTGCAATCAGATTTTAGATTTTAAAAAGAAAATAATTTAAAATAGAAAAACATTCAGAAAATTGACTAATTTTGGTGTGTCTGGGAACATTTGCTGGTGTTAATATTTCAGCTATTTGCAATCAATGCAAAAAGGAAAGTGATACCAACCAGAAAACAGCACAGAGCTGGTCATTCCTTCTAGAATTCAATGCAGAAATGAGCAAACACCAAAACCAGAGGAATTAGCTGCAGAAGTAAAATTTAAAGGTTTGTAGTAGGAGATAGCAATGCCAGCTCAGTTTAAGTATGTACCAAGCTGTGCCCTCTCAAAAAAAACCAAAATAAACAGGAATATTTTTCAACAGGTTATCTCGAAACTTGAATAATTTAATTGGCTGAAAATTTGGAACAAATATTTCTGCTGAGTGTATCCAACAAAGTAGTATTCTAGTGAGCTAAAAATGGGTTTGTATATGTAGAACTATAACATTTTTATTTTTGTAAATAAATAATGTTTACATACACAAATCCCCCCCACAAACAATCCCCAAACCATTTTTTAGATGTTGTGCTTTCAGATACTGAGGTTTTACAATAAAACTGGAACTGAATTCTTGCACTGCTTGTGCAGCCCATGGATGTTACTATGAGCAAAAATTTCCTGTACATAATTTTACTTGCATGGAATAGGAAATTATACCCATTGAGAAAACCTGGTGTTTGATTTGCACATTGTCAGAAATACTAGTAATTTTTTCACATTGTTTAAGTATGTTATTATAAAAGCATTCATTTTGCATTGACTCACTGGCTTTAAAAAGTACTCTTACATTCTGCAAAGTACAAAAGGAATATGGGGACATCTTTGTGTTCCTTAAGTTTGAAAAAGCATCACCTGCTGAAGGTCTGATCCTGCAAACACTTGGGATGTTGATGATGGGATGTTGGGATGTTACACACTTTCAAACCCAGCCACATCCTCATGCCAAGTCTGGGCTTGGGAGCTGGTTGGGACACACCTGGGCATAACATGGCCCTGGGACTAGGAGGACTTGGAGGCATGGGAATCTGCACCTCTGATACACCCAAAATCCTGACCATCACTGCAAGGGACCAGCATGGCTGCTTTCCCAGTAAAAGCTGGGCAATTGACTTCCTAAAATCAGTGCTGAATGAAGATGGTGACTGCGTGTGGTCCCTCTTCCCCCTGTGTCTCACAAAACACCTCTCTCCACGTTCCAGACAAGGTAGCTGAGTCCATGACGCCACAGGAGCTCCTTGGGGGTGACAGTGTCACAGCCTTGTGTGATGAGGAATAAATGCACAAGCGAATGCAAAGCAAGTCTTTGGTTTTCTGCTGGATTTGCTGGAGAACTCTTCTAAGCTTCTCCCTTTCCCCATGCTTTTCATTCCTCAATAACAGCACACTTGCTGTATTTTTTTCCCCTCGTGCTGTATCGCCAGACTTTTTTGGGTAATCAGCAATAAACTGTATCTGTATTTACTCCCTCTTCTTTTTTTTTTTTTCCAGGGAAGGAAAAAACACGATACATTTGAAGGCTGCACATCTGCAGCTTCACTTCAAAGCTAAACTACACCACTCTGGATCCTTAGAGCTGAAAGTTTGGATTTGACCTTAGACCTCTTTTTGCCTATGCAAAATGTAGGGCAATTGCATTTTCTTTTTAAGGGTTTAAAGAGATATTGTAATTAGAGGGTGGATGTCACCCATTTAACAAAGCAAGAGAGAAAGAAAAAAGGTGTGTGTCTTTATTGGTAGCTGCATTCAGACTGTGGCCATGTAAATTAAAGTAGTCCTTCCTCAGTGCCATTGCTACACAATGCATTTATTATGCATAATGAACCACTTACTGTGTATGTGCTAACATGCATAGCCTTTGTGTCAATCTCAGTGGAATTTTCCATACTTTCCTTATTTTCCACAATGTTGTGCTTCTCTTTTCCTAGCATTCATGAAAGCATAATTTGAGCTCAAATATGGACATATTCACAAAAAAAAAAAAGAAATTGCATATTTGTTGTACAATGTGCAATGCACCCTTCATTAGTTATTTTGTGTGAGTCAAGTAGTAATTTTTCCTAATTGAATTTATTGTGTAAGACAGCATTTATTGTATTATTTAAATGTAACACTGCAGATGTGTGTTGGTTTGGAAAGGCACATTAGCAATCCAATTAGAGCAGCAGCCATACCCCCAGATTTGCTATGCTAGCAATCAGCAAAGCACGATTTTGTTGAGATTAGCTCTGAACATTCACTGCAATGATTTGCCACTGAATATTTTTCAAGTTAAAGGCTAGAAAAATACTAAAATGTGAGAATGGTCTCATTGCTACAGCTAATTTCCATATAGTCATAAATTCATCCCACACAGGCAATCAGGTTTATACTGAGCCTACATGCCTGGTGATCTGACCTCCACTGCTGCTAATGTCTTTCAGCAGCAAGGCATGACTGAAATATGGGTAAATGCTCATAGTATACTCAAATTTTCACCCAGAAAGCTGGGGAGGAGAAAAGACTAAGGGCCAGGTGTGATGCCATGTTGGGACAGCAGCACTACAGCAACAGGGCCATTTCTGGGTAACCCGAGCACAGCACAGAGCAGTCCCAGAGAGCTCTCCACCAGAGAATCCCAGTGGGATTCCTGTCTTCCACCCGTAATTCTGGTTGCAATCAGAGCTGGTAACTGCCTAAAGAACCTTTGTATGCATTGCTGGGCAATGTTGCTTCTGCAGAGAGGCAAATCACAGCCTTGTCCCTCAGACACTGCTGTCTGTGGCCAAGGTCACTGAGATTGCTCTGAACATCTACATGGTCTGAAGGATGTCCTTTGCACTGCAAGGAAATCAAAAGCCAGTTCAATCCTTTCAAAATGAGAACTGTGTTTGCAGATGGGAAGAAACCAATGAAAACCAGATGACATCTTGGTGCGACTCCAAATGTCAGACACACACACGGAAGACAGACCCTGAGAGGTCAATGTAGTGACTTGCCAAATGCCACAGGTTTCACAAGGAATTATTCCTTGTGACTATTCTGCACTGACCTCCAGGCTTAAGAGAAGATGTCACTTCAATTTGGTCGTTGTTGCTCAGTAATTTTCACCTAAGTTTTAATTTTTATCTGCCAGGTATATTAGCGCAGGTGCCAGGCGAACATGGTATCTCCTTTGTCCAACCAGCTCACACCCATGCCATTGCTGTTCTCACTGGGGCCAGCTCACAGAGAAGTGCTAATTCCTGCAGCTTTCTGCTGCTCCTGAATGCTATTCCCTGGGCTCAGGCAGCAAAAGACCAGTCTGGGGGACAGGGTCTGAGCTCAGGTCTGTGCTGCCTTGTAGGCTCAGCAGGCAGCTGGGATGTCTTTGTGTCAGCGAAGAGTTACTTCTGCTGTTCTACAGGGTCTATCAGGGAAGCTGAACTTTTAAAACCTAATTCAACTGTATTCTTTCAAGACCATCCATAATCGAATTTGAAAAAATTTCAAGAATGTAATACAACTCCCAAGTTACCTGAAAAGAAAGTGCAATCTAGTGCAGTGTGCTTTCACTTTCTCACTCCTGTTTCCTTCTGATTTCTTGTGCTTCAGTCTGTGTCCAGATATTGCTGGTATCTGCTTTGTCTGTGAAAATGAAATACCAGGAGGAATTGCACTTGGTGCAACTGGTGCACGTTTAGGGGTTAATTCATGAATGGAGCAGGCTGCCCTGGGGAATCCGAGTTGGACCATGCACAATAAAAGAGGAGTTAGGTGCCCAAGCCTGGCAAGTTCGAAGAGTTTTCATTTATTTAAAAAAAAAAAAATAAAAAGAGCTAAAGGAAGAGCACCAGGGACTAGGAAAGACTGATCTCAAGCCTCCTATGTCCTCTTGGCTCATGTTCTCATGCACAGGGGTGATGGGTACCCAGGTAGGGCTGGCAGGCTGAAGAGATTTGGAGATTTGGTTTCCATGCATCCTTGAAAAATACTTCTGCTACTGAATATGAGGGAACTGTAGGGCCACCCTTTGGCAGATCCTTCCCAGTGAGACCCAGGTCAGTAATTGTGCTCTGACCCTCTTATAAAATGAACTTTGCTGAGCCAGATGGGTTTGGGGATTTTTACAGGTGGGGATTTTTTATTAGATATGATCTGGCAGTCCCTGTGGTTGGCTTATATCAGCTCCTGGGGATATGTGACCTGCAAGCAACAGGACCACTGGTAAAAAACTGGGCATGCACTTTCTATGCCTCTGAGGCTAAAGAGAAGCAGAATGGAGATTATCAAGGATCTTGGGTGTAAGTAAACATTAGATCTAAATGAACAGAGCAGCAATCTGATGCCCAAATCCCTTGAGATGCCCAGCTCTTGGAGTTGGTCCAACTTCCTCTGGAGTAAATAGGAACTGCAAAGGCACCCCTGTGACTGATGGCACCAGAAAGACTTGGAAACATTTCAATCATGTTATAGGAGACTGTGTGTCTGCCTTTGCCTGGACTCAGAAAAAGTACAGAGGAGATACATACAATTTCATATTACTTATTTGCCAGGCTGGAATAAGTAGTTTGAAAACAAATCATAAATTTACAGTTTAAACAGGATCCTAATCATAGTTATAATATTTATCCTTTAAAACAACTCATTGGGGAAAAAAACCACCTTAATTTGCAAATTTGTTACCATAAAAATAAGAGTTCTTGAGCTCACAGAGTGCTGATATATTTGTGCAAAATAATAAACAGGTAATTCTGTTTTTATGAGTGAAATGATTAAAAGAATTCTGCTGTGGCTTGGGGCTCCATCTGTTCAAACTCCTGAGTCCTTTGGGACAGAGCCTGTCTGCCCTGATTTATGTAATAATTCTAATGAGTAATAGTCCCCATGATGACAAATGCACAAAGATACAATACTAAGAGAGGTCAGGCTGCAAAAAAAGAGCAGAGTTCCATTCACACTTTTGGTAAACAAACACATAAATCATCACAGTAAGAGATTTACCTGTGGGGGTAATCCCAAGTGGAAATAACAAATTTTCATTCTTTTGGTTCCCTGCCTGTGCTGTTTCCCTTGCATCTCTGGAAGGCACCTGCCTGAACTGGGTCTTTCAGCAGTCATGACCTGTCTCTATACATTCTGCTTAAATTTATCCTTTAGTGGGCTTCAAAAGGAGCACCAAACACCTCTTCCTGTCTCCTTAAAGAGGATGAGTGCACAGACAGGAAGGCACACTGACAGATGGACCTTGAGGAGTCTCTCTACCACCAAGTAAGCTCTGGCCTCTTGTATGCAGCCCCTACCATACAACAGAATCTTAAGCGTGAGTCTGTGCCAGCTGGAAACACATTACAGTCATCACTGCTTGTTTCTTGCTAAAAGCTGTGACACTTACAGTGTGATACAGACCCACGTGTGACGGTTTATCTGCAGATCTGATTCCTTTTTATTAGGAAAAGGATACATTCACCGCCATAATTCAGCTGGCAGGCTCAGGTGTGCAAAACCTCAAATTTAAAGTTGGTTTTCCAGGGGTGAATTCCAAAACATTTTGCACTGCTACAAATTTAAAAGAGAGCAAAACTGATGGCTACTCCAAACCCATGCAAAACAAAGTAAATAGAGAAAAATATCTATATAAACCTTCATGGAAATATTTTCAAACATTTCTAATATTCCTAGTTTTTGTTCATCAGCTTGTTCAGTTTATTCAGTGACCAACCTACTACTCATGGTCTTGCCTACAACTCTTTCCAGTAAGTTTCCAGGAGAAGGCTTCTCAGATTATAAACTTAAGTTTTGTTTCTTGCTTGGAATCAGCAGAAGCCTTTTTGTTATCTTCATAGAGTAGTAGAGAGAATTTAGAGAAATGATCCAGAGCTGTGCATGTATTTTTGAAAGATGTTTGCAGCAAATCCTCTGCATCCACTTGTCACGCTAAACTACACACTCTAGACCAGGTTTGCTTTTGGCTCTTCGATGGTTTGGGCTAGCACAGGTTGAATATGGCTTAAGATGGTAGCAGCAACAGCCAAAGGTCAATTTATAACTTGGTATTAACATTTTGGGGGAAGCAAGCTTCTGGGGGATCTCCAAAGCAATGCTCTTCTGTACAACCTGCACAGCCAGATTTGTGGGAAACAAGTACAGGGTTGGGGCCCTCAGAGAACTGCATGGAAATTATTGGCATTTTTCTCTGCAACAATACTGCAGAAGTAAAAGGTGCAAATTTAGGACAACAGAGAGCCTATTTTCATTTTAGTGACTTATTTCAATGAGAAAGTAACGAAGTAAGCATTTTCGTGGTGACACAAACATTTGACACCAGAGGTGCATACCAGCTTCTCTTGCATTAAACAAAGTCAGTTCTTGAAGATGACAATTGCCAGTTTTCTGTTATTCAGTATGTAGGAACAGTTTTGCACACTTGAACATGGTCCTTGATAATCCCCTGACTTTTAAGAGTTAGGTGGCAGGTGGTCTTTCAGACAAGCCTGGCTAAACCCCATCATTTGTAGGAGGGGAGTTCAGCCCATTCCATCCTCTGCCACAGAAGTCAGTGGGATTATTGAAGGGAAGCACAGTCACCCTAAAGTGGTGTGACGACAGTCACCTACATGTATGTCATATTGAGGCCTGCTACGAGGAATTGCTGAAGAGCATTGAGTACAAGGCTCAGGACCAGATCCAGATTTCAGCAAACTGTGAGATACTGGTTAGTCAAAATTTACCAACCCCATGTTTGAATCTGGAGCCCAACTTGACTGCTTTATGCCTTTAACTAACACAGAGTCTGGGTTCAGGCTCTATTCTGAAGAACATGCTGGTTTTGACATCATCCTAACTATGCACATCATCCTTCTTTAATTGCACCAGATTCTGCATCAAAGACATCCAAGTCTCATTTAAAACTCCCTTAGGGGAAAATTGTAACATAATGGCAAAGATCTCACTGCATATTAGAGAAAACTTATAAAACCCCCAGAAAGTAAAACGCTGAACACCCAACGAATACCAAGGCTGTCTCTGAAATGTAAAACTTTCCAGTAGCTTACAGTGGTAATTCCACCCTAACCGCCATTTTATTTTCATTTAAGAAATGTAAAGAATTCCAAAAACTCTACCTAGAATCACTTGTTTCTGCCAAGCGGTTGTTCATGATGGCCAGAGCCCCAACCCCTGCAGAGAAACCATTCTGTCTTGTATTGATACAGACATTCCTGGGGTAGCCATTGGCTGTCTCGGACAACTGCTTCTGCAAAATGGCCAGGGAGACTTTGTTGGAGGCTGTGAGCTCCTTCATGGAGATCATCTCTCCAGAGAGCCTCCTGCCCTCAGTGTCACTGTCGTACTGTCCGTCAGCGTCCACGGTGACGTTGTGGCGGCGCAGGCGGGCTCCTGGGGTGATGGCGTTGCGACGGCTGAGGCGGGTACTGGATTTATGGCACTTTGGGCAACATCTGCATTCGAATTTTTTCAACACCCAGTTCAAAATTTGTTTGATTACGATTGAGATGACATTAAAAAGGGAGTATATGGAACATACCCCCAGTAACATAAACATGAAGTTCCCGAATCTGTATAATCCCTGATGTTGGTACGTAGCCTTTTGGTTGCTTACCAAATCTCCAAAGCCGATGGTGCTGAAGGTGACAAAGCAGTAATACAAGGAGTCAATGTAGTTCCATCCTTCCACTGCCGTGTACATGGCGGAGGCGCAGCAGGAAAGGGTAATAGCAAAAATTCCCAGGATCAGCATCACGTGGTAAACGGACGGCTTCCAGCCCACGAGCCTACCCACCCCGGACACGGCCGGGCCCCTCCGCACGTTGGGAGGTAGCAGACCACTTCTTCGCAGCTGTCTCTCATAGCACGCCCTCATGATAAACGCCAGGAGGCAGATGATGCGCTCCAAGAAGAGGTTGAAGAAGAGGATAGTCCCAGCGCACCCAAAAAGGCCATAAACAATGAGGAATAATTTTCCAGCCACGGTTGCTGGCGTGGTCATCCCAAAACCTACAGCGTGGAGATAAATGGGCAACATCAATAACACAGGTTTTTGTGAGTAAGCTCAAGATATATGTACCTTAACAAGGCCCCCCTCTCCCTGGGGGGCCAACATAAAACTGAGTTTGGTAAAGAACGAAGAAGGCACCAAAAATTCAAGGAGATGACTAAAACTAAAAAAAAATCCTTTCAAGATGAAAGGCTTATTATCTGTACTAGCAGAGCAACACAACTCAGAATACAGATGGAAGACTCACTGAGCCCAAACCTTTTCAAGGTGGGATGAGGTGAAGAGGCCATTTTCCTGCTCCCACACGTGTCAGCCATCACGACCTGATGGGAAGTTTAAGTTCTCTGTTTACAAGCTGTAACCCAGTGTAACATTTTTGTTATAGGGGTCTGATTATACCATTACCACTGAGAAGATGGAAGTTTTCAGGTTGTATAACAGGAAAAAAACCCAAAACAACACATCCCAAATAGTTGAATATTTTTTTAAAAATAACAGCACTTTTAAGTCTTTTCCAAATCCCAGCTGTGACTAGCCCACCTGGTATCATCACAGAGGGAAGGAAAAGCCATCATCACACTGCAGAGCTGCTTGGCAGACTGGGGCACTGGGAATTTGTACATGGATAATTACAGCAGGGAAAAACACTGCTGCACAGTTGAACAGAAAAATCGGAGTATACAAACTCTGTGAAGATCCAGCAACAATATTAATTCAACTCTTCTTTATATGAATTACTTATAATACTCATACACAAAAGTTTTATAAGTAAGCAGTAACGCCTTGTAGCTAACAGATTGTTAAATAACAGCAAAAGTGAACTTAAATTTGCATGCAAATAAATACAGTAAGCTTACTCCATGTTATTTGCTGATACCAGTTATCTTATGAAAAAAAAATACATATATTTCATGTCCTATCTCAAGATTCTTCTGAAACTCAGTTCTGCAAGTATTGGCTTTGTTCTGCTATTCTTCCATGTAAAAACATTTGGTGGCTTGGGCAAAAAACATATTGACAAGATTGAGGTGATTGCTTAAATCCAATAACCACATCTAATATAAAGTTTTGTGAAAAATCCACATTCTGAAATTTCATTGCTGTGTATTTCCACCAAAATACCGAGCAAGTAACATATCCAAGGAGGTAAATATCAACACCAAACTATATAAACAGAAGTTTAAGAAAAAGCATAGAGCATAATGAAATCATTATAGACCTTAACGAAATAATTAAATCCAGTTTATTACCATGACACACCTTTATAAACAGCAACAGGATAATATTGCCTCTATATAATATGTTGAGATTGCTGCTTGAAATCTATTTATCTATTTTCACAATGGCTGAATTTTTCTGGGTAGTTTAGTGGTCCCTTCCTACTTTGTTGATAGAGAATTTCCCATTGGTAGATAGAAGAAGGTAAATGCTCATGACAAGTAAACTCAGACGTATCTTTTCAGTGACAAGAAGATGCATGAGGAGAGAGGTGATCCTACTTTCACAACAGATTTGGAAGGCTCAGAAACAGCTGTGTGCCAACAAGTCAGCCTATACCTCATAATTTGAGTAACCTGATCTAGTGAAAGATGTCCCGCCCATGTGAATATATGACCTTTCAAGTCCCTTTCAACCCAAACCATTCTATGATTTTATGATCAAAAGCATCATTGTAAAAAGAGTACTTTGTGTAAAAAGTCATAGTGCAAGTAATACTTGCAAAGTATTACCAGAAAATATTACCAAAGAGGTCATTACATTTTGCTTTCTGGACCCACCATCTCTCCATTTTGCAGTGTTAACAAGACCACCTTTGTGCAGACCTCCCAAAGCCTGCCATGGCTGCTGTGAAGCTCTTTCTTCTCTGTGGGGTGGACCTGTTCTCTTGGATTGGGCTGGCTGCTAGCAGGAGTCTTCTCATTTAATGATGAATATCCAAAAGTGCCTGGTCCTCAGCAGGAGCTGGGGAGCTGTTGTGGTTGCCAGCTAGGGATACACAGCCAACTCGTTATGGAGAAGGCATCTGTTCGCCTGTGTCTTGTCAGCAAAGCACTTGAGCATGTGCTTCACAGCAAGCATGTGAACACTACCATCAAAATAAATGGGTTTATTGTCACACATATGGCTAGACACACTTATTAATTAGGAAAAAAAAAAAAGATAGCGACAGTTTGGATCAAGCTGTAAATGTGCTGAAGCCTTTTAGTATTTCCTGGTGATTCTTCAAGAGAAGTGGTGAAGTTTTAGATTTTTGAGGCTGTTTATTTCATCAAAATTTTCTGAAGCAGAACGCTACCAAAATTCAGTATGTAGCTAGACAAGGTGAAAGGGCACATCACAGCAATGAGGATGCTGAGAAATACATAAACCAGGCAAAAAGATGAGGCCAGGCAAACACTGAATCATTTAGGTTGGAAAATACCTTTAAGACCATTGAGTCCAATTGTTACCCAGCACTGCCAAGCCACCACTAAAACACATCCCTTAGGTCACCAGCTGGCTGAGGGATCAGTCATGGGCTCTCTGTGCAGGTCTTCCTCTGCCAGCTGTGTTTGTCCCTTGGTGTCACCCCAACCTGAGGAGTCGGTCCTGGTATGTTCTGCACCTCATCTCTGAGCTCAGCCCTCGCCCAAGGCTAAGAACACCGTGATGGTTGCATGAAGCAAACTCATCCAGAACTGCCTATGCTTCCAACACAGTGCAAGGAAAAAAGCACAACAGGGCTTCGTGTTTTTCATGCCCCTGAGACATATTTTACAGGTGCCTTGGGGTTAACTTTGTGTGGCTCAGATGCAATGTCTGAACCTCCCTCATACCAATTCTGCCCCAGCACTTCAGATACAAGCTCTATGGCAACATTCATTTCAGCTGGTTTATATTTCTCCTCCCCAAAGAGAACCAGTAGAGATGAGCTGATATAAACTCTCTTCAGCAGCCTCTCATGGTTAAGTGCTGGCATTTAATGAGACCCTCATCCTGACTTGCATAACATCTTTGTGGTTACAATTCTGCTCATCTGGAGTTTTAAATTACTTAAGCTAGGGAAGGATTCAAGAGGTAGAACAGATGGGCAAACTTGTGACATATGCTTCCTGTTGCTCTTGCTTTCTTCTCTTTTACCCACTTTCTTATGAGTAAGAGATGGTTGATGCCAGAAGACAAAGGAATAGCAGCTCTAGTACTTGTGAGCTCTTCTCTCAGTCAAATTACTTTGGCAATTACCTTATCTTACTATGTTTGAGATTAAAGGGGGTGACAGTTTTGCAGTAAAGACATATTTACCCAGAGATGCAATAAAGTTTTGGTCACTTCAAAAGCTGAACACAAGAAAGGGCATAATGTGTCCCTGCCATTTTCAGCCACCCCAGTTCTTCTTATGCAGGTGTCCTGCCATAGACTTCACTCACACAGCTGGTCAGCACACTGGTACAGTAATTTGAAATCCTACAGTGAAACAGCACTTAGATCATCAGAGTAGCATCACCTCTATACCACTATGTAACCATCATGTAGTTATATTTAAGGAAATCAAAAGAAACTAAAATAGTTGAAAGTAACCTTTTAAACAAATGGTTCCTCAGAGATAAACAACAGGAACAACTATAACCAGAATGCTGTTTCCAGAGAGAAAGAAGTTCTTGCAACATAAAGACTAAGAGATGGAGGTTATAGAAAACAGACAGAGAAACAAAGAGCTACCAATTTTCATGTTTTCCTGCTTCTTGTCTTTTCCACACTTGCTTTGCTTCATAGCTCTCCAATAGTCCTGGTTGGTCTTCACTAACACATAAACCATACTATACACATATATAGGAACCAAACATCCTCGTCTGAATCCCATGTTTGGGTTCTGGTACTTCCTTCCATCCTTTCCCATCTGTTAGCATTCCATCATTATTTCCCCTGAGAATCATACCTGTATATTTTACAACTGCCTCTCATTTATTCTCTAGCTCCTTACCACCTAACATCCAGAAACAGTTGCCTTGGATACAGGGTCACAGCTCAGAGCTGAGAAAACTGCTGCATCCAGAGCTTTTACCCAGGGAATGGGAATACTGTAAGTCAGTTCTTCCAACCAGCTCCGCATTTTCAGACTACAAATGGGACTTACTTTCCCTTTAACATCTTTCTCAACCTGCTTTACTAAAATACCCCCCTTTGGGCTCAAACAGTAAATTTTTAGAGCTTTTCTATTGCAAAGCCTTTAATATAAAAGTTGCTGTGGAATCTCATTTGATCTTATTCAGATTACTATCTGCAAACACCTCCTGAACAGCAGAAGTCTGTCTAGCACCGTGTGATCTAAGGCCCTTTAGGTTGGACCCTTGCTATTTCTGAATAAATAAGATACAACTGCAGTTTTTAGGGCTGGCTAACCTGTATCATACACAAGCTTGCAGTCCTTGGTGACCCATGTACTGGGGCAGATACTCCATGGAGAAAATACTGAGTTACCATGCAAATAAGGACTGACTTCCATAATCATTCCATCTACCCATTCATCCAAGAAAGAGCACCACAATAAGTCTAATGAATGAAGTTAAAAACCACCCATGTCTCTGCTGGTGCTCCTTGTTTCATTTCCACCTGCAAAACATTAGTCAGGTGTTTGAGACAACTGCTACTCAAAAGGAGCCATGCTGGCAGAACAGAGCCAGGAGATGATTAATTGAACTTTAAGGAGTTTCAAAGAACTGCAAACAATTATTACAGGCTTTCTATAGTACTGATTTTATTCCATTTACACACAATGGTGATCAGGTTATTGGTTATCCAAAGTGCTGTGACTCCTTACATCAGTGAGCACCAGAATCAATCACCCTTGGCATTTCTCTGCTGGCCATGCTTTAAACCACAGGCTAAAAGGTCCTGGCCACATATTCATTTCTCTTTAATGTACGTTGGGTTTAAAAAGCATTGTACACCTAAAATAAGATAAGCTTCCCTTAGGAAAAAACAGAAAAAGAGACTAAATTTGTAACAATTACATTTTACAATCGAAAGGTGAAATAATAGTTTTTAAGTTACCAGGTAGATGTGAAAGGTATAAAAAGAGACTAAGAGGGAACAGTATTTTTCTGTAGAAGTGAATGACAAAGATGAAGCCAAAATTATTGCCAACTGTGACTTGGGTGAGGACGGGAGACAGGGTTGGGCAGGAGCAGCTGGTGCCAGAGCTGGGAAGTAGCAGGGCAGCTCCATCAAGGAAGGGGTGCTGGGACCCCCCTGCTTCTCTGGCACCTAATCCTTTCAGCACATAGGCAAGGGGACTGCAATTCCCACAGGCATCCCTGGAGACCAGCAGGATGTCCTGAGAGGCTGTCTCATGGGAATGGTGTGTAAGAGGCTCCTTGGAGAGAGTGGTGGGATGGAAAGTGCTGTGGAGGTAACCAGAGGTGCTGGGGGCTGTGGTGCTGGGACTGAACACAGCACTCACGTGCTCTGCAGAGGAAATTTTCTATGGGAGATGGTGATGAAGGGGCTCTTCTGCTGTAAAGAGGACTAGGCAGCCAACTGAGGGATAAGAAGCTGCAAGAAAACCTGTCTCATGAAATCCCCTGAAAATGGGAATGTGAAAAGTGACCCCAGACACAGAGTACTTGCATGCAGTGCTGCCACGTGGGGCTGATACCTGGCAATGTCAGAGGGGTGAGGAAGGGATCCCACAACCTAAGGAGAGGTTGCCATGTGTGATACAGCCTGAGTAATGTATTTAGGGGGAAGGATATGGTGGACTGAGAGGAATAAGGGCAAGGTTTCATCTCAGAAACCTCAATTGTTACCACCTTGATGAGGTACTGTGCCTTGACTGAGGCACTGGGGGTGACCCCAAAGAAACCTCAGGGAAAGAGAGAGGAATAACCTCCTCAAAACCTGGCTGCTCGTGGATGTTTAACTTCTCCTCTTCACAGCAGGTTTCCCAAGTGTGTTCTTCTGAGCCAACACCTTCAAGTTGAGCTTTCCAAGAAAGATCTTCAGTCTCTAGTGGGTACTCAGCTCAAGTGGCCTAACATTTGTATGTTTGAGTGATACATGGCCCTTAAAAAGATAAATGCTGGGGCTTCAGCTTCACCACCAGCAGCAGTATTCTTGCTCTTTTCACTCAGCACAAGTAGGCAAGCTTTTTTTCTCAGCTTTACCACGTTTCCCTTTCTGTGTATAGCCTGCAAAGGAAGTGCACACCAAAGACCAACTAAACAAGTCCACCCTTGCTCACTACTACATGCCATTATCCTAAAGAGAAAACTCAATAAATACAGAAGGAGGTCTGCCAAAGTTGCTTTGGCACAGAACCAAGCCAAGAAAGAAGCAGAAGTGTCTCTAAATCAGTTTTATGGTTCCCTGGCTGGGGCCAGCTGCTCTTTATACACCTTGTACAAGCAAATGGGGACTGACTTGTGCCAAGCCATCAGTGTTGCCAGCTGAGCAGCAGCTCTGGCCCAAGGTCTTGCTAAGCAGGCCCCCCTGAAGAGGGAATACATGGGGAGAGTCACAGGCTTGAGGCTCAAAATCTTTGGCAAGCTTATGCTCAGTTTTCTGGCTAATCCTACTGCAACAGAACATGGTTTCAAATGAGGGAGAGGGAGCCCCTCCTAAAAGGAGATGGTAGAGAACAAAGCTCAAAGAAGGATGAAAATCAGGAGAAGCAATTCAAACTACACAGAGAAAAAGAAACTCAGGACCTACAAACTGGCACTGTTCTTGCTGAATTGACTGTAAAGGGATGGACGTGTCCTGTGGCATGACAATCTCCCTTCTCTATTAACATATTGTTCATAAACATTCTTTCAATACTTAAGGCTTTATTGTTCTTATAAATAATATAATCTTCTTGTCTGCTGAACTCTTGGGGCCAGTGTATGGTTTACAGTCATAAAAATCAAGACTGGAATTATTTTCTTCATTTTATGCTGCCTTTCTTGGACAAATCTTCAGCAAGATGCTACTAAATGCCCTCCTATCTTGTCAATTATTCTGCCCCTTGGCACAGCCAAAGCACTCTAATGGCTTGTTAAAACAGAAAGAATGTTGGTTAGTGTTGCCCAAATTAGTCCTAAACCACCTCACAAAGGAGGACTTCCAGAAAACGTGCATGAGAGCAGAATGTTCTTTCTTTTGGTGGCAGCCCCTCCTTGTACACTGATCTATACTAGCCAAGGGCTGCTTCCTGTGGCTGCCTCCACACCTGATGATTGCAGGGTCCTGCCTCTGCCTTGTTTTCTTTTCTTATCCTAACAGCTGGGGAAAACCATTTTGCTATAATCTTCTCTGAAATGGTGGTGGTGTTAATAATGGAAAAATATATCCCACACGCTCCACAGTTGTTTGACAAAGCTGTATCACCGTGAAAAAAACTCCCCTTTGCACTACAGGCTTAGGGTCTTCACACTCTTGCATTAACAGCTGTGGGGGAGTATCAAACCCCTACTCATAATCCAGGTTGTGTGAAGAAGCATCTGCCTTGGCTTACTGCACTGCCCAATATCACCTAAAACACAGGGGTTTTGGAAAGACCATCACACAGAGGAAACACCCCTGCATTTAGAGTAACTGTTTTTACAAATACACAGAAAAAAAAAGCATGATAATCGAGAAATATATGAAGTGTGTCTCAGTAACCAGGGGTATAGATGATAGTGGAGCTCATGGACCCCAAGAATCACCAATTCCTTCTCGCTTTTAAAATGTGGCCAAAATCTGAAGCTGTACTTTGCTGCCTCCTCTGACCTTCCTACAGTCTTCATGCAGCTGATAATTCTAGGTGAACACTGTTTCAAAAGTAGATTTCTGTTGTAATCATAATTTTTTTATCCTTTAAAGCTGCTTCCATTCTTATTTTCCTATATTTTTTGAGAATTTTTTTTGTGTGGATTATCATGTATCTAAGCAACATTCTAACAGAAAAAAGCTTATGCCCTGTCATTCCAAACAATCTACACATGCTTTTGCTGTTTACTGAAACTTGCAGCTGCATTTCAGATGTCTATGTACACCCAAGTTGAGCCATTTTTTTTTCTGAACTCCAAGTGAAAAAGAATGGCATCCAAATTTTGTTACATTCTTGAGATACTATTGGCTTTTAAAGAACACTTGCATACGTACTGTCACTTCAGTGCCAGTACATCTCACAGTACTTCTCCTTTCAGGCTAAGAAACAGCATTATCTAAATTTCACGAGTGATCCCCACATAAGAAGTCTGATAAAAGAAGATGTCACTCGTGGGCTTTCTGAGCCTTAGAGATGGGAAAGGCTGTTCAATGGTTATACTTTTGACTGGATTAAACAACAGACTTGTGGCATATTTTTCTTCTGCCACTGGTGTTTGTGTAGGTAGGTGTTCAGAGAACATCTGTTTCTTGATAGTTATCTCAGCTACTCAGCTTCACAAAGAGTTTGCCTATAGAGATGTACCCAAGGGATAAAAAGGCCATAAACATAAAAACATCCTTTCCACTGTTAGGCCTCTTTTTTTTTTTTCCCAAATCTTTGTACAAACTTCTACAGTTACAATTTAATGAGAAAAAAATCTGATGAACCTCTCTGGGCTTCTAAATGGTTTAAATATACCTTCATGGGTCTCTTATTTTAAGAAGTTTCAGCTGAAAGCAAAGAAGCAAATTCCAATGTATCTTTTTGCTCAGGCAGCTCTTCCAATTCATTCATGAAGGCACAAAAACTCGATTTTAAAGTTACTGTAACAGAAATAGAGGGTGACAGGACTGCTGACTAACCAGTTATTTCCCATTTTCTACTTCTTCATTTAACTCTTCCTTCCTTAGTATGCATTTCCCTTGACTATTTTTAAATTTAATGATACTGAACAACTTTGTTGCATTGCCAAGACAATTTTGAGCTTTTATCTGAGATTTTCCTAGTCCTCATAGCTCTGCCAGTAGCAGTTTTTGTAAATGAACAAATCATCACATCAAACAGCTTGTTTCTGCCTTTCTCATGAAACTCACAACTTGCATTCAAGACCTTTACACTGCCACCACTCCCTCCTATTTCCACTGAGCATAAAGCAGACCTGACTGCATGCACATTGAGCACGAGTGACACTGGTTTTTGTTTGACCTCAGGAGTCAAATGTATTGCTTGCACAAAGCTCAGGCTGGGCAACAAGATGACAGAACATATAATGATGAATAACCAAAGGCATTTTAGCTGCCTTTAACTGAAATTTACTGAATTAGTTCTACACTCAGCTCTCACATGGACCAATTTCCTCTAGCTGCAGTTTCTGCCACGATTAAATGTGCCTGTGTAAGACTTGAGAACGACTGGGAAACATTTGGCCAATAATTTCTGAAGGGAAAAAGCTGCAGTGGAAGATGGTCAGAAAGGTTAAAATCCAGTGAGGACTTGCTACAACTGTTTTCAAGGTATTACTGCTTCTTTCATGCACCTACTATGGATTTTTAAACACAGGCAATAGCACTGCCTCACTCACAATAAGTAATCCCATATGTTAACATCAAACCATTCAATTTCTTATCTTATTCCACTCCAAAGCTTTAATTACTTGTAAAGGCTGCTAATGCTTTGCCTCGTCTAATGCAATTAGATTTAATTTTCATTCTGCTTCTCATTTGATTCAAGAAAGATTGCACTGAAACCTTCTCATGTCTAGGTGTACCAGCCAGTGCCATCAACAGACCCAGTGAGCTCAGGGGGATGTATTTTACATGGTAATAACAAGTGCATTTGTTTTATAAACCTGGTGTGCCAATAAAGTACCTACGGTAGGATTTCCTAAGGCTCTGCAGACTGGCCTGCTATTGACTTCATCAGAAGCAGGCTATTGAGGAGGTATTTTATTTGTCTGGATTGCTATGAAATTGCCCCTTGGATTATAATAGAGTGTTTCTATTCGCAAAAGGTTTTTATTATCACTTCAAACATTTATTGTCCTCAGGAGGACTTTCACATTTCAAATGTTCACCAGCATGAACCCTAATTTTTGTCCTTAAACATCTTTTCCCAAAATGCCCTCAGATAAGCACTTGGTGCTGACACACTATGAAAACAGTCTCTTCTGATACAGGTAAGCAAGGCTTATTCATATCATGGGCAAAGGCTATGTTTTCAATATTATCAAGCTGTTTCAGTCTAAAAACTGCATATGAAATGTTCCGAGCTGTTTTTCTGTTGCTCTAACCCTGATACTACTATGGCAAGAGGCAAAATTCTCTTTGACTTAACAGCTTCAAAGATAAGGTAATCCTGCATTCATTAAAATAAAGAAATGACATTGTATTTTCCAGCACACTGCCAGCAATAGGTAATGTTACATGAAGTTAATTGTCAACAGAACTACCCTGTAATTGTTTTCCTCTTCTCTCCACAATGAAGAGCAATTAAAGCTTGCATAAAAACAAGGCAGTGTGCTGGAAAAGATGACCCTGTGGTACAAGTGAGAAAAAATTATGACGTGCCTATGATCTGTGTCAAACTGAAGACAATCAGAGAAGGAGGAAACAAACTGAAAAAGAAATGAGGGTCAACAGCAGGATTAACACCAGGGAAAGGGGACGAGCATGATGAGGAGCAGAGAGAGGCTGTAAAGCTTTACTTCTGACTTCTTTGGTAGTTCTTAACATGAAAGACTGTAAAGACATCAAACAAATATTCGAGAGTTAATCAAGCAAACAAATCACCAGTAGAGAAGAGCATACTAATTGGGGGAAGGCAGAAGAAGCTGGAGAAGTTCAGGCAGGGAAAGGCAGGTGAGCAGGCAGCAGGAGATAAATTTTATGAGAAGGAAAGGGGATTATCCCCAGGAGAATAAAGTGAGGGGGGAAGATTCCAGGGACTGGCAGGGCTTCACAGGAACACGGGCCATAGAGTTTCAAGCAGAAATTGTCTTTATGAGCCTGCAGCAAACAGGGCAGCTGATAAGCCCAGTAATTATGATCCCTTGCAGCTACCACAGGCATGACAGCTGTTTTACAGAGAGATTGCTTGGTAATAGAGACGGACTGGCTGGAGCCACACGTGGATGGAGAGCTGTCAAAGGGGTGCTTTGGCACACCAGTGGCTAGTTTGCAATCACATCTGCAAGCTCTTTAAATGCTTAGGGAACTAAAATAGAGGTATTTGCAGGACTGTCACTGAGGACCAAATGCAATGTTCTGCTAAGCAGGAGGTACGTGCTTGCTAAGGAGACATTGCTCCTTCAATGACCCAAGCCAGAGGCACCCCGAAGGCTGCAGAAATGGAGAATCCATGACTACAAACTCCAGCTGGTCTTTGTTTCGAACCCAAACCAGCACCTCATAAGTCATATAAAATCTCCCCTAACTTCTGAGATGCTGGACCATATCTCATGTAATGCTGGGAAAAATTTGGTTTTTGGATGACTGCTCTACAAAGCTGTGGTACTTGACACTTAATTTGGAGACCTCACATTTCAGTGCTCCAGCTGAGCACCTCAAATTCCACAACCATGGCAAAAAGAAGTGAAATGTCTTTGTCCTTGACTTCTCCATCAGTTACTGATGTTAATGTTTTGAAACATTTAGCTAGGGTTTAATATTAAAGAAACACCTGAAACGCTTAGATTAAATAATCTGAACTGAAATGCTTTGTAGAGATCATTCAGTTTAGATGACCAAAGCACAGTGATTAATTTTTTATGGCTGGCATAACCCTACAGGGGCAGGCAAGCCCTAAGAAGAACTGAAATTAAAATAATATTTTTCACAATATTTTTTTATTTCAGAAAGGGGTTTATTTCATGTATTTGGGTTCTTCCCTCTTGCCTTTTAGAATAAAATCCCAACAAATTTAGGATCAAAATGATTCAATCAAGACCCTTCAGTGAGGACTCCTCAAGTCACCTGCGTAATTACATGAATGTATTCCAAGTAAAGCTTTGTGTTGCTGCTCTCAGCTACAAGAAAGCAAGCGGTGATTTAGGTTACTTTTCTGCTTGGAGCACCCAACCTATGCCCACACTGAAGAAATTCCTGTCAGTGGTACCCAAAGAAGTTAATACTCCCATGCAGCTATGGCAAGCAGAAAACATTGCTATGGTGACAGTTCTACATCTGAGGAAAATCAGTGTAGGATCAGAACTCTCCACAGAAATATGCTGACCATTGACCTGCTGCCCTCTGAGCTTCTTGCTCTCTGTTCTTTATCGAGATTACCCGAGTGAGAAAATAATTCTCAGAAATCCACCGGCACATTGATCAAAATATGACACGCACCAAAGGAATCAGATCTGCCTGAAACACACTCTCATTCTGCCTGCAGGTTGTGTATAGGATGGCAAAGACAAATAACCTGACACTGCAGCTTAATAACACTGCTGGCTCTTCCAGCTGCTTTCTCATTTGGTTTTGTTTGGTTATTTCTTAACTTTAAGAAAGTCAACTCTGGAGGCAACTCCCCTCTAACCTGAAACCTCTGCAAAAGCTGCCTGTACAAGCCCCAGAGAACTGCAGAGCCCTGGGGAGGTAACACTGCTGCTTATCAGGTGCACACCCTGGTTTGGCCATCGCCTTTTGGTTGGGTTGGCCCTATAGAGGCTGTATTCAGGGAGAGCAGAGAGCCAGAACCTCCTGTGGCTGCAGCTCTGATTCACATCCTGGAATACAACAATGAAGAAGATGGGACAAATATATGTACCCTTAAACCTTCAGACCATCTGGGTTATTTGTGGGATTTCTTCCCAAATTATCCTCTGTAGTGCCTGCTCTCACAGGCTCAGCCCCTGGCTCCTGGCAGTGCAGTCCAGCATCCCACCTGTGCTTAGTGAGCTGTCCAAATGTGCTTTGCACATCACTTCCATTAAATTATCACCCCCAGAACATCTGGACTGACGGATATTCTCACGAGACTATGATACAGAGCCAGAGGATATTTTAGAAGTGAGTGGTTATGGTGCTTAGGTTGTGGAGCACAAGCAGAAATGCTACCGAGTATGCTGGGTCCCTACAGAGGACCCAGAGAGAAGGTCTAACCTATCTGACATCCCAAGCAAGGAGAGAACAGCTGCCAAAGCCAGTGAGATGGCAGAAAACACAGAATGCTGTCTCTCTTAAGAGCAGAGCATGCCCCATCCCTTTGGGTGGAGTAGTCAGTCCACAGGAATATTGAGTAATTTAACAGGATACCTCAGGGATAAGGCAAGTATGAACAGTCCTGCTCACTCCTACACACTGTGCCCCCAACACCTGTAACCTCTGCACAGCTGTACAGAGAGAAGATTCCTGCATCTCTTCTTCCCAGGAGCACTTCTCAAGCACACTTAACCCAGACATGTTCTATCCCAAAATCATCTGCCCCCAGTAAAGGTGCTATAAAAAAATATTATGTCAAAAAATCACTTTCATATGTCAGAGTACTTCACTTGACCTCATTTTTTAATGCCTAGTACAGATTTCTAGAATCTTCTATCCCTTGATTTTTGAAACATGTACTTACAGATAAGAAGCTTAGAATCCAATTTTAATGGGTCTATGTTTCAAAATGTTCTACTATACAGGCACCTGTTTAGTAAAGGTTTCTTCTAACACTTAAGAGAGGAAAAAAAATCTGGGTACAAATTCTAGAGTCAAGGACTGAGTCAGAAATCCAGATCTTCATACATTCCAGAGCTGCCTGGTGTGCTAGGCAGAGTAAGTCACTGCTACCAGATTACGGGGAAAGCTAGGACTGATTATGCCTGCATCTGTAACATCTTCCTTTTACCAGGAAGAAATCTGATCTGAGTTACACTTTTGCTTTCAGTCTTTAACAAAGTGCTGGGTACTATAGGTGGTTTGCATTTGGGGAGGGAAGGAAAAAACTCAACTGAAAACCAAAGTCTCCAGTCAATTACACCAAAGAACCAAAAATAAATTTCACCTAGCTACTCCTTAAAGAAATCAGAATAATAATAATAATTGCCCAGAAACCCAGTACCTTTTGAAGTGCAAAATGACTGAATAGATGGTGTAGTCTGATAGTAAGCAGTCAGAAATCTGATCAAAGGATTTTCTTACATAGCTGTGAAAACCCAGATGTGTCCAATGAAAACAGACTCAACATTTCAAGCACAAACAACCCAGTAATAAAAACTGAATGTCCAGAGTGCTATCAAGAGGGTGTTTTATGGACTGTATGTAAGACACACACTTCGTGGGCTATTCAGGAAAATGCTTTAAAATTAGAATTTCAACTCTTCCTAAAGACCCCATTAAATGTTTCTCACCCAGACTGTTTGATTGTGACCCTGAAGAATTAGGGAAGTGCAGAGCTACAGCCAAGGAGGCACCTAAGAGATGGGAGCTGCTTGGCTCTGCAAAGGTCCTGCTCAAGGAGCATGGATGGAACAGTTCTCTCCCAGCCTGGATATTCCTAACCCTTGTGTTCACAGAAGGATGAAGAACTGGAGTCTTTCTCAGCTCAGCTTACTCAAACTCCAGGAGAAGTTGCAGCCATGTCCCTGGATGACTGTATTTCAATGCCTACATGTGAAAGATTTAGTAGTATTAAAACTGTTGAGAACAGAGCAAGGGCTTGAAAAGACATAGCTAGATTCCTGCAAGTTGGAATCCTCTACAGATGAGGAGCTGAGTAACCTGTGGGTGATTTACCCTTGAGTATACTTGCTGTTTGCTAAGCAGTAAAGAAGCTTTTCACCACCTCGCTAGGATAGTGGTGTGTTTAGCTGGAGTAATAAAGTTGCTTTGACACATGTAGCTGATGAATCTGTTGAGGAAGGCAAGTTGTTTTGACTCTGCATGTCTGGTAGTTCTTGGCAAGGTTGGGTAAAAACAGGATTCTTGTCAATTAAGCATGACACAAAAGCAAATCAAATTGCTCAGAGCCAGGATAATGTGGTATGTGAGCTGATAGTGGAATCAAAGGTAATCCAGGTGGGTAGGTACATAAATGAACTGACTGGGAGGGAAAAACACAGACCTTGAAAGAATGGCTTTGGAACTGCTCACCCAGGTGACATCTGGCTGTCCTGCCGTTCGGTTCCTCCCATGCTGGGACCACAAGCCAGACAGATTTGTGCAGGTTTGACTAAGAGCACAGCGTTGTGTTTTAGTGGAACAACTAGTTAATTCATTGGGGTTTCCTGCTTTTGCTGGGTGGAACTGCCAAAAATAACCAAATACAACTGTGTGGTGGAAGAAACCCTGCTGCAGCTGAGCTCACTGTGGGCTTTGCCTCTACGAGCTGCAGCGGCTTGAAGAGGCACACGAAGAGAAGCACTGAGGTGGAGGCAGCAGCTCCTCTTCATCTGCAGGAGCTGTACACGTAGCTGGTCAAAGCCATGCCTGGATGGAGCGCAGCAGCCTCGGGATGCTGGTACTGCTCCTGCCAGGCTGTGCACTTTGGCACCCCAGCACAGCAGCTCTGCCACAGCCCTCGCTGTGCCCACAGGCACAACTCGGCCTCGCTTCCAGCCACCTTCTGCTGCATCTCCTCACTCAGAGCAAAGCCTTGCTCTATGGCTCTCTGAACCCACAACAAATACTGCAAGTAATCCAGGAGTACGCACTGGCAGGGAGCATTCCAAGAGAAGGTACGACTTGCGGAACACTTGTCAAAATCCAGCCTTTGCTGCACAAAAAAAAAGTCTTCAGCCTCCACCTCGCATGTGAGATGTGACATTATTGACCCTAAGGAGGGAGCACTGCCCTCATTGGTGCTACAGGAATATGAGAAGCATCACTCTTGGTTACACAGGGCAAAACTCCCTGCTGAGTTCCTCAGTCCCTCTGCCCAGGTACAAATGACTGCAGTTGGGGCAATGAAGTGCAGGTGGAAATGCAAAGCAAGAGGAAACATTTTACATTTCAATAACCTCAGAGAGGAGAAGCCAGAGTTAGCAGAGAAGCAATGTGTTTACACATCACCTGAAGATTTCTGTTTCCCACAGCAGGTGTAATGAAAGAACGGGTTTGTTAAAACATTGGCTTTTTTGTTCCTTCATTCTGATCAGTCAAAATTATCTCTTTTAAATATACGTTCCTATGATGAAGAAAGCTTAATGCTTAATTAAAACAGTGTTTTAATGACTGGGCTACCAAATGTAACTGCAAAGCAAAAGTTAACTGGATTTTTCAATGCAAAAAGTAACAATACCTGACAACACTGCTGTACTCACCATCATGACACCATTATATGGATTTGTCACTATTGATAAAACATTTTCCAAACCTATTGAATGTAAAAGCCATAATGAGCTGTGAGTTTCTTCCTCTTCAATAAAGGGAAAACATGACATTTATGCTCAGAAGACACCTGGCTTCTAATGTAACTTAAAAACCGGTTAAGACCGCTAAGATCTTGTGTTCAGGGACAGGGTTTTCCAAGCAATAGTCCAAAAGTAGTAGATAGCCACAGAGTTAAAAGAAAAAAAAAATCCTCCCACAAAAACTCATCATTTGCTTTACAAAGCGCTGCTCTTCCTAAAGACCAATTGAACGTGAAAAACTGCAGCCGGCTGCAGCGATACACCGAGAACACTGTATTGGACTACAGCTGGAAGACACACGACTTGGTGTGCCTTGAGTCTTTAAACACATCCACATCCAAAGTTTGCCAGCAGTTAAAGCCGGTACCAAGCTGAGCGGCCAGGCACGGCGAAAGCCTGGCTCTCGCTCAGCATCTCCATCTGCCCGCTCCTGCCGGCCCCCGCGCCGCCTCTCCCAGCACCGAGCCATTCTCCCGGCGGGCGCATCCCGGCGCTACACGGGCAGCCGCCGGTGCCGTTCGCTCCCTCGGGCCGGCAGAACGAAGCAGCCCAGCCGCCGGCAGCACAACTTTGCCGGGGAGGGACGGAGCTCCCGCAGCCGCGACGGCCGGCGCTCCTGCGAACCCGCCGGAGCGCTGCGGGGCGGGAGCAGCGCCGGTCCGCGGCTCCGTGCAGCGGCGGGGGCGGTGGGACCGCGGCGCCCGGGACGGGAGGGCAGCGGGGACAGAGGGACCCGGACGCGCTGCGAAGCCCCGGTTGCCACAGCAACGCGGCGGCGCCTCTCCCCAAACTTCGGTCGCTATAACGACGGGGCCGGGGCCGCGGCATCCCCCGGACGGGCGGGTCTGCGCCGCGGGGCCGTCGGGACGGCGCTCACCTATGGTGGAGACGACGGTGCCCACGAAGTAGAAGGCGCCGGGGAAGTCCCAGCGGGGCCGCAGGGCGTCGACGCGGATGCCCGCGGCCATGGCCGCCTCGTAGCTCCGCAGGAAGGCGCGCAGCTCCGGCAGGCTGATGTTGAAGATGCGGCTGAAGTTGTGGAGGGTCCGGTTCCAGCGGAGCTGCGCCGCCGCCTCCGACGGGCTCTCGAGGGCCGAGAAGACGGTGGCGCCGGCGCTCAGGTACGCCGCGATGAGGGCGGCAAGCAGCAGGAAGCGCCCGTTGTCCTCGTTGAGGGGCGCCAGGCGCCGCCGGCGGCAGGAGCCCACCGCCCCCCGCGGGGGCATCATCCGGTGCGCGGCGCGGCGGGCGCGGCGGG
>VXBI01009352.1:69638-120018 GCA_013397375.1 Toxostoma redivivum
CGCCCGCCCGGGCCGGGCCGCTGGAGCCGCCGCTGCCGCGCCCCCGGGGGGCCGCCGCGCCCGGCCCGGGGGAGGGATGGGGCGGGACGGGGCCGCCCTGCCCTGCCCTGCCCTGCCCGCCGCTCCCCGCTTCTCCCCGCTTCTCCGCTCCCGTCGCGGTGCCGGCCGGGCACGGGGGACACGGCGAACGCGCTGGTCCCTCGCCATGGGTGGGATGCGCCTTGGCCGCTGCGGGGGCGGCTTGGCTTCAAAACCTTTCCTCTACGCCCCGTGCCAACAGCGTGTTTGTGAGGGAGTTGGTGGTGGTCGGTGGAGCGCTAATTACTCAATTTCAGACATTTCTAGATGCATGAGTCGTTGTTTCTGATCTGACTCCACAGAGGTAGACCCAAGAAAATTACACATTTTGGAAAGAAAATTATACATTTTGGATTCGGTGCCAAATGCCCATTTAATCTTAGCTATTGTCTGAAAGGTGATTTTTCCCCCGCCTAAGATGCTGGATTCTGTCTTCGCTGTTTGACTTGGAACAAGCACTGTAGCCTTTCTTGTCTGTTATGTTGCAATAAGAACTGCAGTCCTTTCCTGGGAGACTTGAAGTAAATAATTACGTTCGTATTTTTAAAATAAAATGAGAATTCTCACTGATAAAGTATTGCAAAGAGGATGGGAGTGATGCCAGTCCTGCAAACATATGTGTAGGGGTTGATAACACGTGTAGGAAAGATCTGGGCTTGGAGGAGGAAATGCTCCCCACAATTTACAGTTGCTGGTGTCAGTCTCACTGGGATGGGAGCTTGTGCCCTGGTTTATGGGTTTTTTTAGCCTAGGTTCTATTTTTTCTTTTCTTTTTTTTTTTTTTTTTTTTTTTTTTTTTTTAAAGGAAAATTTTNTTTTTCTTTTCTCTTTTTTTTTTTTTTTTTTTTTTCATCTACAGGAAAATATTTGCTACCTCTTGGTAGCTGCATGATGTCTTCTAGCAAAGGGCTATTTCCCATCACTAGAACCTCTCCATAGCTTCACACATTTATTTCTTATTTTGGATCTGAGAGATTTTGCTTTGCCATGAGATTTCACATTATTGGCAGTTCTCTCTTGGCCACATCCATAGCAGGAGAACTTCCTCCCTTTCTAACAGACTATTCATACTTGTGAGGTGAAGAAAATAGCTTGGGTTTACACTTATGCTTCCTAGGAACAGGCCACACATAAAATGCAATTAATTAGTTTACAAAGTAGTCTAATTAATGTATCACGTTTTGATAGGCACTCACATGTCTGAATTTAGGGGCTTTGCCATTACTGCTTTTGTGCTAAAGCATTTTGTTCGGTAGAGGTGAAAGGAAAGTGTCTAGAAGTATCAAAGAAGATTTCCAATCTCCTCTTGTGCTCAAGGCAACCAATAGCACATGCAACCCTTAAGAAAAAAAGTGGCTCCTATTTCAAAGTATCAGTTGTATCCCATTAAAAATACTAAAACTGAATAAAAATTTAAAAATTAAACCAATAAATCACAAACCCAGTAGCTATGGAAAGCAATAGCAGTTCTCAAGGACACAAGAAGCAGAAAAACATTGTGAAAGTATATCACACCTAATCAAAACACCACTGAAATGAGTGGAAAGTCTCCCATGGATAGTCAAGGGCTTAATAGGTCAGAAATGTGCCATTTAGTGCCAATGGCTATAATTATAAATAATTTCCACTGTGTTAATCCAGGAATGATTACATGCAATCCACTGTGTCAGATGATACAAAACTAAGCTAATTTACCTGAATTTGCAGGAATTTTGTTGCTGCAGATGGGTATCATGGTTTAGATTCCTGGTGCTTTTGTGTTTGCACAAAAAGGGGAAGTAAGACTGGGGTTTCTTGCTTGGGTGGTTGTTTTTGTTGCTGTTTTTTACTTTCTTTTTGGGAACATTAAAAAACGCGGGTTCGGTTCTCTGGAGTCCTCAGCAATTTTGCCTACTGTGAGAGGCCCCTGATGTTTTTGTGAGAAGCCAGTTAGCAAAGTTTGTGTAACTCATACCTCACCATGCCATGCATTGTCCCCTCTTGGGAGATGGTTGGCTATTAGATGGGGAGTGAAAAATTGGCCATTTCCTTGGGTGACAGGACAGTTTCCCAGCAGTAGAAGCTGACTGGCTCTGGAGCCTGTGGTGGCCTCTCTGGAGATGTCCTGCCTGGGAAAGGATGATGCTGGTGGCATGCTGATTAGCTTGAGGAATCACATCATAGATATGAAAGCCTACCAGTAACTTTCCATGAAGAAAAAAGCTCAGCTGAAGCAGCAAGGGACGTGGTTTAGCTGCTTCAGCATGGACAAGACTGTATTTCCAGCATCACCAAATCATGGTTTCTAAGAATTAGAGCTGTTGACAGATTTTCAAAATGTTTTGACAACTCATTTCAGTAAGAGTTTTTTACTTGGAGTCTAGAAAATTTGTTACCATTTTGCAGAAATACTTCAGGTTTTTCTGGTTATAAAGCTAGGGGGAAAAAGTTTGGTTTTTTTTTTTCATTAAAGTCCCACTGAAAATGTTTGGTCCTTTCCAAAGTAACTAGCTCCTGGAAAAACTCCATTAGCTAGATAAAAAAATCCATCAGAGCCATGGCTTAAAGGAAGGTCATGGTTTTAGTGCCTCTGATCCAGATATGAGAGTTTGAGGAAACATCCTGAAGCTGCTGCTGCTCCTCTGCTTGGGTAACTCTCTAAAAGGCTGTTATATGGTTAAATGAAGGGTATTTTTCTAAATTTTCTTGAATAATTGAATGAAATCTTGAGGGATTTGGTGAAAACATCACTGTCTTTAAAACCGTTTGCCTACAAAATTTTTAAAAGCTGATGGTCAGCTGTAAATTGGACTTTGTGCTAAAATTAGATCCCTGAGCTGTGGGAGTATTGCATGCATGGCACCAGCCATTTGGTTTGTCAGGAGGTCAGTATTTGTGAAAGCAATTATTTTAATAACCAAAATGTGATGTTTACATTATTAGCTTTGCAGTTTAAAGTGAAGCTTGTGCAAAGAAATGAGATGGGCTCATTAAATGTTTAATTAAACCATTGTCTGCAAATAGGTTGTACTGCTAAACATCACATCTCTTTATTAAAGAATAAAGTTTAAAATGCTATTTTAAACCTGAAAAAGACCAATTACTGTTATTGCTTTCAAGGGAATAGTTTGTGGGGGTTTTGTTTGTTTGTTTGGGGTTTTGTTTTGTTTTGGTGGGTAAAATCCTCCAAATTCTCAACCATGGTTTGACTGTGACTCACAAGCAAATTAGTAGGACCATTTTTTCAACTTCAGGGATACCAAGACCTCCACATTTGTGTTCTCGGTTCCAGTACAAGCTTCACTCACTGACTTTACAGCAAATATTTGCCAAGAAAAAATATCTAGTACATTATTCAGGAGCTGTATACCACTACATTGGCATGGAAATGTCTCAAGTAGTTATTTAGAAATGTCTCATAGAATCTGAAGGTAAACAAGCCATACAGTCTCTGACCTGAAATGTACGGCTTGTTTGCAGTAGCAGGACATATTTTCTACCTTGATGGTGACTAAAGGCAAATGGATTTATAACTGCTCCTGCAGCTGGAGTTAATGTGAAGATGGTTTTGTGTTGCTCTCCATACAGCCCAGTATGGGCTGTATAAATTAGTTTTTGTCTGTAACATGTACCAAGGAAATAATTTTTCAGTGAGTGGCCTTATGGTGAGTCTGGGTGCTTGACAAGCTGCGCAGGCAATGAGAGGGTGCTCTTCTTCACTTGTGCCTCCTACTGGATTTCAGGGGACAGTCCCTTTGGTATCACCTTGTAATTAAAAGAAATGGATGAGATAATTGGTAGTCGATGCAATCAGAACCTTGGTAGCATTGTGAGCAAGGGTTTCAGTCATGATGCATAGCAGAAATGAACATGTCCAATTTTTAAGTTAGAAATCTGGATACTTTAGGATAGAGGGTTCTTCCCAGTACCTGACTTAGTGTGATGACAGATTGAGGCAGTGAAAAACATACCAACTACAAAGTATTTGGGGATGAGTGTGTGTTTCCATGGAACCTCAGATATTACTAGTGTCTCCTCACCCTCTCCTGGCACTTTTTAGGTTTTGAAGCAGAAGACCAGTCCTGTGACCCAAATGGCCTTTTGTGTTCTCATATCTTCTCTGTATCAGGGTGAACTTTTGGGGAGGGGAGAGAAAAAACAGGCAGGCTTATTACTGGTCTTGAAGCCATGAGTTGCCTGTTGCAGACAATTTGGTTGAAAACTAAGACATTTTATGTGCTGGTTAGCAGGTGATCCAGGTGGAGTCTGGACGTGAAACAGGTAGATGGGCTCTGTAAGCCCTCACTGCTCTGCCAGAGGCACTCTGCTTCAATGGGAGCAGCGCCAAAGAAACTGATGAGATAAATTCAAGAATCCTTTAGGAACCATTTCTTGTACTCCTGAACTCAAAATCAAGTCAGAGTGACATGTAGGAGTCAGCCAGTGCAGGTTTTGGTTTGCTAGGTCCAGCTGCTAGGGGATACTAAGGGATGCAGGGAAACAGTATTGTTAACCAAAGAAATGGTTTTACTAGGAGAATATTTCCACAGGTTTAAGAGAAACAGGAAACAATTGCTGTCTGAATCCGAGATTCTTCCTTCTTCCTGCTAATTTATGAATATGCAATGGTCTTTGGTTTTCATTTTTCCTGAGGCTCAGTGATCTAAATACTACTTTCTCACTTTGACTGCTCTCACTGAGAGAAAGAATGATCTAATTAGTGCTGCCAATTACATTCAATTTAAATCTGATGAATAGCCAATTTCAGAAGGCCGGATTCTGTCTAGTGCTCCGAGCATCCTGAGCACTTTAATGTGTTTTCACTTGCTTGTGCTGCTGATGGAAGCCGCACCCTGTGTCTTGTGCGGGTAGCTCAGTGTTCATACGACTTACCTTCCTCACAATCCTCACAATTTTTGGTATGAAATCTCACATTTTATGGAAAAACCTTCCACTCTGGTGGCTTACGCTTCTCCTGCATTAGTTTTGCTAATTTGTTTTCTATTATTGCTTTGCGCAGGGAAATCTCAGTCAGTGGCTTGGCACGGAAGGGATTTTTAATACATTTTAATAATGGAAAGCTACTATTCTACTACTCAGGAAGATGCAGCTCCGTAATATTTCTGAGACCCTGCAAAGGATAATTTCTGAATGCACAACCCACTGTTGAATTCATGCAGACAGTTAGGCAATAAACCAGTTACCAGATTTTCTTTGGATCTCATCTTGTTCAGCCTAACCAGGGCCTGGCCTTTCAGGAGAGGTCAGCATCCTTCAGCTCTCCAAGTGAACAGCTCAGTTTTTGAAAGCACTGAAAGGCCAGATAGGCAGTTCTGTAACCTGCCATTTCTCTTGACAAGAATTTGGAGGAAAGAAGAAGAGCTCTTTGTAAATCTCTCTGTTAAGTTTAGAGATATGGCCCCTGTATTCTGTGGTTGAGCTTCACAGTACAGAGGGGAGGGATGGACAGACAGATGCATGGATGGATGGATGCAGAAACCTGCAGAACGGGATTGGTGCAGCTCCTGAGAAATCTGCATCCTCCAAGTCCAAGTCCATGCTTGCCTGTGTACCAATGAGCTGCAGGGAGCTTGCCAGGAAGGGAAGTAATTTTAGAGTGTGATTTGGAAAATGATTCAGTTTAAAAATTTCTATTTTTGAAGGGCTACTTTCAGCTGGGATCCAGTCTCCAGCCTGTTCCCAGAAGCACTTGCCTTGCTGCAGCAGAGTGTGGTGAAAAGTGGAGGAGGAATGTCTGTCTGGGAGCTGGCAGCCCTAAATCTCGTGATGCTGCTGAGGAAACAATTCATGGGGATGGGGCCTCCTTACATTTCACATCCCTTTCTGCACTTGACAGGCGAGTGTTTAACTCAGCTAGGCTGGTGAGCATGGCAAAGGACACTACCCACCCTCCCTCCATGCTCGAAGGAAAGCACAGGAATGTGGGTCTGGAAACGGGGCTGCTGGGCAGACAGAGTTGCAAAACAGGAAAGCCTACTTTATCCTGTTGACATAAAAGCCAAGGACAGCATGAAGAATTTATGAATCAAACTTGTGAAATGGCAAATACCTTTTTCATGCCATTTGAAGATGTACTGTATGTATTTGACAGAGCCTGTGGCTACAGCTCCTGCAAATCTCTCCAGCCAGTGGCACCAAAATGAAACTGGCTAAGCTGACACTCACTCCATCAGGCTGAGGCTTTACAGAAGTTCAGAACAGAGAGCATTTGATCAAAATATTGGCAACCCCTTTGGCCTCTTAGATTTCCTTTCTAGGGTGAGAAGTTTCAGAGAGCAATTGTGTGCTGATTACACCTGTCAGTTACCACCAAACAGGTTAAAATGTCCCTTCTGCCCTGGATTTGTCCCTCTTGTTTCTTCCGGGTAGGTGCTGGCTGATGTTCCTCTAAGGTCATTTACCTTGGTAAGCTTTTCATAAACAGGTTCCACTTGTGACTAAGCAACTTCACACAACTTTGTTTGTTCTTGAGGATATCTGGATTCGAAGTGTATGGCGGAAGACTTTGCTTTGACTCCTGTGCAGGTATCAGGACATACAAGGAAAGCAACATATCTTTAGAACAAATTCTAAGCTCCTGCTAGGAAGCAGAAGGTGAAGAGAACGTCATGGTGAGGAGGGCTCTATTTTACAGCTGTCCATTCTTGCTTCAAGTGCAGTAAGCCACTGGGAAATGTATCAAGCTTTGAAAAAAAAGTAAAATTACAGTTTGCTATGTAGAGGGTTTTAAAAGACATTTCCAGATTAAGATATTCTGTTACTTATGACCACATAAACGGTGTTTCATATGTAAAACCAAAACATTCTTTGTGCATCTTATGAAAGGAAGACAATTGCTCTGGCACTGAGCATTCAAAAATGTGCCAGGGAAAACATTCAGGAGCAGAGTAATTTTCATCTCTGGTCTTTTTAGCCTGGAAATTAACTTCAGCCTCCCATTTTCCTATTTTTAGCCTCCCATTTTCCTATTTTTAGAGATGGCCACTGCCCATATTCACCTGGGCACTAGGGGGAAATGAAATGAATCTGTTTGGCAGCGTTTTGCAGTCATTTCACAAAGATGCAGTCAAAGTGATGCAAAGTGATTAAACTTGTGGGCTTGGCTTTAATGCATTGTAGGTCTAGTGTGGCCAGTGCTCTCACTTTGGTTTTAGAGCACTGGGGTATTGATTTAGCATTTAACAAGCACTTATCTAGTGGAAATGCATCAGTGGAAACATAAGAAATAAAAATGCACAATGAAGAACTCATGATATTGAAACCGAAGGACATGGCATGCTTCAGCCAGAAAGAGTTTAGGTAAGGAATGGGGTGAACACAAGGAAATAGTGGGATGACAGGTGCCTGAGAGTGGACACTTCAGAAGTGGAGTAAGTAGTGGTGACTCTGGGGGCACTGTGTGCATGAGAGATCACCTCTGTAGCTCTGCAGCTGGGAGAAGTGCAGGAGGAAGGGGGCGAGAAAAGAAAGGAGCACAGACTTTAAAAGCTTTCTGGAAGCTCAGGCTTAGAGTCCTCTCAAAAGATTTCCTTCTGGCTGCACAGTCCCCTTGCTGGCCCTTCAGGTGTGTCGACTTTGAGTTGAGCATGGTCTAGCACAGAGGTTGGAAAGTTTTCAAGCAGCACTTGGCAAAGTGTATTTTAATTTTCTTAATCAGAAGTTCAGTGGGCTAACAGAGGTTTAGGAGAGATGTGATTTGTCCCACATGGACACCCAGGGGCTGCTGGCTTCCCTGGGACTCTTGGCTGTATCTCAGCATGGAGCCATTCCCATTTTACAGTGACTCTGTGTCAGGTCCAGCCCATAAGCCATCCACAGCTCCTGACTCCTGGTCCAACAGCCAGGCCATCTGAGTCAGGCTTAGAAAACATGGATTTCTCACCAGTTAAAAGCTGATACATAGCATCACCTTGATCCAATAATTTATCTTCCTGTTGCCTTACTTGCCCTTCTGACCTTGGTCCTGTTTCTCTCCCTAGGTTGAGAAGTACTTTAGAATAGAATGGCTTTTATTTTGATGTGTTATCATAGCTCCATTGGAGATGCAAAGAAATCATGGGAAGCTTCTCACCATCCATGAAGGAAATAAAAGAGAATCTTGCTGGTGTGAGAACCATGGTACTGGGAAGACCTTGTCATGCTGATAAATGATATAAGGGGAAAATACTGTGAAAAAAAGGTGTCCTAGCAAGCAGGCTTCATTTCTGTCCAAATGCCAGTGTGGCTTATTAATTTCTAATGAAGTGAAATATATTCATGCTCTTTGAAGTAGACTGTGTTGATTTAATTTGTGTTTTATGATCGAGATTCTAGATTTCATATCTTTTATAAGTAGTGAGCAGGGATTTAGCTGCATAAGACACATTAATATCAATACAATATAACTCCCCAGGCACTTCTTTAAAGACTATTTTATACATAACAACATAGAATTTCACCTCTATATTTCTCTCATTCTCTCCAAGAGAAAATAGTGGTAGCTAATCTGAAGGCAAGCACACATTTTATTACTGCTCTCAAAGCAGTAAGCATTTTTAGTACTCTGAATTTTTCCTGCTGACAAACAACAGGCAGTGTATAACACAGAAATCAAATAGCTGCTTTTTTGTGGGCTAGGGAAAGCAGCAGAACAATCTCAGGCAAGAAATCACAGGTTATTATTTATTTTATATGATTACAGTGCGCTGCTTTCAGAGCTTTTTTGCTTTAGAGAACTGGTATGCACTGAGTGAGGGAGATCCTTCTCCACTTATGAAATATTATTAGAAAAGGAATGTTCACTTTTCTAGAGGAAATTTCCTTCCTGCTTCCTTCCTCATGAGTAAAGGGTCTGCATTCTTTCTAATGAGTAAAAATGATCCAAATACTGTTGGGAATTGAAATAGGGAGGAAAAATGACATTTTCCATGCAAAATATGTTAATTTTATTTTTACTTTGTCCTTACAAACCATGTTTCTGACTTCTATCCCAACCAATAAATTTATCTCTCTGTACTAAAAGATAATTGTCACATGTTAGACACTTGTTCATCCAGGAGAATGCAATCTGGAGAGGATTCTAGATAATTTGGAGTATTTTCCAGCAGAAGAAAAGACCTCTCAGCGTCGCCTGAGGACTGTTGGTGGGTCTTGGACATACTGAGATGTTCTGTTTGAGCTGGTGAGGACCTGCTGGAAGAGAGTCTGTGCTGTGGAATGAACCAGCTGGCTGGACTTTGCAGGATGTACCTGTGGGATCACACCTATATCATGATTACCCTCAAGTAAGGAAACATTACCTTTATCAGAACTCAGTCTTCCTAAAATTTGGCTTTCCTTATTTGTCTCATGATTCAGATAAACAAAATTCTGATGACACTTCCCAAGGGTTGGACTCATGGTGACCCAGTCACAATTTGCCTTGGTTTGCAATTGCAGAACATTCTTTTGGCTCTAGACTGGAGCTGTGCAAGTCTGGTCCTGAAGAAGACTGTGCACTACATTAGTCAGTGGTACTGTTGTGTATTAATCCCATGAAGCAAATTCTCCCTTCTGATCAAGTGCTGAAGTTTAAAGGGGCTCTTGCAATACAAGAGAACATAAATCATCACCTTAACTGCAGCCTGTGTCATGAGATTCAGCCTAACAACAAAATAAATCTATAAATCATCTGGAAATGATTGAGGAGACGAGTGCCTGGATTTTATCAGTTGAGTGTTGAATAATTATGAGCTCCCAGTGTATGCCCAGGTCTCAAACACACACACACACTGGAAGTGTATAGCTGATAGAGATGTAGCCCAGAAGTTCATTATTTGACAGCTGTAGGAGTTATGAGTCTCAAGGACTGCCTGACCTTAGGATTCTTCTAGGCTACATCATATTTAAGTTACACTGGATTTCTTGGGATTGGCTAATACATGAATCAGAGGGATGAAGGTCAGGGAAAGAAAAGGTATGTTTAAGCTAAAGAATAACATTGGCCCAAAAGCAAAGGGGTATGTTTTGTCTATGAATGCACTGAGAGAATATTTGAGAATGCTCCTAGCTATTTAAAATTATCAAATTTCTAAACAGTCTTCCAATAGGAAGAATGAGAGTGAAAATGAGGACTGCCTGTAAGGTGGAGTCTAAAGTGTGTTATATAAAGTGGTGTCTACAATACTAGCTGGATTTAATGGCTAAAGTGCTCCAAAACATCATCAGGTATTTTAAGCTGGATAACATACAGACCTCAGTCACATACAGTATTTCTTTCCAATCACCACTAAAAGGGGTGTTGCATTTCCATGCTCTTTTTATAGCGATATTGACTTTTGGAACTCAAGTAACTTTTGTAAGCTGGCTGAGGAATGCATTTAGGAAGAAAGGCTAGGGGTGATTTTGCTAGAACATCCTTATCAGTGGGAAAAAGAAAAAAGTTACATCTGTTATAATTTACTAACATGAAAGCTCCTCAAGGTCTCTGTTGTTCAGAACCCAGCAGGAATTTTCCAACTGAGGAGGAGGAAGAGAAATGTTTACTAAAAGACAGATTGCAAACATCAAGCTGCCTGTTCTGCAATTGATCTTTTACTCTGAGAATATCCAGAAGATCTATACTTATGGTTGGCTGTTATTTGGAAAGGCAGTAAAAGACATTCTGCTGAGAACTGCTTCATATTAAGCCTGCAACTTGGGGAGCTTTTAAAATACAGCAATTGCCTTGGATGTTCATTTCAAGGCAGACCCTGCTCTGTACATTTAAAGTAATGATTTGTCTTTCAGATCCACTAGAAGTATGTTGGGGTTTTTTCCTTGCTTGCTTAAGAAGCATAAAAATATCACAAAGGAGAAAAAAAGGATATTAGATAGGTTTTTGTTAAATGTCACACTGGCCCTTTCCTGAACAGAAAGAGGCCAAAAAATTTTAAAAAAATAGACACCTCTGTGCTTCGAAGTCTGGAAGGTAGGTGCAAATGTTCTTGAGAAGGGAAACTGTCAAATTCAGTCCATGGGGCTGTGCTAGCTCAGTGAAACACAACGGGAGAGCCCAGAAATGGGGGAATTATGTTGGCTGAACGATCATATTGTGATTTTTAGGAGAGGCACATCTACACTTTTTCACATTGACCTTTAGTTTCTTATCACTGCAGACTGATCTCCTATTTTGTGTACTATTCCCAGCCTTTTTAATTAGTATTTTCTTGATGAGAAGACAGCTCAGAAGAATTAGAAGATTAATTTCTACTAGGAAGAAACTTGAGTCTTTGTCAAGTGCCCTTTCAATTGCTGCTGCTAGGAGATTGAGACATGGAAAAGAGATTTACTGTTTACTGCCTGGTAACATGAAACTACATCCACATACTCATGGCTCCTATCTGGTACTCATGCACAAACTTGTCTTCTATGCAGCAGCAAAGCTTTGCTAGAAGCTGCATTCACCTCTTCCACTGCCTCTGTAATTGTCAAATCTTCTGCAATAAAGCCCCTTTCAGTATCATTTCCCAGCAGAGGTGTGATAGCTATAAGCTAGCTCCTTGACTCTGATATTAAATTCCCTGGTATTAATGGATTATGGCCTTCAGCATTGTCAATATTATTGAGAACAATATTGTGACACTGGAAACTCAATCAAACCTCAGCTTTTACATTAATTGTTACACCGTTTTTACCTTAGCACTCTGAAAGGAAGCGATTATTCTGGATCCATGAAAACACATCAAATGTAAAAGACAGCAAGTAATGATTGTTGTCCCTTCACCCTCAAAGAAAACAGATAACTGCAAAAATTAAATAAACACTGGTGAAAGAAAAAGGGATATAAATGGGGACATAGGTTATAAGAAATTCTGCCTGCTTGCATCTACAATGCACTAACAGTTCAGCAGTTTCTTAAAGGCAAGTGGGTTGCTTTCACAGCATTTTTTGATGCATCTTTTGGGAGACCTGGGGCTAAAGATTGCCCAGGTGTGATTTGTGATTCTACTTCCTGCCTGCTCCCACACATCCAGTGAAAAGTCCTGTACCCTCTTCTTTTTGAGCGTAGCTGGCTAAAGGCAAGGATCCCCAGGGAATCCACAGCAAAATTGTGTTCCTGCTTTATGATGACAGTTAACTTTGAAATTAAAAACTAATAAAGAAAATTCTAACTGAGCCCAAAATGGTACTGGCTTTTTTACTAAAATTTCAGCATTGAATAACTGGAATTTCAATATCATCCCATATGTATTTGTGAAGCAGTATTTTTCCAAATGGCTAGTGATGCAGTGCTTTCTCTGTCCTGCTGAATAAATCTATTTTAAGTCAATTCCCAGTAAAAGAGTCTGAAAACCTCCTCTTGCTGTTGGCATTGTTTATTTGCAACAGTAAAAATCTGCCAAATTTCAGGCTTCATCCTGAAAACACCAGGAGCTCAGTCCTTCATCCAGCAAAACCATTCATCACAGACTTAATTCCGAAACACGTGAACAGTTCCCAGTGACATCTGCAGAGTAAGTCATCTTCAACAGCTTAGGTTAAGCACACCCATCCCCTGCATCAGAGAGTTTTGTTTGCATGTTCAGAGCACAGCACTGCTAGGAAATGTTCATCCACAGTAGGTACCTGAGGAGCTGGTGAGTGGGGCAGGGGAGAGGGGACCAACTACAGGGAGTGATGGCACTGGGGAAGACAGGAGGCTTGGCCTCATGCCTTAAAATTTATATTCCACTTCATCCCAAAGACTGGGCTAGCTGGAAGTTTATCTTGGTCTGGGGGTGTGTTCAGGCCAAATACAATGTTAGGCTTCTGCAATCTTTAGAGGTTTCTGTTTGGTTTCAGGAGTTGCTTCAGGGGTTTCAGTTCCCCTGCAGACCTCTGCCCAGTGAGGGAATTGCTGCAGAAGATGGAATGGCACAGCATTGCTCAGCCCTCAGAGATGTAAATGGGTGCTGGTCAAGGAGGATCTTCTGCTACAGCCTAAAACCTGGCACAGACATCATTTCACTGCACTGAGTGATTTTAATCTGATGGACCCTTCTTTATTCAAACCTCATCACTCTTTACTGACAACAGGAGTACAAATCTTGAATAGAAATGTTTATGTCTATAATTGGATTTTACAAACCTCCCCTCTCCACTACATTGACCATGCAATGATTTCTTTCAGTTCTGTGCTTGTTTGGGAAGAAAGCCTGGTATATCATCAGCATGAATTGCTCTGTAGAGAGTTTATGAGGGCAGGTGCACAGGAGAGAAATGGGTAGTATGGCCTTGTGCTGACAGGAGCTGTTACTGGCATGGAAAAAGTTTAATTTCAATCTCACTATAAAACATGGAGCCAATAACTTTGTGGGTAGTGAAACTCACACCAGGCACGCTCATCCAAGCCTTACAAACATGAAGGGGGCTCTGACTCAGATGGGTTGAAGGCGGGTCAAGATGAAACCACCTTGCCCATAGGAAATGAAGAAGTGACTGATGGTGCTTGGGTGGGTGGATGGCTTTATTTCAGTCCAGTGAATGTGGTGCTGTGCACAAGGTGTCCTCTGGCTGGAGGATTACAATAAGGGGCTGTGGGGTGGAAATCGCCTTGTGCAGCAGAAGCCTTAATGTTCAGGAGCTCAAAGTGTGGCTCACCAGGAATGTTCTGTAATAATGTAAAATATGGTGACGCCTTTTGTTCTGTTTTGTTGTGTTTTATGAGGGCTGACTGCTGCTTTTAGTGACCTTCACAAGATGAGCTCTCAGCTAATGTGGAGTGCGTTTACGGTGCTGGTTGCATGGAGTGCACTCTGATGGAATGGTCTTGCTCCATTTCTAGTTTCTGCATTTGTCTTCCTTTGAACAAATGGGAAAGAAATAGTTAATCATGAAACTTTGCAGATAATACTATTTACAGCTACTGAACACATTAAAAATGGTTTTCTGTCCTTGGCAGCTTTGTACCTTTGAAGGTTCTGCTTGTGTACAGAAAAAAATTCATTTTGCTCTGCTACAGGCAGCAGCATGGGAGTCCAGTGTTTGTCCAAATTCTTGCTCTGAAATCCTACTTCTGTTCTTTCTCAGCATTGCTTGTTCCAACCCAGGATCATTCAGACTGAAAAGATAACCTGAGTGCATGGAAAGCATGAAAGGCACAGGTCACGGTCTATCAGTTAAATAAACTAGTATGATAAACTGAAACCTGCCAGGGGAGAACCAGGCACAGAACCTTACATGGAATTTTGTACTTCTTTTGCCATTCAGACAGTTGGCCACCTCAGCTCTTAATATGTGAAATACGACCTTTGGCTCCAGTATTTTTAATGTAGGGTTTTTGCTCCTGCATGCTATGGGCTACTTATGAACTGTCAGAACAGGCAAAAACATGTGAAATGCTCCTTCAGACTAAGCAAAGTGATTGCTTTGAAAGACACATTGCAAAAGGGTTGTTCTTCTAGGTCATCAGGTACCCTCTTATGAAGTGTTGGGCATGCCTGTGCTCATTATCATTAGAAGGACAGGAAGAGCTTGATGGGATGTAGGACCAGGCATGGAGCTGGTTGTGGAGTTTGCAATTTCCTTCCCTTTCAGACTTTTGGCATGAAACAGAAAAGTGAGCCTTTGTTTTAAAAAGAACTGTGTGACCATCTGAATCATCATCACGATGGACAATGAGGTGGATTATTTGCTCCTGAACCTTGCCTTGACAACCTCTTTGCAAATCTATGGAAAATAGATTTTTTTTTTGGTTGGTTTTTTTGCTCCTTAGTATGTCTTTAAATTGAGGTTTTAATGCATATAAATCACAACAGTTGTAATCAGTGCACTATATATTTTTATTACTATGAATGAGCTCTAGAGACATTATTTATGAGGAATCAAGTGAGAATTTATGGTGGGAACCTTAAAGGGGCTTCTTTCACTTAATTAATTAAAAACAATTCCACCAAAATCAGCAAAATGATGTTACAGTAGAAGGGATCAGAGATTTCTCCTCCATCTTTACTGAGCATGTCTGAATTTCTTCACAATCTGATAATTAACAAAAATCTAATGACTGAGTGTTTGCTTCTTGCATCAAGCCTTAAAACATGGTCAGGTTTTTGAGGTTTTCAAGCTCAATGGAAAACCCAAGGTGTCTCAGTACCTGAGAACATAGCATAGAGGCTTACAATACTATTATTTTTTCAGAAATAGTAACAGAACATCTTATCCACTGGGAGATATCTGGTCATCTAAGAATCCTCCCTCCTCTGGGGAATATTTTAAGGACAATGATGTGTTGGCCTCTCAAAAACATAATAAACATGTCCCTAATAAATAATGACTGCTTTAGGGAAAAGATTTTCTTGTTAAACGTTGGAAGTGGAACTAAGCAACTAGATTTGCTTCAGCTGAGTTGTAAACTGTCCTGCTTGTATAGAACATGGGAAATAAAACTGGAATTTTATTTGATGTAGTTGTAGAAGGGACCAAGAAAATAGCAATTACTGTCTGAAAACTGCCTCTTGGGCACTGTAGAGAGAAGTAAGTCCCAGTGTAACAGGACCAATAAAATGTCATGAAATATGAAGAAATGTCTGTGTCAGTGATTTTGTAAAATTGTTTTGAGCAGCTACACAATTTTGCTGGAGATTGCTTGCAGAATGAACTGGAAACGCTTTTCCTAATGACCAATGTGCAATATAAAAGTCACATGACTTTCCTTCATCCCATAGGGCTGGAAGTTCAGAATCTTAATCAAAACTTTTTTCCTCTGACTTACAGCAGTTCTCATAGACCTAAGGACAGCTACACAATTTGGATAGCTTTGTGAAAGAAGATATACTGCCTGCCATAGGAACTTGGATCCTAAAAAAGTCAACATGCAGCTGGCAGAAAAGGCAAGCAAACACACCAATGGTTTGATATAACAATGAAATGTTGAAGTTGTTCTTGATGAAAGCTCTGCTCTATCTGCCTCAAATGCAGACATTGTCACTTAGGATCAGAAGGGATATTCTGATCATCAGATGAAAGTAGAATTTAATCCAAATATTTTTCTGGGGAGCCCAAGACATTGAGTCTAACTCAAGCATGCCTTTTGGAAAGACTTCCATAAATTGCAGTGATTTATCACACTTGAAGTTTAAAAATGCACATCTAGTTTCTAATTCAGATTTGCCTGGCTCTAGTTTCCAGACATTAGTTCTTGTTTCATATTTACTGTTTGAGTTCTTGTTTAGTGCTTACTATTGTTCTTTGTTAAAGCATTTATAATACTGACACTTTCTGGTTTTATTTTTGAATATGACAGAATATTTAGGGTTTCCTAGATCTAAATCTCATGCTGGATTCCTCCATATTGTGACTCTACTTTTGTAGAGTGGAGCTCTTCCCAATTTCAGTCTAGACCTGTGTCTAAGAAATAGAGAAAATGAGGCAAAATAAAGAGAGGAAATTGGATGCACAGGGAGAGATGTTAGAAACACAAAATCCTTGGTTCTGACTGATGTCCAAACTCTTGCCAGGCTGTCCACGCTAAGGCTGGGTCACAGACATGGCTTCACACCACAAACTAGAACAGAGTTTGTGGAAAGAAGCAGAGGGCCCACCAGGAATTACAAGGAAGGCATGGAAAATCTTTAGAAAATCCTCTTGGCAAAACCTGTTTTCAGGTGCGAAATAATTTCTCTGTTTTTCCCTCTGCTTCCTCTTCAAGAAAGGGAGTGACAGATTAATTACCTGAGGGAATGGCATGAAGTTGTGTTGGGGGAGGTTTAGATTGGATATCAGGAAAAGTTTCTTCACCCAGAGGGCGGCTGGGCACTGGAACAGGCTCCTCAGGGCAGTGGTCACAGCACCAATCCTGACAGAGTTCAAGAAACATTTGGACAATGCTCTCAAGCACAGGGTGTGACTCTTGGGGTGTTCTGTGCAAAGTTAGGAGCTGGACTTCTGTGATCCCTGTGGATCCCTTCCAACTCAGAATATTCTATGACTATGATTTTCTGTATTACAGCATCTGTTTGCCAGTAATTTGCACCTTGTTTAAGGAACAGTGACAGATACAATAATGCATTCTGTAAATATTGGAAGTTAAAAAAAGGGAGATATGTAAGTCACATTGCAACCATGAAAAAGGCCATTGCATGAACAAGGAAACAGTGGAGAAAAAGGGAAACTCTTAGATGCCTTGCTGTCCAATATATAAATTGCTACGTATATGACACTTAAACTACAAGAAGGAATAAAAGACATTGAAAAATGAGGGAGAAAGCCAAGAGACAGCCTGAGGACACAGACTGGCAAACTGGTCTCAGCTTACAAGGGTGACTAGAGCCATTTAGAATTGGAAAATTGTTGAAGAAACAGCATCTGTTGGGAGGTGCAGCACAAAGGTGGCTGTGGAGCTGCCCTTGCAGCATTTTCCTGGAGGGGATTGTGAATGAACTTTTTCCAGTTGCACCTATGACCACGGACACAGGCCAGCAGAAACTCTGTGCACTTGGAAACTTTCTCTGTCAAGGTCAGCTGTGGCTGTGTTTAAACAGAGGGCTGATTGCAGCTCCAAGGTGGTTGCACAAACCTTGAAGGGACCCCCAGATGAAATACACGTTGGCTGAAATATTTTAGGTGCTAATAATCCGTCTAAACCTGTCTGGTTTCCACAAAGATCACAGCAGGAGCCTTTTCTCACCAGTGCCATCCTGTGCCCTGCTTCCCTATTTCTCTTGTACAACATTGGAGTGGGAGAAAGGAGAGCTGTTCACAAGAAAGCCTCTGAAATTTAAAAATGGAAACAGAGTGGTTTTCCCAGTCTTTTATTCTTAGAAATACAGGAGTGATGTGACACAGAGGGGTGTGAGGCTGTGGTGGCTGGTGTCTTCGGGTGCTCAGGGTGAGACCTTATACCCAATATCCTGCCTGCAGTGCCAGCCAAGGTGGTGGGCTCAGTGTGCTGGGAGGAGCTACTCTGCCTCCTTGTCACACATAGGGTGTCCACAGGGCTTTTAATGGTTCAGGGAAATGTCTCAGGCAGGGGAACAGGAAAGAAATTCACTTGATAGCACCTTCTCAATCCCATTTTTGTCAAAGTTGACAACAATTTTTGGAAATTAAACCTGGAATCTATTTCACTGTCTCCTTTTTTCTCATCTCTTCACCTTCTTCCTTCTGTTCAATCTTCCCTGCAGAAAAAAAATCCCCACTCAACTCAAGGGTCAGTTCTCCAGAAGGAGCTGGGAATTAATCTTCTTGCTGAAATGAAAAAGAGAAAAGTTCTTCAAAACTTTGTCATGTATTTATAAAGTACAAGACTTATGATTTGTCATGCCTTTCTCATTAATCTTTGCCTTTTTCAGGCATTCAGGAAATGTATGTCAGCCCCTCTCAGATTCATTAAAAAGAATAAAAAGGTTTCCTTTACCTGCCTTCTTTTGCTGAGCATTGTAGGACTGGACTTTACGGATGTTTTTGGGAAATATATATAAAAAAAAAGAAATGTACTTTGAAAATTAAATAGAACCTTAAGAGGAATATCAGCTCTTAGTATATTTGTGATAGAACTGTATGATTTGCATTCCAGGTCTAGTGTAACATAAAGGAAGCACATATATCTTTATTTAATGGATGCTCCCTTCAGGACCAAGGAGCCTTTGGTAACATTTGCTTTGGACCTGCTGCCAGAAGAATTCTTGGCCTGCCAGCATACACTGCATACATCTGATGGACGTGGCAGGACACAGGCTCCTGTGGCTTTGCAGTGGCACTGTGCAACTCCAGGATTTGTTGAAGTGCCCTTGACACCTCAAGTTACTGATTGCAAGCCTCTCCCAACATCACCCAATGAATGTCAGGAAGAGGGAAAGGTGATACAGTAAGGAAAAGTGGCTTCCCTGCCATTAATTGATGGTGAAAACCTACTTACATAATTTCCTCCAGCACAAATAAAGGTGAAAAATCTTGTTTCTGCTCAATAAGGCTGTGGCTAAGATAGGCAGAGCTTTGATTAAAATGTGCTGGGAGAGTCAGGTGTGTGTTCTGGAGCCCAAAACATGGAGTTGTCAAAAGTTGTACTGAGGGGAAAAGCTTCCCAGGCTCCTTGTGGCACGCTGGGGTTGTAGAGAGTGGGGTATAAATTTCTTTTTCTCTCTGAGCATGCACTCTAAAACACAATTTCTAGACCTTTATTAAAGGGCCCTGAGCATGAAAGTGGGTGTTATGTATGTGTATATTACAAGTAATATTAATGTAGATGTGTTACAGTAAATTTCCTTTTTCTTTTTTTCATTTTTCTTTCTTTCTCTTCTTTCCCCTTGTCTCCATTCTAACGTACTTTTGAGGTGGAGCTGCTGAATCACATTCAGAGAGGATGAAGGGCTGTTGGTGTCTCAGGTGTGTTTTCCCTCAAGGCAGCACTGTCTCTTGCAGCTGTGGTGGTGAAGAAGGACCTGTGGAGAGCTGAACTTGTGCTTGTCTCAGAAGCCTCCTGTGCTTGAGAAAAGACTCGGTGATGTCAGGGTCTGTATGAAAGTTATTGTTTGAATTTTTTGTGGTGAGAGACTGCCTCTCCAGCTGGAGAGGAAATCAACATCCAAAAAGTTGATTTAAGACAGTAAAAATGTATCATTTAGTGCAACTAAAGGTGTGCATGCAAAGAGTAGGGGTCAGCTGTGAGCCTCCATCTGGAGTCCCAGAGACATGATGACCCTCTGCAGCTCTGCTCCCAGTGGATTCATTGCTCCACCTGGAAACGTGTTGGATGCTCTATATCTGCTCATTTCCATATATATGAACCTGACTAAAGCCTCAGACCTGGCTACTTCAGTATCAAGAAATCTTCTCGATAGTCAAAAATTTCCTTCCTAAATTTGATCTATTTCTCTTTGGTTTTTACCTTGTTTCCTTTCTCACCCAAAGCTACCCCAGATAACAGTGCATTTTAAAAACTGACATCTTAGACTTTTAGAATTATTTGTTGGTAGTTACCATGTACCCTCTTACACTGCTATTAACTTGCCCAGCTGATGTGTGTGTGGTCTTGTGAGGACAATTCATGGGCAGGTTTGCTTCTCCCCTAAGCTTCCCCCCTCAAAGCAGGTTTTGGTAAAGCTTTCTGTAATTTATGTCTCTCTGTTTCAGTTAATTTAGGACAGCACTGCCTCACCAGTATATTTCAGTCTTTACTAATTTTTGGAATTTTCCTGCCAAACTTTATGTTGCTAGTGGAGATGATGGGAAGTGGGACATACGACCCTTTAAATCCCACTGTTACAAATCTGTGTGCTGTGGATAACTAAGACCATTTATATATCAGCCTCAAGGTGAAGGTAATAAATCTTGCTCATCCTTGGGACACTTTGTCAAGTGACTGATTAAAAACAATCTTCACAGGAATTGTTCTCTTTGCAACTGGCCCATAAAATCCCAAACTAATCCCTCTCTTCTTAGTTACTCCAGTACCTGTAGTAGAAGAAAGTTGTTGGTTCTCTGAGAAGACTTGAATATTTTTCTTTTAAACTTCCAGCCTATTCTTCACTCCTGGTCACTGTATCCTGCAGGTATTCAGTTCTGCTGAACAGTTGGGCTACACAAGAAAGAGAACTATTATGTTTTTTTTCTCAGTGCCATTAGGCTGCAGGTGTCAGTCTGCAGACAGAGTTTCTGGAGAAGGCATGTCCTGCCCCAGGAGAAAAAGCTGGAGCAAGCAGCAAGGCTGCCAGCAAAGTGTTTTTTGGAGGTAAACAAGTGGCTGATTGGCAGTGTTGGGGAGGCGGGGGAGTATTTGGGTGGGGAAAGAAGGTATTGAAACAGAGAAGAGGTTTTAGCTGCAAATGTATGGTGGGCATAAGGGAGACAAAACACTGCTTAAGAAATTGTGATTTTAAAAATACATTATTTGGTTGTCAAGTGAATTATAGAGGAGAAAGGGAGATTATTTATTAGATGCATCATAGTGACAGGACATAAAAGATTAGACACGCTGTGTGAGCCATAAAGCTTTCACCAAGCAGGGAAAGAATAATGATCTTGGTTTTATTGTACTGTTTTCAGGCTGACAAAGTTCTAATTTTGTTCCAAAAATAAAATTATGAACCAAATAGAAAGGGCTCTTAACTTGTGTATGTTTGCTTCTGTGATGGTGTTGACTGTGCATGAGACAGTTAGATAACTGTCTGTCAGAGGTGTACAGAAACCTCATGCTTCATGGAAGCCCAGACAATTCTCAAAATAAATGCAGATAAAATTTCTTCCTGTCGATTAGCTTTCTGGCTGCTGGTATTTGCTTCTGCAGCACCCTCTGTCAGTGTGGTGTGAAGAGCTGCAGGAGCTGGCAGTCCGAGCACAGCTTCTCACGGGGGGAGGATTGTGTTTGATCTGCCTGTGCTGGCTCTGGCTTCCCCAGCCCAGAGTCTGCAAAGTGCCTCTCACCCCCCTCTCCTGAGTCACACGGGTGCATCACCATCCATCAGCCAGGGGGAAAGTGCTGCTGCCACCTCCCGTGGCTGTGCCACCCCAGCCCCAGTGTCCCCAGCCAGGCACAGCACGCAGCCTTTCGCACCAACACCAAACCCAGCCAAAGCAGGTGAAGGACCCATGTCGAGCTGGATTCACCTAACCAAGGAATACCAGTGGCCTGCCTTCAGCTGGAATAGAGTTAATTATTCTTAGCAGCTGATACACTGCTGTTTTGGATTTAGGATGAAAATAATGTTGCTAACACACTCAGGGGCGCTGTTCAGCAGGTGGTGGGCAATTTTACTGTGCTTCACTTGGTTTACTTGGGGTTTATTCCTCTCTTTGTTATCTCCTTTTTGTCATAATTTTAAATGTTATTATTAATGTAATTTACTTTATTTCAACTATTAACCTGTTTTAATCTTAACCCACAGGCTTTACCTTTTTCTCATTCTCCCCACCACAGCAGGCCAGTGGGCAGGGGGTGATCAGGCAGCTGCCTACTGCTGCTATTACTTAGTTGCCATCTGAGGTTAAACCATGACAGGCACTTCCACTTTATTGCTTCTTATTCATTATGACTTGGACAGCCCCTTGACTGGCTGTGGGGGAAACTTTGAAATTAAATGGTATTTTGTTTACTAGAACAGCAGGTTCTGCTCATTTACAACACTCAGAACGAGGTAGTTGGTGAGGAATCTAAAAATACACTTAAATCCCTTCTGTAAGCAAAATGCAAAACTCAGAGGAGCATTTTAATCTCCAGAGCTCACAAGAAGACAATATAACAGTGTGGTCACCTGCACTTTTTGATTCATTCACTCTTTTGAATCACTCTTATGTGGTTCACACAGGCTGAGTGAAAATGTAGACCTGACCTGCTAGCTGCTATATTTTCTTCTTTTTTTTTTCCTTCAAGCTTTTCCCATTTTTCTTAATTCTCTCCCTTCAGTTACTTAACAGTAAATTTATCTCAATTTCCAAACTGAAGTTAACAAAGAGAAGGGTATATTAACTACACAAGCAACATATAAAGACTGTGGCACATGAATGAAGCACCAGAAAGATAATGAGACATTAAAAAGAAGTTATTCTGATTTATAAGCACTGGAGAGTCACATTTTCATACCCTCTAAGCAATTTGAAGGCTAGAAATGTACTTGAAAGAAACTTCACAAAGGTTTCTTATGCTTGCTCATTGGTACTTTCATAATGTTCATGTCTTTCCCTTTCTCATGACTTCCCACTGATGATAACCTTTATTAAATGAGAAAATTCTGTTAGCAGTTCCTAAGTGTATTATCTTCCTCTTTGAGTTGTGCTGTAAAATTAAATTAAGATCTTAGACTGTATTTCTCAAAATTGTCTGTTTCTTCCTGTAGCATATTCCCATTCTTGTCAGCAAGTCCTGTCAGCAACTGAAGCAAGCTCTTTCTCACCAGCTTTTTTTCTTTCTTCTTTTTGGAGAGGCAGGATTGCATTAAAAAAAATTAAAAATTCTAAGCTTGAGCCACAAGAAACTTCAGCAGATCCTTTCTTCATTCCAAAAAGTTCTCTTTACCTGTTTTAACATTTGCTCTTTAAGTGGGTCCCTTCCTCTCATGCTGAGCCTCCTCTTCTCTGCCATAACTAATATTTCTTCATTAATCTCTTCATCAAACACACAAAAATGAGGTGTTGTGCATCATGGTTTGAGAAAAAAACCAACATCAATCTCTTTTCTAGAAAAGAGATCATATTTATCTTTAGTAATTTTATTCTATACTTCATCTGTCTTTATTTTGTGTCTGGATTTGCACTTGCTCTTGCGTTCCAGCTTTGTTCTCAGTCCTGCATAAAGTCCTATTAATTAAATGCCTTTCTCAGTCACTCCTTCCCACCATCTTAAATATGAATAAGCCTTGGAAAGGCCATCAGCTTCAGCTGCTCTTTTAATACAGAGTGAAGCCAACTATAAAACAAAGCCCAGATAAAATCAAACCAAACCTGGAAGGACTGACCTGAAAAGCAGTAATTGCTGGGCTGTCCTCAACAAAACTCCAGAAGTGCTGAATTTAACCCCAAAACAGAACTGAGAGGATTATTGGCAAGGACTTGATGAAAGAAAAGACGGTAGATAATATTGATTGTAGTTGGCTATTTTTTCCTCCAGAAAGTGCTTTGCAAACACTAATTAACCGTGGTATTGCACAACCTGTGGATCTCTTCTAGTAGGGTTTTTAAGCTTTGGTTCTTCTATGATATCTGACCAAAGATTAAGCAAAGTATAGCAAAGGTTTTTTTGATGGAGAAATGGACCCAGTTTAATCTAGTGACCAGTCTTGGTATATGCTAGTGTACTCTGCAAACAGCAGTGAGCACTTCTTAATGGAGGTGCATCTGCTCTGGCCTAATTGGGCATTAAATAGGGGTAAAACATCATATTCACTCCTAGCCCTTGGGTGGAAGGGTTGATGAAGGAAGAGAAGGTGAGGTGCTGGCAGTGGGCCAGGGCAGTTCATGGTGCTGGCTTTGCTTGGGTTTGGTTTTTCGGTTAATTTTAATTAAATCTCCTTGGGGCTCTGCCCATTACTCCATATCCACAGAGGAGTCTGGAGGACCCATCTAAGGTCTAACCACTGCTGAAAAGCACAGGATTGTTGCTGTCTCTGCAGTCTTCACTCTTCCACTAAGTGAGTCCCTACGTGGTGATCATGATATTAGCCTATAGAAGAGTTAAACACAGTTCCAGTTACCAATAATGAATAAAAACAATTACATAACTATTTCCTTTGCTGACAGTCAAATCTGTCATGCATCGCTGATATGAAGCCCCTCAAGATTTGAGCCCCTCAAGATCTGAACCAAACTTGACATTTTTTTATTTTTTAGTTATTAATCAGTAGCAATAGCTGGACAGTTATGATTAAGCAATTGCATTGTGAACCTTGTGCACTTGGCTAATCTTTTGTTTTAAGGGAAAGAGAAGACAATCCCAAGATGAATGGGCTGTCTGGACCAGAGCCACCAGGAGTGAAGTCAGCAGATCTGAGCAGTAACTGGGGGAAAGGGAATTCTGGCAGTGGGAGGCCACCACCACCAACCCATTGACCACCTACTCAAAACGGGGCCCAGGCTCAAATGGAGGGAAGAACTGTGCATGCAGACTAATTAGCATGAGAAACGAGAAATTAGTTTAATTACTGTGAAGTTTGGATGCTCAGGTAGCCAGCCTTTTGTGGGTTACTACCCAGCTCCCTACTTTGCACAAACTAGAAAACAATATTAGAAATTCCTCGCCTTGGAGTGTGAATTGATGGTCAGCACCAGGTAATGAGCTGGGACAACACTAAAACTAGAACTAAAAGCAGAGGAAATCTTAGTTTCTGTCTCCATCTCTCATACTAACTGTGCAGCACAACAGCAGCTGCCTAACCCCCAAAAAATCCAGTGGCCAGTTCTTCTTTATGATGGTAAATCACCAAGCCTCACAGGTTTCAAAATACTTGGTAGAACACAGACTGTCCTTCTCATACTCTCATGCCTCAGGTACAACTGTTTATTTTCACTTTGACCACCAGTGTCTATCTTCCATCTCCAACTTTTCTCTCTTTGCCATTCCCAGAGATCTGAAATGAAAAGAGGAATCTATTTTTAAGCGACAGCATCAATTTTCTTTGCACTGATAAGTAAAATTGACCTGTTATTTTAGGTAGAAAAAGACCTGCTTGCAGGAACAACAACCTTGTTGTTCTTCAAGCACTGAACACCTCAAAAACCCCTAAAGTCTTCTGATTTTGATGAAGACTTTGAGAAGAAGAGAGAGATCAAGAGTTCTATCTGGTAACAGTCTTCTCCATAGGTATTGCGATTGATTCCTGTTTATTGCATCACAGCCCCTGCCTCATTGCTGCAAAGAAAAAAGGCAGGAGTGAGGTGTGGGACCTCAAATCAGCTTGGTTGTACCTCAGCCTGTGCTGGGTGGAGCAGTATCACTGAGGGAAGGGGGAAGAAAGCAATCCCATTTTGGGTAGAAGTCTGCCCAAATGTAAGCTGCAGTCCCAATTAGTGTGTTTGTTTTCCAGGCTCTAATAAAACCCATCTGCATGCAATCATTGCGGCACTAAATTGAGAGAGATTTGGTGAACACATGGCTAAGCAGGATTTCAAGTGGAGAGAGAGCCTGCAGGACTTGTAGCTCACAGCTCCTGCCTCTGTCAGTGTGAAGGCAATGTGGAAAGCCAAGCACAAAACATCAGGCACAGCTGACACTGATACTGGGCCTCGATTGTCACAACCCATTCATTTGCAAGCATATTTTATTTAGCACAGCTTACAAGAAGCAGAGGGTGTTAACTCCTGATGGTGTTACCTAGTTTTAAATGTCCTTTCAAGGGGAAAGGCTGCTTCCTAAGGGCTGTGTGGTTTTCCAAGTTCCACTACAAGTAAAATAAAACTAGAAAGGTTTGGAGAAGGATAATCTAATGAATGGCATCCCCGCCAGGAGTAATTAGACAAGCGATGGCTTCTCAGTAAAGTCAGTAAGATGGGGAAGGTTCATTTGCTGACCCTTGCAGATCAATGTCATGAGGCACCCCACAAAGCTGCTGGGTGGCAGGTTTAAAATTAAAATAATGAAGTATGACTTCATGTGGTTCAGTTGCAGAACTCATTGCCACCAGCCACTGGAGGCCTATCATTCAAAATGGCTTCCAGGAGAAATTAGAAAAGACATCTGCCAGGACCTGCTAACAACAGAGATGCTCACACACAGCCATGTTCAGGAGCCACAGAGCTGGTGCTTTCATGGAAGCACTGCTGAACCTGCTCCTGCTTCTTCTTCCATTCCATTAAACATCCCACCAGCTGCCAGCAGGGGAACTTGGGTCTGATCCAGTGATGCTATTACACTGCAAGGATTGCTCTGCCCAAATCAGGAAGGTCATATTAAGCACTACAAGACCCCGTGCAAATAACTGCTCTACATTACATGTGCAGAGTAGAGCTGGGTGTGGCAAGAGTGTGGGGAGGTAGTGAGATAAATATGGAAATATATATGAGCCTGCCCAAAATTATATTGGCATAAAAGGTGCCTAAGGGCTTCCCTGATCTCGGTCTTACAGTGGTATTGTCCCTCAGAGAATTGGTGCAAAGTAGCTGTATGATGCTAGAACAAGAAAATGAATTTTATAATAATTATGAATCACGAGGGGAAAAAACTATCTTTCAATGCAGGATAATAGACATGCATTCAGTACTTATAATGATCCCTTTAATCTGAACAGGATCTGAGTTTTATATTTTGGAAGAGAGGGAGTGCTCAGACATAATTCCAGTGCAGCTGCAATGCTTTTTTTGTGGCTGGTTATCCATCCATAATTCAGGACAGTGAATTAAGCATTTTAGTTTTGCACAGCCAATTTGTTTCCAGACTGCTCAGGTTTTCCACAGTATTTTAAGTGGTAAAAATCATGCCAGAAGGTAAAATCTCTGCAGCCTTACTCAGGTGTATGTTAGCTACCATCAGTGTGTCCCCAGGTGCCAGAGCAGTGGTGAGAGCTCCTGCTTGGGAGCTGGGAAGTCAGGATACAGCTGGCTCCTCAACTTGCTGTCAAGGTGCACTTCATTCCTGTTGTTGAAACCTCTCTTGTGTGCAGGAAAAGCAATCCCCATTTATTATGCTGTAGGGAACATACCAGCTGGAGAGTCTGTGTAGCCTTGTGGTTTTGAGGTTTGTGTTTGGGTTGCCTTGAGAATACTGCAGTCTTTGGGTTTAAAAAAAAAATAATTGGGGGCCCCACTGCATTTTTTGAGGTGGCAGACCCCTGGCTATGTGTTTATGTATGATTTGCAGATCCTGGGATGCTGAACTACTGTGTTTCTTTTCCATGTCCAGGGTGTAGTTGGCAACTAGACCAGCATTAGACATAGTCAGGATGACCTGCAGCTGCTCTTTACCTCTGCAGAAAAAGTTTTCTAATGATGCCAAAGTCCTGCTGACTCAGCATCTGATTTTTACACGCTTTTTTCAGTAAAAATAGCAGCATTTTTCAACTAGTTGGCATCATCCTCCCTCCTGGCCTCAAAAATCTATGAATCTGAAACACAGTAGATGAAGAAAGATTTCTGCTTGTGTCAAGAAAACCCTTCTATTTCTCAGTGTTAATATTTCTAATTTACATTTACTGCTTGGGGGTTTAGAGATGATGTGGAACAGGAACTATGAACCCTCCTTTCACATATGTTGGGGCAAGCAGCTATTTATAGCTTTTGATTTGCAGTTGGAGGAAGAACCATAAATATTCCCTAATTCAGCAGGAAAACAGTTCCAGCAATATAAAAAAACAGCCTCAGTACTTAGGAATGGCATAGGATTTGGGCTGAATTGATTATGCTGTTTCAGCTAAGATTTATCTGTTTGAAGTTTCTGAGACTGGCACAGTCTTGTGTCCATTTAAAGATAGCCCAGCCCTATGGGGCCAGTTGTTAAGCTTTGCATCCTTAACAGAATGGTGTACAAAAAATGCTCAGTGAAAACAGCCCAACTCCTTGGCAACTCCTGCATACTCCTGGAGGAGACCTAAAAACCACTGATGTGAAAATTTGCAATATATTAATATGCCTTTGGGGACATGATAATAATCTGTGATACCACACCTTTAAACTATGTGATGAGGAGACAGGGAAAAAGGCTGTAATTGTTCTGCATGTTTGTTAAAGGATTATTTCACTATGTATTTGATAAAATACAATCCCTCATGATCATGTATAATTTTACAGTGTTAAAAATAATGATCAGAATAGCTTTTTACAGTTTTTTATTTTAACATAGCTGGGCAGATGTTTCATTGCGTTTATTGAGGTTGTATTTCTGATGTCTCCAAGGAGAATGTGTAATTGTTCTTCCTGGTCAGAATTTCTCAATACATTTACTCACATAATGCATCTATTTTTGGTTTTTCTATTGCATGCAGTTCCAGTGGAAATAAATATTCTTAATCCCAGCCAACTGAGATGCAAACATTTAAAATTAAATATAGTTACTCATTTTAAAAGGTCACTCTTGTCTTTTTATTAGTGCTATTTATTTCCTCAAACTTGCTTCACAGTCAGCTCATAAAATGAAGAGCAGTGTAACCCAAAACAGTTGGAGCTGTGGCAGACAGTGGAAGGGAGAATTCTAGCACGTGTGGCTACTGGGTCTTAAGTGTTGCCACTTATGCCTTGGGCTGTGCATAGCCTGCAGAGACATGCCCAGTCCTCTGTGGATCTTCTCATCCTCTCAAAATATTTTCTGCACTCCTGAATCATTTGTTTTCTGCAGTGATGTGCACTGGCTCTATTGTGAATTATGGATTTCTGCTCTGAGCTACATGGACTGCAAAATGCTTTGAGATTCCAAACCAAATGGAGATTCACACTCTAATTCTCCTGAGCCCTGTACCCAGGGTGTAGTTAACTCCTGGGAAATGCCAGCAGCTCCAAATAAGGATGGGAAGCCTCTGAAGGTTGAAATAAGAAATAAGGCTCAAGGCAGCTGGACAATTTTTTTATAATTTTTAATTTTTTTATTTTTATTTTTTTTTGGAGATAGTCATAGCAGTTGAGATATTAAAATCAATGTCATGAGCTGTCACTTATGGACTGCATTAGCTCTGCTCTGCCATGAACTTGCTCTTCTTCACCACACAAAACCTTCTGAAACTGCAAGGGAACAAACATTTCTCACCAAGCCTAAGTACCCTCAGCTCTTAATCTGAATATGTTTGGATTTCTCACTGAATCTGCCAACATCCATTAGAGTCACCATTAATGGGCCATGGTGGGATTTGAACACATCAGCACAATTTACAAAATCGTTTGGAGCACAAAAACTTTTAGGAGCAGCTGAGTGGTGAAACCATACTCAGGGGACAAGAGTTTTTCTAGCAAACAGTGGAGCAGGAAGGCAACTTGGAACAGGGGCAATCACTCTGGCTCCCACCCAGATTAATGAAAACCAACATTTGAGTCCTGATAAACAAAGGAATAGCCCAAGGTGTTTTGAACCTTTTCAACAAGTGAGAGAGGCAGAGGAAGGCATCAGGGAAGACAGTCAGACAGTCATCAATCTATCACTAAGAATTGTTTTAATTTCTAAGGGGACAGAAGAACAGGGGAAATTGATCTCTGGTGCAAAGTCAGAGCATGTCAGATTTACCATTCTTCCCATTTCCCTCTACAAGTGCTGCCTCACACTGAGCAATGCTTTTGAACCCCCACGTGCCCACTGATGAATTAGAATCCATATTTGCATGAAGGGATTATAATTTAGCTCCTCTGTGGCTTCACACACAAATTTACCACTCCCTTACAGACAGTACCCATCATCTTTGTGTGGGATCATTATACCCAGATCAGCTGTAGTGTGCAATTTCAATTTGATACTTTAGCAATAGCCAGGAGCCCTGTTTTAGCTGTCCCTGTGCCTCACATTATTCTGTTCTTAGTCTTTAAGCTGGGGCAGCCAGCCCTTGAGACAGAAGGCTACAGCAGAGCTGCTTGGCCAGCCAGCCCAGCTGAGAGCACAGTGTCAGAGGAGCTTCTGGAGATGCTGAAGCTCCAGGTAGATCTCCTGCCAAAGCCTAAACCAGGTGTCAAGAAGACACCAGTTACCCATCTCTCTCAATCATCCGTTCATTTGGCTTTGAATCACAAACCAGTATCTAATTGCAGCCAAGTCTGAGTTCTGCTTTTTAAAATTCCATTTCTAGATAAGTGCAGAGCTGAGCTGTGGGTTTAGCCAGTCTCAAATTTGGAACAAACTGGAGTGGCACTTGGTATTTGCTGCAGAGGTGTCCTGGTGCCACTAGCAGCAGGCTTTCCCGGGAGATGGGCTGGGCCATGTGCTTCTGCATCACTCTGTGGAAGCAGCAGAAGAAAATTCTTTATCTAAGTTCCATTCAGCTGAAGCAGGTCCTTATTTGAAGCTGCCAGCCATGATATGATCTCAGGAAGCATGTCTGCCTGAAGGGGAGGGCTGCAAGGAGAATGAGAAGGGCACAAGGCAGGTGGTGGTTGGTTCCACATCCTGTTGAAAAGAGAGAGAGCAGGATTTGTGTCAGAGGTGAGGCTACTTCGTGGTGGCTGAGAGGGCTCACAGGGGTGATGGTGTGGCACAGAGCTGCTTGAGCTGTGCAGAAAGAGACAGAGAAGCTTGTGCTTGTAATTCCCTGTCCCTGTGGTGCTGTGGTCAGATCCTGAGCCAGGCAGGAACACACCTGCCAGGTGATAAACACCCTGTGCTCAGCCACCTGCACTCTGACTTCTGCAGACTGTCCTTCAAACGAATTGCAATCTCCTGTGTTACTCTGGTGCAGGACATGCAGACCCACAGGCTTTGCTGCACCAATTATCCTCTCAGTGAGAGCTGGACTTGGAGGATGGCCCCGGCTGCAGCCAGAACCCCTCAGGGCTTGGATGGAAAAGCAGGGACACAGCTCTTGGGGACACAGTTCTGCCAAGGACTCCCTTTGCTTCTCTGCTTCCAGTCATACAAGAATAAACATACTGGTTTGCTGAGCCTGAGCCTCAGCAGTGTTGTCTATTTAAAAAGGAAGGGTGGAAGTGAGCTATTTTTTCACATATTTTGAGTCGCTTCCTGTGAGGCGACAAAAAATAAGAGGAACAGTCAGGGAAAGGTAAACAACAGGTGGTTATTTATAAAAGAAAGTAGTTAAGTGTGAGGTACAGAAGTATTCCTTATTAAAATAAATTAATTCCTTGATCACCTAGTATGATCTTGTCTACAAGCTCTACAAGTTCAATGTGTGTTTTAAGGAAAGAAGAATTTCTTGTTTTTATAATCACTGTTTTCCAAGACTTAGAGCTGTACAGATGAGTTTGTTTCTTTTCACCTCACCAGGATTTATAGCTGCAGTCAGCCTTTTGGAGGAGCAGACATCAGAGCCTTCAGCAGGTGTGCAGTGACCAGGAAACGATGCAGCACAAAATCCAGAGAGGAGGTGACACGACATTTCCCTTGGGATCCTTATAAAAATGACATGGAAAGGACAGGAGTGTTTGCAGATTGCATTGTGAGCCCTGCAGAAAATCTATCAGCCAAACCAGGAAATAATCTTGGGAATGACAAGCCTCATTGAAGTTTAATGCTTACAGAACTGTGGGAACTGGTCCCAGTGGCAAATTACTAGCCAGCCTGGAATAAAGGTGTTTTCCATGAGCTTATGTGCAAAGGCTAGCCATCAGCGTGGCACTTCTGAATTGCAGTGTCCTGAGCCATGCTGAAGCTGGAAGGACCTCATGCAGCTGTAGATAACTAATGGAAGAGCTGCTCCATAGCTCAAGAAGCAGGAGAAGGGAAAACTACGCCATTTAAAATATCTTCTCCGGCGGTGACAAGCATTTCCAGCACAAACAAAACAAAATAGATGCAACAAATAAAAGCTGCTCATCTGTCAGGACTAGATGTACATGTTGGGATGTACATGATCATCTGTCAGGACTGGATGTACATGGTTTCTTAATGTGCCATTGGAATTTGCCAGAGGCATCTATTTTTTGAGCTATGTGTCTGAATTGCATGTTGCAAATAAGTAATTTAGTGCTTGTGTTGCACAAACACATATTTTCTCTATGAAAATGTCTTCTTGACCGGTTGGATGCCAAATAAAAGTGGTCTAGAAATGTATGCACACCTGAGCCAGCTGATAGTCTGGGTGGTTTCTCTGAGTTGGATGCTGTAGGTGGCACTAGTGGAGTGGCTGATGTTAAATTATGCAGTGTTTTTTTCCTTTTGGCTGAAGTGGTAATTTTTGATTGAGGTAGAGGAGTTCGCAATTATCTGTAGGGCTGTCACATGTTAAATTGTTCTAGTTTAATTTGTTTTAACTTCATGAATACTTTACTGCCACGGGAATGACCTCAAAAAGCCCTTCTCAGAAAGCTGTGATTGGCACATCTCTTATATCCATGCAAAATGGAACAGTATATTTGATATATTGGAGCCATTATCTGCAGTCTGTGTTGAGTGAATAGAGCCAAACATATTTGCTTGAGCGGCAAAAATGTCTCACTAAAATAATTAGTTTCAACATGAACAGGAGCTGAAGATTATTTTGTAATCTGCTGCAAGCATCAGTCAGTAAATGTCGCAATTAAAATGGTTTGCTGAGATGAATAACATTTTGAATTTATTGTTGTGATGTTACCTACCTGACTGCTTGGCTGCTGTAAATCAAGTGACACAACTGGAAGCATGTGGATGAATGCCAGCTGGAGATCTGGCCCCTTATCAGAGTATAAAATTCTCTTTCCGAAGGTATTTTACTGGGCAAGGCACCCAGATCTATATATAAATTTCTTAATTGAAACAGATGGCAAGAGACCATAAATTTTTGCGATGTATAATGCAGACAGGTAACAAGGACACATTTATCAGCATCGTGGTGAATCACAGGAACATAAAAGGGAGCTCAGAGAAATGTGCTGTCCTATAAAAGCAACAGGGTGGACTCACAGCTTCAAGGCTTTAGTATTCGGTATGTGCTCTTCTTTTTATATAGGCATTTCTAAATTCCTGTGCTTGCTGCTGCAGCAGCAGGTTCAGTGTGGTGGCAGGGTTATAGAGCAGGCAGTGGTGTGTGCAGTGCACCTGGAATGACTGGATTTTATCAAGCATGCCTGTTAAATAGCTAGAGAGAGGAAACCTGCCGTGAAATCCAGAGGAACTGAGCTTGAGCTGCTAAAAGGAGAGTGTGTCTCAGCTCCCTTTATTTCCTGCTCTCTCAGCTGGCTGAAGACTGTTGAAGTGGAGAAATGTTTAATCTGGCTTTGCTTGTCAGTATTTCCCAGCTCAGCAGACATGAGTGGATAAAGTATTGATACTCCTGAATATAGCCAAGACACACATGTAGGATTTCTTTTCACTTTTGAATTTTAATGCTTAACTTTCAGCACTCAAGTGCCACAGCAGATGGATGGGCTGTGAAGGTCTGGTTTTATGCTGATGCCTGGAGCAGGAGTAGCATGGAGGGTAACAGCTGGAGCTTTGCCACACTGCCACTGCTCTTGCCTGGCATGTGTGGTGGCAAAAGATCCATTTCTCCCAGCTATGCTGTTCCACATGTTCTGCTGATCTGGTCAGTGCCAGCTGTGCAAGGGATTCAGCAGCTAGAACAAATTCACATCACTCCATACATCTCACAAGGGGTAAGCATGAGGCAAACACTCTGGCAACAGCAAACATCCCCTGAGAAATTACATCTCTGTCCCTCTAGCCAACCTGTCATGGGTCAGAATTGTTTTGTAAATAGACCATGTGATGTGTCGCTTTATTTTATCTCTTCTAAGTGGTAAGTTCAGGGTGTCGTGTGAACTACTGAGTTCTGGATAATGAAGCAAAGAGCAGTTGGGAAGTCATTGGCTTTGAATTATATATTGTGTTCTTTGACTTTTTGGTGGGCTGAATTTTTGTTGCTTTATATTAATGCTGATAAGTGAGTTCTCTTCATTTTCTTTTCTTTCCTTTCTCCTTCTCCTTTTTTTCTTTTTTCATTTTTTAAAATTTTTATTTTGGTATGTTAGCCTGCTCTTCTTACTATACCACATACATAGTTTTGCGTGCATCCATTGAGGGAAGGGAGGAAGAGCTCTGAAACTTTTTCCATGACCTTGGGTTGTTCTCTGGAATCATGTTCTGTCACAGTGTGATGCCTTCCAGCAAAGCCATGACTTTATTATTATTATTATTATTACTATTATTCCTTCCAATTGCAGTTAGCATACGTTGGGCTGCCAGTTTCTGTACCTAACAGGAACTCAGACCAAGTCTGGCTGCTCTCCAGCAGAGCTTGTTTAGTGCTACTGAGAGCAGGGCCCAAATCGTTCCAGCCAAATTTGAGCCAGCAGTAAAAAAAGACCAGAATTTTATTTCCCAGCTCAGTATGATGCAGTCAGTTGAGTGAATTCCTTGTCAAAATAATATGCATGTTGACACCCATGAGCACACATCATTGCACAGCTTTTCGAAGTGCTCATGAAGAAATTGCATGTATTGTTGAGGAAGCATAGTTACCTAAATTGTTTTTCAGAATTCAGACAGCATGTCATGATTTCCTTCTTTCTATTTCTTCCTCTGCCTTACTTCTATTGATGGTTTGCCACTCAGATAAATTTTTAGCAGCTCACTCTGAAAAATCATGTTCAAATTGGTGCTTGATTGCCCTCTCCCTGTTTGTTTCAGAGGCAAAACCAGGAGATTTGCACATACCTCCTTGTGAAGCTGCTAGGAAACAAATATTGGTGCTGCAATTTCCTAGTTACTGAAATGGCAACAAGTCCATTTCCATATCAGTGCAAAGCCCAGCCTATTAGTGGGATCATCCCAGGGGTAGGCATTTGCTCTCCTAGGGATGCTGAGATTGGAGATGGAAGGAGTGAGGACTGCAGCTTGCTTATGATGGTGGCACAAATCATGTGAGCATTTTGAGCCACCCCCTCTGCTGTCCCCATCCCTTGCATGTGGCCTTACTCTGCGATTTGAAACTCTGCAGGGTCACTTTGCTGTCACCCACATCCATCAAGAGCTGCAGCCATGCTGGGCTGGAAGTGATGCTGGTGATTAGAGAGTAATTCAAACTTCAGCCTGTTGGGTTGAACTCTGTTTACAGTTAAACCAATGATGTGCAATTAAAGAAAAGAGCCCAAGAGGTTTTTACAGAGGGAAAACAGATGGTCCCCAGTTGGGATGCAACAGCCACAGGAGACATGGGAGTTCTAGATATTTCTCAATGCAAAGATCTTTGATGTGCATAAGTAAGTATAATATATACTGTTATATCTATGTAGCTGATATAAGGAGAGAAGAACACTTTTTATGTCCTATGCCATGAATGCAAAAAATGCTGACAAGACCTCATCAGCAATTCACAGAGGAGCAATGTCTTTGTCCCAGTAAAACCAGCATGGGCCGCAGGGGGGACACTTAGCTCCTGCTTTCACTTCCAGTGTTGCAATAACATTCAGAGACACCAAAAATTGGCCAAAAATTGTAACCCTTCTGGCTGTCTTAAGCTGTGGTTGTGACACACAGCTGCTCTGCTGGATGCAGAGACTATGTCCAGCTTGGACACTGCCTGAGGGGCAGGATCTGGTGTGGCTCACTTTCTCTGGGAGCCAGGATGGCTCTCACAGTCATTCTGCGGCCACAAGATAGGGAAAAACTCATCTTCACTCAGACAATGAATTGTAACTTTGTCTTTCAGTTGGGTGTTGAAAGTAGTGCCAGAAGCCAGAACTGGAATGGCTCAGGATTCCTTTAGAAGTAAAAATTTGAATCAAGATCTATCATCCCGCTGCCCTGACAAAATGTAGCATTTAACGGTGTTTTTCTTATGCAGGTGTCAGCTGGTGTCTCTCCTTCCCAGCTGACAACAGAAAAAAACAATGTATCTGACAGAGTAGCTCAGGAGCACTGATGTCTGAATGCTGACATGACATTCACAAAAAATAATGGAAGAGTATCCCAAAAATATCTGTTCTTTTTTGTTATTTACTTTCTTGCCTCTAATAATGTTCAATATCATTCTCATATGAAAAATTTAATGAAATTTCATAGCTTAGGGATATTTTTCAGTTATATTGCTTCTTCTGGACTGCAAGAACCAGGATTTTTAAGAACCTGGAAATAAAAAGGGGGCTCTACCAAAGAAAATGCTTTAATTGCTCAAGGAAAGAGCAAATTGGGACTGTTGGGAAGCAGATCCAACCCCCATCAAGCTCTTCTGTGCTATGGAAAACAAGAAAGATTCTGGATGTGTAATGGAAAAGTATTTTTAAAAACTAGTCAATGCAATTTATTATTGCCCCATTCCAGCGAAACTTTAATGAATAATGGTATTCTGAGAGGATACTGAGAGGTGTGTTAGCTACAGTGGAGGGATTAGCCAAGACCTGTTTGCAAAGGTGACACTTCTCTGATACTCAAATCTGTCTGAGATATTTATATGCTGAGGAGCTGTGAAGTGCTGGTATGCTACTATATTTTTGAAGGGTTTCTCCATTGAGACTGTGAGTCTTCTGCTCGTGGACAGAAGTGCCCCATACCCACAGGAGGTGCAGCTAAAATTCAATGCCTTCCCAGACCCTTTGCTAAAATGTAGGGGTATAGAGTGCAGGCTTGGTTTCTGATCCAGTTGGAGAGCAGGGAAAATGCACTCATCTTTGGGAGCACACAGCAGGACAGGTTGATCCTCTCAGAATTCCTCTACGTAATAGGATGGACAATCTCATCTCTGTTTTAGCACTTTTATAAAGCTGTTGGCAAAGTCCTCCTGTGGATGCTTTGGGCATCCTCTTCATCAGTTTGCAAAACTGATGATTAACACTGGAGCAGGCTCAGAGGTCTTTCAAGGTGATGTAGGGAAGTGAGTGAAAATGCACCACAGGAAAAGATAGAAAGTGTGCTTTGCTTAGCCTAGAAGAACAGGAATGAGAGAAGATCTAATAGTCTATAAACACACCAGTTAAGCAAATATCCTCATTCAGAAGAAAGCAATCCAAAGAGTATATTGTAGAGATATCAGCCAGCTGAGATGGAGAAAGTTGGGAGGACCCAAACCCCTCTCAGAAATTGTACTGATTTTTCCCACTTAGTGAGGAGCAGATGGGAGAGAAAAAGTTTTTCAGTCAGTTGGACAAGCCAAAGAACTTTATCACTCTTGGCTCCATGAGATTTTATCTCATGGTTCATTTTATCACTAGAGGTTTGATGACACTAACATGAACAGCATTTTATAAGCAGTAGCTAACTCAATAAACACCATTTCCTCCCACGGGGACAAGTCCTGGAGCTCTTTCAGTCCTCAGGACTGCAGCAGGATTTTCTGCATTCCTGCCACATTCCTGCTGGGAAGCATTTGTCATGTGGTGTCCCACCACCACTGGTTCAAAGCCAAGTCCAAAATCTTTCTGGGAACAAAGTGACCAGAAGGCAGCACTCTCCCTGGCATCTTCCCAAAAAAGATCACAGCTTCTAGGTGCCTACAGGAGGCACCAGGAACTTCCAGTCCTTGTGTGCTTGTCCTAAATACTTGCAATTAGGTAAAGTTAGGTAGATGTGGGAAGGGTTATAGCCAGGAAAGCTGCTGTGTGGGAGGAATAGGGAATGGACCACGAGCTGGTGCTGCTGAAATGTGTCAGCTGAAACTGCAAATGGTGATTTGCTGTGCTACTTATCCTGATACATTTGCATGAAGGGAAAATTACACTTCCCAGGAAAACCAGTGGTTTTGTAGCCTGGCAGGGTGCAGCACCCTGCACTGACACCTGTTTCCAAGGGCTCTTTTGTCAGCTTAGTTCAGATGAACTCTGCAGTGCCAGGTGCTGCTTGCAGACTATTGAGTAAATTCCTGCCAGAGAAACACAAGGCAGTTTCCAGGTGACAATAAATGTGATTTGTGATGGATAAAGAATGGAATGCCATCTCTTTCACTACCATTAAAACTTGAAATGTTCATTGAAATCAATCCTTTTCCCAAGGATTCTGCATCTAAACCCCACTCAGAAGTTGCAGGACCTTAAAACATCAAAGAAAAGTACTCTGCTTTCAGCATCTGCCCCCACCTTCCCCCATCAAAGTAAAATTAATTTAAGACCATGGTCTTTGTTCCTGGTGTGTAGCCAAGAAAGACAGGGTAAATGTATCAAATAAAAATGGTCTTTGGAATTAGATAGTGCTGTATAAGTGCATACAAAGTATCTGGGACATTCTTGAATTTAGTACAGTGGTGCTGTGGCCATATTCTGACTGATTCAATGCAGGAACCTCCATAATCTCCTCTCCTGGAGCTACCTTTCAGTCCCTCCCAAAGCAGCTGAGGTGGCAACACGAAAGGTAGATGACCTCTGACAGTGGTACTGCTATGATGGTAGAAACAAAGCAGCATTAACACGGGCTCTTCTGTGTGAATTTGATGAATCAGCTAAGGATGAGCTGGCAAAAGCTTATGACTTGGGACAAATCAATTAAGTTATGGAGGAGAAATTAATGCCTGATCCTCAGCGCTGATAAAATGATCCACTGGCAATGCCATTCAGCTGGAAGGTGCTGTAGGTTCAACATTTGCTCTGATGCTTGTTGTTTGCCAGAAAGATGATAAAGCATTTTGGTCACATCCTTAATTTTGTGAAGCTGCTAAGGTGAGCAGCACTGCTGCCCTGCCCATTGAGCAGCTAATCTATGAGAAAATTGCAGTGCCACACCCAGAAGTGATGCTTGGAGTGAGTCTGGTTGTCTGAGACACGATGCTGGACCTTGTAGGGTCACACAGCATGGGGGAAACCTCACACACAGCTGGAACTGTGAGGAGAATCCTGACCTGATCTTAAGATGGTTCAGGATGATTTTGTTAAAGTTTTGTTAAATTGCTGCGATTTCAAGTTTGAGAACTATTTAGAGTGGTGTTCTTCTCAGGCTGTCTAATGGATAAAGTAGGTAAAGGTAATGTAAGGAACATGAAAGCACAATTTGATGAGGAACAGGAACATTGCTGGGGTGCCGTAGCTGAGTTTCAAGCAAGATTCAAGTCTGAAGGGTGGGCAATTCCTAGCTCAGTTCCTGGCCAGACTCAGCCCACTACTCTTTCACTATCCACAGCACATCTGTTCACTTCACTTTGTTATCCAGGGCATACCACAGTAAATGCAGTTTGCAATGTCTAAATTAACTCTAAATTTAGAGTAAAGGCAGAAGAAATTCCAATTCTTACTCCTGTTCCAATTGTGAGGTCTTACACAAATAAACCTGTCTGCACCAAGGAGAAGACAGCAGGAGTCACTCACAATGTGGCTGTTTCTCTGAGGCATAGCTAACACTGATGCTTTTATTACTACAAAATAAATCACCTCTTTCACAGTTAATAAAATTTAGGATGTAGCTCTCTGCTTCTGCTATATCTCTCCAAGAATGGAATGGGTCAGCAAATGGTGTATGACATCAGTTGCCCTTTAGTCTTTATATAGAAATTGGACTGGTCAATTTATCTTTCCAAAAAATTTACATATATGAGCATGTGAATATCAATATTAAGCTTACTCTAATTTTAGGCAACTGGTAGATATAGTTCTGTTTACAAGCTCTGAACAGATATTATGGATATTCTGGAAATATGAGCTACTTATAAAGTTTAAAAATTATTTATAATTTATTAAATGTATAGTTCTCAAATTTCTCCTTAGTTGTCTAAAGAGGAGGTTTTTCAGCTTTTTCTTTTCCATCTTATTTCTAGAAGCTAGGTGTGTTCTTCCCAGCCTCACAGTTTGCAGACAGGTGCTACATTGTCTCTTTGCCGACTGAAGTTTTCACCTAATTTTGACCTTACATCCTTGTGTCTATAAGTCTGTATCTTCTTCAACATCACTTTCATTGGCAGCAAATACCAAAGGGAAATGTTTCTTTTTCATTCTGTAATTTTTCTGCCCTCAGTGATCTCTGTCTATGGAGGAAATTGGACTTTTATTTCTGTGTTTCCGTGGGAGCTGAGGTGAAGAGTAGCTTCAGCAAATCATCCTAACAGCTTATTATTTCCAGTCCTCCTACATGATCTCTCTGCTTATGTAACTTAATGAAGGATGCATTTCAAGCCAGTACAGTCAGTGTGCCCATCAGTGTGATGTTTTCCTCTCCTTGGTGTGACCAGGCTGGGGTTGAGCCCACCCAGGGCATGGTTGGCACTGTGGGGCTCCACAAACACAAACACGGGGTGGCTGGGGAGGAAAGTGGGTGTCCCCAGAGGCAGGGGCATGGCAGCACCATACTGATTGTCAGCAGTGGATCTTAAATTAGCCATGAGACAAGAGGATTCAAGCCAAGATACCATTATGAATATTGATGTTCAATGAGTCTTCTTTCTTTTAAAAGAATTATTTCCCCTTTCCTCAAAATGTTCAAAATTGCAGGACAATAGAATAAACTACTTGCAATATGTGCCCTTTTTCTTTTCTAACATTTCCAGATCTTTGATATTGTTCTCATGAAGATGTGAATACACTCAGAAGTACTTGATAACAGAGCCAGGTACTGAGCTTTGTGCCTTTGCCTTGACACCAGTGTGACTTTACCTCTGTGAGCTGGCCTCAGTGAGGGCCAAGCACAGCCACAGGAATAACACAGAGGTGAGAAATAATAAGGCAAACTGTAAAATAGATGAACATGCCTGGTGGTGGCCTCACCAATCATGTCAGCTTCTCACCATTGGTGTTTGCAAGGACTCTATCCAAAACACCAGGTGGGACCATAGCCTTGCTCCTCACTGATATCATTGCTGCATGCAGGATTTTGGGTGTAAAAATGGAGACTGAGCAAAACCAGTGTGTTTTTCTCTCTGTTACATTCTCAGTTCCTGCTGGCAGGGCTGTTTGTCATGCCCTAGCAATCTATACCCTCATTTCCAGAGTGATTCTATAGTGGGAAGGCTTCCCTTCTCTCTCAAACTCACCTCTCATCCCAAAGTTGCTTCAGGAGAGTTCTCTCACCTCTACCAAATTCTGCACTGCTCTTCTGGAAGCAATGTCCACGTTTTGCCTCCTCCACCTGGATTTAGCTCACAAGTCAGTGTCATGCAGCCAAAGGCAGAATTAGAGATCAGATCTGATATTTGCCTTAGACACAGAACCAGACTTAAGGTATACAAAAAGATCCATTTTGTTGAAGTGCATTAATTTTTAGGAAGACAGTTATCAATTTGTATCTCAGCTGAACAACTGTTTCAAGGGATAGGTTGAACAGCTGTTAATGAAATTCCAAGTCAGCAAAAACAGCCACCAAATAAACATAAAGTTGAGGTTTATTTTAGGAGTCAGAAATAGTGTATTGCCCAGAGGAAGATGGATTAGATAATCATCAGAAAAAAAACCCCAAAACTCAGGAACTGACACTAAAGAATCCATATCAAGAAAAGAAGTTTTTACCTTATTTTCAATTATCTTAGAGGGGAAAAAAAAATATTTTGCTTTCCTTCAGCTGGTCTTCATTAGTAAAAGATCTTTCAAAGAAAGACTAAGAAAGAAAAAAATTGAAAATTAAAGCAATCAGTGGATTAGGATCAATTCACACATCACGTGTGAATATGGAGAGTATCCTAAAATGAAGCAATGTGAATTAGAATCATAGAATGCTGTGACTTGGAAGAGGACTGAAAGATCACCTAATACCCACCCCACTGCATGGGCAGGGACACCTTTCACTAGGTCAGGTTGCTCAGAGCTCTACCCAGAATGGTCTTGAGCATTTCCAGGGTGGGGCATCCACAACTTCTCTGGAAAACCTGTGCCAGTGCCTCACCACCCTCCCAGTAAAGAATTTCTTCCTAATAACTAATCTAAACCTACTCCCAATTTGAAGTAGTTCCTCCTTGGTCTTGTCACTACAGGACCTTGTAAATACTTTCTTTCCAACCTTCTTGTTGGCTCTGTTTAGGTACTGGATCATATAAAAGCCTTCTCTTTTCTAGGCTGAGCAAACCCAGTTCTCTCAGCCTTTCATCATAGAAGAGTGTTCCTGTGGTTTTCCCAATCAATGTCAGTGTCCTTCAGAAAAATATTCACATTTCAGGAGCTCCCTCCAATGTTTAAAACAATTTTGGTTAATGGAGAGTTCTGCAGTTCATGGGTGAAGCATTTTGAGTAACTTCATCAAAAAGGAGGAAAGAAGCTTTTTCAATAAATTGAAAATGCCAAAACTGTTAGTGCTCTCCAAGGGGAAAATTAAGTCAATGAAGCCTGGACTTCTTTCTGTGTTATTAAATGCCATCAGCAGAGATACCAGCACCAGCCATTGATAAGAGATGCACTGGAGCAATGATGGTGCCTTGTAGAGCATCACTGCCATGATGATTACAACAGTCCACAGATATCAATGACAAGCTTCTCATTGGTGTTTTTCATTAAAACAACTGGGGCAAAGCAGAAAGCACTGTTAAACATTCTCCTGATGGAACATTCATAACAAACCACTGACTTTCAGCTGGTATCCCAACACTGCTTGTGCTGCCATAAAACATTTGGCAGCTGTACAAACTCTGTAGTTTGCCCTGGAAGCTGTTAATTTTTTTAGCACCCTGTCCTATCCTTTGCCAATCCTCCATTTGCTTTCACAAAAAAAGGGACCTAGTGTGCTTCCTGTTGCTTCTCCTGCCAAATATTTCCTTCCCTGGTGCAGGAAGGAGGAGTGCATATGGCAGCTCTTTTGAGAAGGTGCAAAAGATGTGAGAAGGAAATCCCTCTTCATTCCCCATTTTTTTTATGGAAGGGCAGCATAATAATAATAACAAAAAAACCCAGTAAGAAGTGCACACTCCTGTAGAAGAATACCCATAGTATTTCCTTTAGAGCTGTAGGAGAAAACTAGAGAGGATGAAATAAATTATAGAGTGGCAAGGAAGCAATAGGAATTGTAGCAAATGACTTGGTGAAAATAAAGTATTTATACACAGTGACACTACTCCATTGCAAGCAGTGAAATAAAAGCCAAAAGGTCCATCTGAAATCAGATATATTGAAAAGAAGATGCCAATACTCTGATACACATCACATGAGAATTCTTGGTCTCTACAGTAAAATCAAAACATTTCCAAAGATCTTTAATTATTTGCAGAATATCCTGCTCTAAAAAAATCCAAAACTGTTTTGTCATCCCTCTCTTAAAATGTGTTCTTGAATGCAGGAAATCTTTAGGGTCAGATGGATTCAGTTCACCTTGTTGTTCAGCCTCTTCATTCCCATGGTTCAGCTCATGTCTACAAAACACAGTGTCAGGTAGGATACTTGTTCCACATCTGCAGGTCTGAACTGTGCACTTCTGATTAAGAACAGCTCAAACAATGCTTCTCCAGACAAAAACTGCCAGTTTCAATCAGGGGAAACATGTCTGATTAAACAAACACCAAGGAAGAGATCCAGTGATGTCTGTGGATGAAATTATTTGTACCTCAGCAATTTGGTAAAAGAAACCAAAAGATGCTCAGCTAAATGAGTCAGTGTGGTCTGCAGTTTATAAATACAGAGTTCCATATTTACAGCAAACCGTCCGTCCGCGGTGTCTGCAGCAGCATCTGCCACTGCTTCTGCTGGGCTAGGAGATCAGCTCCCATGCTGAAAAACAGCAACCCCTCTGTCATTCATAATACACAACAAAACTAGTATTTCCTTGTGCTTCTGATTACAGCTCTGTTAACAGAGGAAGACATTTGGAAAAATTTATATTCAGCCCTGGCAGTCAGTGTCTTTTAAATAATCTGGTCTGCTTCCATTCCTTTAAATAAACTTGCATTATGCATAGATCTAACACCAATCCCATGACTTAAGTGCTATCATATACTGGAATTAAATCATAATAATTCAGTTCTGGGGGGTTGTGGTTTAGTCAAGGCTTGAAAGGACTTGGTAATGCTTGCCTTTATCACCTCCCAGCAGCACCAAAATACATCTGGGCACAGAGCCACTGGAGTTGAGAAAATAACAGCTAGCATAGAATTTTGCTGCATAAGCTACTATGAGCTTATTAATCTGTCTACCACAGAATATTTTATATATCTTCCATACATTTAAAATCAAAAGTGACCAAGCTCTAAATGCTTAAAACACCACCTGAAGGGTCATCATTGTGCTTGACCACTTCATTCCTCAGACACAGCAAATCCCTTCTCTGCAAGTACAGAACTCACTGGTACAGAATCAAACATTTCCTTGGAGACTGCTCTCTGGCTGCAGAACAGATTTGTACAAAAATCTGAGCACCATCTGAAATTCAGTAGGCTCTATTCAGAAAGCAAGGTGTTCTTCAAGGGGTTGTTTTCCCAATAAAAACACACACCACAGCCAAAAATGTAACCATGCAGTGTATTGCTTATGAAAACACAGTGTGTGCATTTTTAAGGAAGGCAGTAACTTCAAATGACAACACAGCAGGGAAGGGCTTAGGTATTGCTAATTATTATCAATGGCATAAAAAGCCAAATTGAAACAGAATGGGTTATACCTGAAATTTTCATGTTTGTTCTTGTTTTACCTCTCAGGACTCTTCTCTTGTGTGGATGTAGAAAAGGGAATGTGTCTGATGCTTCTCATGTTTATGAGGAGAATTAGACACACTGTATTTGGCACTTTTTTAGCCTCCCTGCCCCTGAGTTCTGGATGCTGTGGGCTTTCAGCCTGCAGCTGGGGAAATGGGACCCAGACTAAGCAAATGCCACTTCAGGGAAGACTCCTGGGTTCTTGGAGCTTGAGCACAACTTCATATTTCTACAAAATGTGCCTCATGGCAGCGCTGGCATATGCAGGTTTTTGGTGAAGAATAAGAAAATACTACTTCTATTTTGCAGGCCTTCAAAGTGATAATTTTGCAACAGCTTTTACTGTTTCATTGGAACAGAGAACGTTTTGAAGTAGTTTCAAATCAATAGGCAGTGCATTTTTATTACACTGTTGTAATTATGATATACTATACAATATTTTTACAGCATTTCAAGAAAAGGAGCTTCATTTTTTTTCTGAATTCATTATTGCTTTCATTGGAAAAGTGCCTCAGCATTATTTAATTTCTCAGCTTTTAAGTTTCTCCCAGAGCTTCAGTGCACTTCTCTGCATTAAGAATAAAAAATGACAAGGGAAAAGACAGATTTCAGGGTTCACTCTGACATTAACAGTGTGAGCAAAAAAAGCAAGCAGGCAGATTTCTAACATTTCTCTTCAGAGAGGGAGAGTTATCATATTTTTGTGGGCATAACAAGTGAGATATGAACAGGGACCTCAACTTTTGACTGCTCTGTAAACCAGACTTTGATGAATGCTCAGCCTGTGTCCTGGTTAGGAGTTTTTTTGTGATATTGCAAGTTACAAGGGCAAGGAAAAATACAGCAAAATTTTGTTGGGAGAGGAGCTTTTATGTTTCATTACATTACCTTAGGAGACATATTTTCATGCTACCTCCTAATTACATAAAACTTAGTCATGTGTTAATTGTAACTACCCTTTGTTACCTAATATATCTCTTTACAGACTATTATATACTTATGTTAATATTCTACTGCCTTCTTCTTATCAACCCACTTTGTTTTAAACAGGAAACATTTCATATGGTGAGGGACTAAAATAATTCCTGAGTGTGAAGATCCTAAACAACATGGCTGCGTGGCATGAAACAGAAAAAGAATAACATTTCCCTCAGAGTGATTTTCACAGAAAAAAAAAAAGGTGATTTGATGAAACCTAAGTATTTCAGGGCAAACACATTCATTGGAGCCAGAGCTTTCTGCAGAGTGTAAAAACATTTTCTCCTTGGGTTGCCCAACTTCCCTGCTGCTACAGGGAAAGGCTGGCAGTGGTCCTGCTTTCCTGCAAAGCCCCTGCCTGGTTTTGAATAATTTGGTTACAGAAAGCAGCCCTGTTTCCTCAGAAATCATACAGGGAATGGTATTTTTTTTCCCCCATGTATTGTCCCATTGCAATAAATCTGGACTTTCATTCCATCTTAGAAAGACCTCCTTTAATTATTTCTGCTGCTGTCACCCATAGAAGTGATTGATGAGGCTGACCTACACATGCAGAAGGGAGCTCACAAACAATGTGTAATATCTCTGTTAGCCTGGGACATTATTCTTTGCTCATGTCAGCATCGACAGAGCTGCTTGCTCAGAGCGAGCACACCAGAGAGCTGATAACAAATCTCTGTGGAGATGACTAGACCCAGAATTATGTTTCCCTTCTGAAGGATATTAAAAAAAAAACCACCAACAAGCACAGCTTGTAAAGAAGATTGCCAAATGTATAGGAGACAATCAGGTTAGGAAAGTGTGTCCTGGTTGTCCTGGTTTCGACTTGGCCAAAGTATTTCAGGAGGAAAAGCTACTTTGCAAGCAACTTTAGAGATAGTAAGGAATTTAGATAAGAAAAGCATGCACATTTTACACAAAACGAAAAAAAGTCTTCAAAGTTACAAAGCAATAAGCACAGAGCTGACTTCAAACAAATCATGAGCACAAAGTGCTCTCATGGAACTGAAGCCTAAAGTGAACCATGTAATTTGTCTGTGTTCACTGATTTGCTTTTGGACATGACACCTATCAATGCAAGATATTGAAATCAAACACTCCATTGCATTAACAAGGATTTCAGTCTTGGGAATCTCTTTGAATAAAATGGATTTATCAGTGAGGAATGACTCCTAGCATTTCAGAGTATAAAATATGTTTTCATGAGAATCAGCAGTACCTTTGATGTTAATACCAGAAGGGTAAAGATTTCCCATTTATTTCGCTGAGCTTTTCCACTCTTCATTTAATTTTCTTTAATTAATTTTATGAGTTTATTTATGTAGTAAGTTTTCCCAAAGGCTGAACTCCATGATGCTCATTTTGATGAGCATATATATGAGTTGAATGGAAACCTTTTTCATTATTGCATGTAGGTGCAATAGTGACACCAAGGTCACTCAGCACTGTGCTGTGCTTCTTTGTGGATTTATTGGATTTATTCTGTGTGAAGGTGGTGATTTATACATTAATAGGAAAAGCCAACACAGGCAATTTACATGGTCCAGTAGTTGACTCCATGTCAAACTGTAATGCTGAGGAGCCCAAGATTCATTATCCATTTTGAATGCATAACAGTTCCTTTTTCTTTTTCTTTAAATTGTTGCAAAGGGTGCTGAATGAGGGCTGAATTTTCTTGTGTTATAACACCACTTTCAAATCCATGTTTGGCTCATTCTTCTGCTGCTATTTCCACACTGGCTTTAATAAAAAAGCGGGGAACAGTAAGTTAAGCAGAAACGACAGATACTTTTGTGAGAAGAGTGGGAAAAACACACAAGAGATTCAAGATCAGGCTTAGTGGATATTTTAGCTGCAGAGAGTCAAAAGAGTACAGACTTAGCAACAGTGCTGTTGAAAATATCAGCCATGTAGGTAGTATCAGAAATTATGTCAGTATCCTAAACAAGCCCCTCCATCCACAGCTGTTTTATAATTGGCTCTGTCAGAAATATGGAGAACATTAAGCAAGTAATTTTAAAGTTTTAGTGATTATCGGGATAAAGAAAATGGAAATGCATATTAAAGACATGGAATGAATCTTCTGAATAAAGCCTTTGGAATTTTGAATATGTCTGTTATGCTGGTTAGAGGGAACTTAGGGCAGAATAGGAAAGTTAATGTCACATTTTTTGAGGTGGATGAAGACAGTCTGGCCTTTGGACAGAGCAGGAGCTTCATTATTTTAAAGAAAATTTGGAGAAGAAACCAAAACTTGCACATGACTGCTCAGCAGGTGAGCAAATAAGGATTATCTTGCTTTGAAAATTGCACAGCCAGCTGTATTACAGTGAATTTGAGCTCTGGAGTAAAAGGCTGTGTAATGACACTTAGAGGAACAGTAGAAAACATGGCACAGATCTCTGAGAGGCTGTTCAGAGTAACACCATAAATACCATGATGAGAGCTCTGAGCAAAACAGAGATGGATTTTAGCCCAAATTTCCCCTTTTCTGAAAGAGAAGATAAAGGCTGTGATTTGGTTTTGATCTTGGATGTATCATGTACTAAACCCTTTCAAGAGTACAGGGGTATGTATAGCAGGTGAATTAAAAAAAAAAAGCTAAGGCCATCTTCATTACTGTAATTGCAGTGAAAAGTGGGAGGAGTTTTCCTGCCTTTGTCTCAAAGTCTTTAAAGAAAACAACCTGTAATTGAGTTTTCTTTATATCCCATGAATTTCAGCTGAATACATGACTACAATAAACCAGCCAGGATTTCTTCCCTTGCCTTTGTATCCCACAATAAATTACTTTTCCCCTCTGATGCTCATAGACCTTTTTTAAATGCACCTTGCTTGTTTCTTTGTGAGCAAAGAGCAAACACATTTTCCATCTTAGTGGCCTTTATTTCAAATGAAAGAATACTGATAAGAGGAAGAATAAATAGTCTGTGCAAGAGAGGAGCATGGTTGAATGTTACTATGGGAGACTGCAAAGAAAAGGGCCTCTAAGTGTGGCATCCTTTTCCAAATCACTTTTAAGAGCAATAGGCAGGAACATTCAGCCAGGTGTCACAGACTGGGTGCACCAACATTCCCTGCTCTGTCCTGTCGAATGTCGGTTGTGCGTGCCGGGTGTTTGTTTGCAGGAGCCAGCAGAAAGCTGTCCCTGCTCCCTCCTGCTCCCTCCTGCTCCCTCCTGCTCACCTGGGCAGCCCTGCCACGTCACTGGAGCATGGGCCAAGCCAAGGACTGTGCCTGGAGGGCCACGACCTGGCTGACACTTCTCAGCCCTCAGTCCATCTCCTGTTCTCTTCGAATCTCTCCTCTGGCTCCCTGTGTCAGCATCTCCCTCTCCTCTCCTGAGTGGTTTTACACCTCTGTTGTCACAAGAGAGCCCACAGGAGGATCCTTCAAGCTGGGAAGTTGAAGGCAACTAAGTCAAGCTTTTCCATTTTGCTTGTTTGCAAGTGGGTACAGCTTGTCCCTCACAGCTCAATAAACCTCAAGGTTAGTTGGCAGGTTTGGAGAATTAGAAAGCTTTTACTTGTGCTGTGACAGGTGGCCATCACACAGAGGTGTGAGAAGAAACCATCCCAAAGTAGTTACTGCTTGCTAACAGACTGACAATAGGTTTCAAGGAAAGCAGGAAAATGTGGCAGCAGAGGAAATGAGCCAAGCCAGGATGCTCTGTCAGTAGGAGAGAAAAGAGATCCACCAACCCATTCCTGGAGTTAGCAGAGCCACGTATTTTAGTGATGTTGTTTTCCTTCCTTTCCCATCCTACTTGCAGTCACTATTTACTGTGACTGGGCTATAAATAACACCAGGGAGTGAAAGCTGATTTCAGTCCAAGGTACATATCCAGGAAAGCTCATAAAATTCAGATGCATTTCTTGAGCTGAATGATCTTCCCACCAAAGGGCAAACATGGAAAGGTGATTCTCTGAGAATCAATACAGAGCTATAAATACATTAACCTTGCTTCTGGTTTCACTGACAATGTGTGGATTGGGTATGATTGTGGCCATAATAGTGGCCACCTCCCTGTCCTGCTCTACAAAGGGCAATGTCTCCTTCCCATTGAAGAGGAAAGCCAGGGATTTTCTAGAAGGTGTTTCTCAATGTTTTCTAGAAGGGGAAGATGCTCTCACCCATAAGCCTGAGGGGTCTTATGGAGACACAGAACACAGCTTCAGGCATCTGACATATCTCCACCTTGAAATATCATCTTTAAACAACCCCAGAAAAACCTCTTCTGGTGGCTGGTGCATGAGAACTGTGCACATCAAAGCACACAAGAAAGCCTGCTCATTGCAGCTTCTACATAAATATATCCAAGGCAGAGGTCTGAATATTTTTAGAGGCCTTTTTTGCTGCTGTGTTCTGCACGGCTCTCTTGCAGTGTATGCCTGGTGCGAGTGTCTGCATGAGTCACAAACTGATTTTAGAAATCAGAAGCCTTACAGGATCTGTACATATTTGCTGGACACAGTTTGTCTAAACTTAGGGAAAAGAGTGACGTTATTTTGGCCAGGTTTATTCTAGAGGACATTTCATTCAACCAGGAAGAATGCAGGCTAGAATTAACTTCTCTAGGTCTGAAACTTCAGGGCACAAGAATTAGTTTGTTCCAAAAGAGCCACAGATTTAGGAAGGGTCTTACATTCATCTGCAGATTCAACTCTTGGATTTTTTTTTTTCCATTGGTTAGTCATGACTTGAAGGTAATTTTGAGGGTTATCAGGTCATACACACATACATACATATGCATACAAAGAATCAGCAGACCTGTACATTTTGCACATCCAGAACTGCTCAGAACAGAGAAACTGTCTGGGTCAATTTGAGCCTTCTCACCTGTGCAGAATTCAGTTTAAAGTTACTTAGAGGGATTGGATACTTGTAATTTCAATACTGGGCGGGGGGGGGGG